>JASEVX010000006.1:31371197-31971197 GCA_031761405.1 Serripes groenlandicus
CAGTGAAATATTTCGTATTTCGATTAAAGTTGTTTTGTGGTGGAAAAGTTCTCTATAAATGCCCATACCATGTGTGATACGCTGCACGCTCTCTCACGGTTACAGTTCACAAATATGTATGCTAGCTCACTGTTACAGTTCACAAACATGTTCGCTAGCTCACTGTTACAGTTCACAAACATGTACTCTCTCTCTCTCTCTCTCTCTCTCTCTCTCTCACTGTTACAGTTCACAAACATGTTCGCTAGCTCACTGTTACAGTTCACAATCATGTACTCTCTCTCTCTCTCTCTCTCTCTCTCTCTCTCTCTCTCTCTCTCTCTCTCTCTCTCTCTCTCTCTCTCTCTCTCTCTCTCTCTCTCTCTCTCTCTCTCTCTCTCTCTCTCTCTCTCTCTCTCTCTCTCACTGTTACAGTTCACAAACATGTACGCTAGCTCACTGTTACAGTTCACAAACATGTACGCTCTCTCACTGTTACAGTTCACAAACATGTTCGCTAGCTCACTGTTAAAGTTCACAAAACATGTACGCTCTCTCACTGTTACAGTTCACAAACATGTTCGCTAGCTCACTGTTACAGTTCACAAACATGTTCGCTAGCTCACTGTTACAGTTCACAAACATGTACTCTCTCTCTCACTGTTACAGTTCACAAACATGTACGCTAGCTCACTGTTAAAGTTCACAAACATGTACGCTCTCTCACTGTTACAGTTCACAAACATGTTAGCTAGCTCACTGTTAAAGTTCACAAACATGTACGCTAGCTCACTGTTACAGTTCACAAACATGTACGCTAGCTCACTGTTACAGTTCACAAACATGTACGCTATCTCACTGTTACAGTTCACAAACATGTACGCTAGCTCGATGTTACAGTTCACAAACATGTACGCTAGCTCACTGTTACAGTTCACAAACATGTACGCTCCCTCACTGTTACAGTTCACAAACATGTACGCTAGCTCGATGTTACAGTTCACAAACATATACGCTCCCTCATTATTACAGTTCACAAATATGTACGCTCCCTCACTATTACAGTTCACAAACATGTACGCTAGCTCACTGTTACAATTCACAATTATGTACACTAGCTCACTGTTACAGTTCACAAACATATACGCTCTCTCACTGTTACAGTTCACAAACATGTACGCTCCCTCACTGTTATAGTTCACAATCATGTACGCTAGCTCACAGTTACAGTTCACAAACATGTACGCGCTCTCACTGTTACAGTTCACAAACATGTACGCTCTCTCACTGTTACAGTTCACAAATATGTACGCTCCCTCACTGTTACAGTTCACAAACATGTACGCTCTCTCACTGTTACAGTTCACAAATATGTACGCTCCCTCACTGTTACAGTTCACAAATATGTACGCTCTCTCACTGTTACAGTTCACAAACATGTACGCTAGCTCACTGTTACATTTCACAAACATGTACGCTCTCTCATTCTTACAGTTCACAAACATGTACGCTAGCTCACTGTTACAGTTCACAAACATGTATGCTCTCTCAATGTTACAGTTCACAAACATGTACACTCTCTCACTGTTACAGTTCACAAACATGTATGCTCTCTCAATATTACAGTTCACAAACATGTACGCTAGCTCACTGTTACAGTTCACAAACATGTACGCTAGCTCACTGTTACAGTTCACATACATGTACGCTAGCTCACTGTTACAGTTCACAAACATGTACGCTCTCTCACTGTTACAGTTCACATACATGTACGCTCTCTCACTGTTACAGTTCACAAACATGTACGCTAGCTCACTGTTACAGTTCACAAACATGTACGCTAGCTCACTGTTACAGTTCACAAACATGTACGCTCTCTAACTGTTACACTAGCGAACTGTTACAGTTCACAAACGTGTACGCTAGCTCATTATTACAGTTCACAAACGTGTACGCTAGCTCAATGTTACAGTTCACAAACATGTACGCTAGCTCACTGTTACAGTTTACAAACATGTACGCTAGCTCACTGTAACTGTTCACAAAAATGTACGCTCTTTTACTGTTACAGAGCACAAACATGTACGCTCTCTCAATATTACAGTGCATAAACCTGTAAGATAAATGAGTTCATGTACAAACAATACCCTCCCACACACAATGGATCCATTATACTGAACTTATACCTCCCGTCATGTTTTATTGTGGGATTTCTGTTTGTTCTCTTTTATTATATCTTTTAATTTTAGGAAGTCTTTTGGAAAATCAAACAAATAAAGTTTGATTTTACGTTTAATAAGCGGCACGGAAAATCACGACTGCGCATTTTAGATTACTATCTGATACGAGAATTAATGTTTCACATGTTGATAAGTTTTCTCCCTTTGTTGTTGTTGATAACATTGTACTGTATTGTGCACTTACCTCAAGCCATTTATGTAAACTTATGATTGATTGAATGATTGTTTGTTTGGTGTTTTAAGGCCGCTTTCAACATTTTTTTACTTATATCACTGCGTTTCCTTGGTAAGTTACCAGTTACCAGTACTACTGGATCATTTATCCTGACACCAGCCAATCAGTCAGAATGTCAACCTGAGCACCAAGGACGATATACTCTAAAGTAATGATCGGATGGTTTATAAACAACTTGAATTTTATCTAAAAAATGCCCCAAAATGCAGCTGCGGCGATACACATCTGCGTAATGTATCGACCAGATCAGCCTGCGCTGTCCGCGCAGACTGATCCGGCCGACACATTCCGTCTAATGGGGGATAGATAGAGTAGTGATTCGTGAAACAGAAAATCCACAGGAGGCGAAAAGTGTATATCCGGGTACGCCTGTGTGGCATGCTTAGGCTGATCCGGGTCGATACTTTACGCAGAGTCCACAATGTTGATTTTCTCACGAGACGGCCTACACATTATTGCGAAGAGAGTGGCTGTTACTCCCGCCGTCTATCCGCGCTGACGGGGAAGTGCGCCACATTGATTATTGCCAAGCTACGCCCCTGGTAGTTCCTTCAGAGATATGTTTTTAAAAAAAATTATATGAGCGGCGACCAGCAAAAACCAACCGCATTGCATTTGCGACAAGTGTCATACGTCTTCTATCAATTTGTTAACAGCCTATGTGGAAAAGCAGTCAGCTGCTTTGTAAGACTGTTGTATATATAATAATCGTGTCAGGACGTCTTGAAACACGCGGATAGCTGAACTGGCCGCCGTGATATAATTGAAGAAATGTTGAAAACGACGTTAACCCTTTCCCTCATATAGACGCTTTATGATGCAGCAGACGGCTTTTTGAAAACATAGTGACAAAAGAAGAAATTGCACAAAACGTGCAATTTCTCCTTTTGCCACAATGTTTTCCCCTTTTTGTCATAGGTATCCATTCAATTATGGAGATTTTCTATGTTTTGACAAAATACGTTTAAAGTCGTCTGCTGCAGAATTGTCGTAAAAGGGAAAGGGTTAAACCCTAAAAGACAAGTATTAAATCGTTCCATGTCCCATTCACATCAAACGCTTCACTTTAATTAGGGCTACGAATAGCCCAAAACGTAATGGGCCTAGACGATTGTTGTTAATTTAGAAAATGTTTCTAAAGGTAAAAGCCCGAATTGGACCGACGGATGTAAAAGGCTTAATTGACGTTTATCTCAGGTTTCAATCAAAGTATAATTGGTAAGCTGAAGGCGAAATACGAAATTATTGTGAACATGATATTCGGTAAAGAAATGGGTATTATTGTGTGCCTTTTAATTCTTTACTTTCTTGCGGGACATTTTCACCAAATGTTGATTGGTGACCTATGCAAACAGGTTGTGTCCAGATAAGGCCTCCGGTCCTCAGCCCCACCCTAACCCGAAACATGGCCTGATCTGAGATCCAAATTCTTTGACACTAAAACTCTTTTTGAGCAAAATATATTTGAAATATTTGTTTATTCGAAAGTGTTACATACAACATTATAGCAGACGAAAATATCTAAGCGTGCACGAAGTTACGTGAGCCTTGTCTTATGAAAATCGTCATTCGGAAATGTTTTACTAGTGAAGGTGCAGACCAGCCTGTACATATGCGCAGCCTGATCGGGTCTAACATTGTTCACCATCAAGTCAATTGAAAAAAAAAAAAATCTGTCCAGACTGCAGGTTTTTGTTATCAATAAGACTAAACTGATTTAACCCTTTCAGCGCCGAATTGTTTAAAGTAGACTCTTCCATGTTTAAACTCGGACGACTCTATTTTCATGTAATAGGATTTTTTGGAATAGTTTTATAACTCACAGCCAAACAATGCAGATTTCAGGTGAGACAGCTCGTTATGAGCTGACTCACCTGAAATCTGCATTGTTTGCAAAAAGCTCAATACTGCCTTTGGTGCTGAAAGAGTTAAAACCTTTTTGAGTCTGTATGCTGTAAGACACATTGCTCAAATGTGAAACGATTGAAGAGTTATATTTCCAACCTGATTAAAATTAAATCGTTTCGGATAGGCTTTACTGAATTGTACGAATACATATAGATTTCATGTAACATACAACATGTAGAATAAAACATGTAACATACAACATGTAGAATAAAACATGTAACATACAACATGTAGAATAAAACATGTAACATACAACATGTAGAATACAACATGTAACATACAACATGTAGAATACAACATGTAACATACAACATGTAGAATACGACATGTAGAATACGACATGTAACATACAACATGTAGAATACAACATGTAGAATACAACATGTAGAATACGACATGTAGAATACGACATGTAGAATACAACATGTAACATACAACATGTAGAATACAACATGTAACATACAACATGTAGAATACGACATGTAGAATACGACATGTAGAATACGACATGTAACATACAACATGTAGAATACAACATGTAGAATACGACATGTAGAATACGACATGTAGAATACAACATGTAACATACGACATGTAGAATACAACATGTAACATACAACATGTAGAATACGACATGTAGAATACGACATGTAGAATACGACATGTAGAATGGCTTACGTGATGCCTGAACACACACTATGGCGAACACGGACAGTCTGGATAAAAAATACAATATTTCTCTTAGTGTCCAACCAAACACTATGTTAGGGGAACTCAAAATAATCGTCTCACTGAGACAATTATTTTGGATACATACAGCAAGGGTTTTAAGGTCAATAGTTATTTTAGATTGTTAAATATGCCCTTTTAGATATAGAGCTGTGAAGTAAGGTAGGCGATAAGTGCATTCAACATAGGTCGATTTAGGATTTTAAAACATGAAATACGCCCTTTATATGGAGGTATGTTAGTAGAGTTGAAGTTGTGTAGATATGCACATTGCAAACAAGGATAACTGTCAGGCGATAACGTGTTTTATAAAAAATGTGGGTCCATCACTCCCTAATGCACTTTGGTCTGGGCGTTTTTCTACGCCCAAACACTCCCCATCTAACCATTATATGGAATGAAACTCTCTCAAGTTCAAACAATACTATAGCAAATAAAGAAAAAGAGACAATAGGCCTTAATGAAAAAATTGAAAATGTTTCTTTGTTCTAAAAAAGAAAGAGAATTATAAAGGAGTGAAAACCATTGATGATTGTAAATAATATATATGAGCCGTTATATGAGAAAACCAACATTGTGGACTCTGCGTAAAGTATCGACCCGGATCAGCTTAAGCATGCCGCACAGACTAACCCGGAAAGACACTTTTCTCGCCTCCTGTGGATTTTCTGTTTAACGAAACAGTACTCTATACCTCTATCCCCCCTGCGATGGAATGTGTCGACCCGGATTAGCCTGCGCATGACTGTTTAGGTTATCCATAGCTTTCTGACAAACAGATGTATGTTTATCACTTATTATAATATAAACCGTGTTCTGGAGAGATTCGTTTGTTTCTTTATTAGGGTTCATTCTGTGTCGTTAGTCTATTTCCGACGAACTAAGGAATCCGCCGTGGTGGAGTGACCTTGGGCCTTTGTTTACCCAGGGATCATGAATAAAGTGAACTGTCGCCGTGATATAACTGAAATAATGTTGAAAACGACGTAAAACTCCAATAACAAAAAAAAAAAAAAAATCCGACGAACATAAATTGCCAGTCTATACAGAAAGGCGACACAATACCACTTAGGCCTCCAGGAGGCAGACATCGGACTTGATCAGAAAACTTTGAATCTCACAATTTGTAATCGAATAAACAAGTTGAAATTAAACAGTTTAACCCTTTCCCTCATACGACAATTCTGCAGCAGACGACTTTGAACATATTTTGTCAAAAAAATACAAAATCTCTATAATTGAATGGATAACCTATGACTAAAAGTGGAAAACATTGTGTCAAAAGGAGAAATTTCTCGTTTTGAGCAATTTCTTCTTTTGTCACTATGTTTTCAAAAATCCGTCTGCTGCAGAGGCGTCAGAAAGAGTCTATATGAGGGAAGGGGTTAACAACTTCAGATGAACTAAAATGTCAGTTTATGAAGCAATGCGATTGTCTGTGTAACTAACTTAGGCACAAAGGAAACAATGGACAAGTTAATCAGTAGTTTGCTTGTCGTTATGGCAATTGTGGCCGCAATCGACTACAAGGTCTTGCAAAATTCCGATGCTAAATAGTGCAGAATATAACCGATTGCTATTGACGGAAATTTCATTCGCCAATCTGATGAGAAACGATTTTCACCACGTGGTGATGGTCAACTGTTGTCAACAAACAACGTAGTCAGTTTTAGCATTCGAATTGTGTGTGTTTTGACTAAATAAGGAAATAGATTGTCAAGAGGAGAACTGATAAACGGATAGGGAAACTAGATAAAATTAGATATTGACAAGGATGTAAATGAGCAAACAATAGTTCAGATACATCATACGATAGAATTGGATACGTTTTTATAGAATCTGCGGTAAAAAAAACGGTATGAAATCTGAACCGCTAGATGTATCTCGAAACAGTGTGACGAAATCAGACGGAACCGCTTGATATATCTCTAAACATTGTGACGAAATCAGACTGAACCGCTTGATGTATCTCGAAACAGTATGACGAAATCAGATAGTGTCCGTTTTGATCAGGACCTGATTTCGCTTGTTCATATGTTCATAAGTCCGTTTCTTCATTGGCACACATGTCGCGTGTATGAGGGGAAGATTTTTGGTGTCGTCGATGTTCATGTTATATATCAATACCATTGTCACTAGAACCGCACACCTAGATTGTTCGTTGTTTAATTCATTTTAATATCACTTAAATAAAAGTTACAAAATCCAAAGGAAACAAAATATGTACTAATTATATAGTAAATAGACATCATCTTTATATGGCAAATAGATAGAAACATTTTAAAAGATCGGATTTCTTTTGTATTATTTTATATATTTTATTGTTTAAGGTCTAAAAGGTATACTTTCAATGAAATAAAACCGCAGAGAGCATATCTTTGCGGTTACACTGCCATTAATATCAGTCTTAACCCTTTCCCTCGTGCGACAATTCTGCAGCAGACGACTTTGAACATATTTTGTCAAAAAATAGAAAATCCCTATAATTAAATGGATAACCTATGAGAAATAGCACTTTTTGTGCAATTTCTTCTTTTGTTACTATGTTTTCAAATATCCGTCTGCTGCAGAGGCGTCAGAAAGCGTCTATATGAGGGAAAGGGTTAAATAGAATTCGATGTTTGAAAAAAGATTTAATGCTTTTCCTCGCAAAATAAAAAAAAATAGACTGTTATTTTTTTCGCAGTTGAAAACCCAAAACCCCAAAACAAACTATGAAATGTTGTAGTGTTTACTGCACAGATTGAAATACGACGTAAACTAGTAATTTCAATGTTCGCCTTTATTATCGAATGTTGCATCTATCTAAAAACCACTCAGGTATATAAATTGTTTACAGCGATAAAGTTATATACCACGATGGAGCAGGATACCGTATCTTAAACCTTTCCCTCCTGCAGACACATTTCGTCGCAACTTCAGCAGACGACATTTGAAAACATTATGGCAAAAGGAGAAATTGGTCATAATGAGCAATTTCTCTTATTGCCACTATGTTGTCACTTATGATCTATAATTATACTTTCATTTTTAGAGAGTTTACATACGTTTGCCTGTATATGTTCAAAGCCACGTGCTGTATATATGTTGTGCGTGGGGAAGGGTTAATCTTGATCAACTGTTTTTGCGTCTGTTGTACCGATTCACGTGTGCGAAAACGATTTATATTCATCCCCGTTTTGGCAACACATAAAAGGGGCGTTTAAATTGGCACATCAGTTACATCTATGCCTCTTCACATCGCCTATGTTGTGTTGTTGTGGTTAAAGCGCCCACCTTAATCGAGGTATCAGGGTTCGATATCCGGTCGAGTCATACTAAAATACTCGGGTTTGCGGGTTAGCTTTACGACTGGTGATCGGGTGTCAGGTTAACCCCTAGGTCGTTTAACCAGAAAACACCGTGATATAACAGAAGCACGGTTGAAAGTGGCGTAAAACACCATTCAAATCAATATGAGCCGTTCCCGCGAGAAAACCAACATTAAGGCATCTGCGTAATCTATCGACCCAGATCAACCTGCGCTGTCCGCGCAGACTGATCCGGGCCGATACATTCCGGATAGAGGTATAGAGTAATGACTCCTGAAACAGAAAATCCCCATGAGGCGAAAAGTGTATTTCCGGGTACGTCTGCGCGGCATGCTTAGTCTGATCCGGGTCGATACTTTACGCAAAGTCCAAAATGCAGCTGCGGCGATAGACATATGCGTAATGTATCGACCAGATCAGCCTGCGCTGTCCGCGCAGACTGATCCGGCCGACACATTCCGTCTAAGGAGGGATAGATAGAGTAATGATTCATAAAACAGAAAATCCACAGGAGGCGAACAATGTCTGTCCGGGTAAGCCTGCGCGGCATGCTTAGGCTGATCCGGTTCGATACTTTACGCAGACTCCACACTGTTGGTTTTCTCGCGGGACGGCTCATATCAACATATATGCGTAATGTATCGACCAGATCGGCCTGCGCTGTCCGCGCAGACTGATCCGGCCGACACATTCCGTCTAAGGGGGGATAGATAGAGTAATGATTCATAAAACAGAAAATCCACAGGAGGCGAAAAGTGTCTGTCCGGGTAAGCCTGCGCGGCATGCTTAGGCTGATCCGGGTCGATACTTTACGCAGACTCCACAGTGGTGGTTTTCTCGCGGGACGGCTCATATCTTTATGACAAGTCAATACACTTGTGAGATTCTGCACATCGCTTACTTCCTAGGCATCATCGATGCTCTAGATAAGGAGGTTTTTTTTCATGTTCTAAAATCCTTATTTGACACGCTAACCCTATGTTGTGGGTACTCAAAAGACCCCGTCTCATTGAGACGAATATTTAGAGTACTCTCAATATAGGGTATGGTTGGATAATAAGAGAGATAGTGTGGGAGGGAAAAGATTCGTTTACTCACCCCTTGCATCATATAAATGTAAAGTCAATGTTGTGAAATTAGTGGATCACCACTTGGTCCACTAGTTTGGCGTATATTCGTTTTCCACATACAGACGGTTTGTTCTGAAACCTCTGCAATACGCGACTTTTGAAAACAGTGTAACAAATCATGATGAGCAATTTCACCTTTGGTCACACGATGTGTTCAACTATATTCAGCGATTAAACTTCCATTTATAGAGGTATAGCATATGTTTAAACTGAAGTCGTCTGCTGCCGATTTGTTGTATCTGGGAGAGGAGTAAAGATCACCTCGGAGAGAGCTGGGCTGTGTTCAATAGGCGGGCCAACCTATACCGTTACTTGCGAAGACCCATTATGTTTCAACGAAACAAAGTCGGGAAAATTACTTAACCCCTTTCCCACATATAGACGCTTTTCGACGCATTTACAACAGACGACTTTTGAAAACATTGTGGTAAAAGGAGAAATTGCTCATAATGAGCAATTTCTCCATTTGCCACAATGTTTTCAACTCTATTAAATAATTGCATTTTCTTTTGAAGTAATTTACCATATTTTTGCCTAGCTTATTTCAAAGTCGTCTGCTGTTGATTTTGTGTATGTGGGAAAGGGGGTTCAACATACTGCTGGTTTCGCGAAACGGGATTCGGTGAGCGTGTCCCATTTTGTCAAGATGTTTTCATCTCATTCAATACATTTACAGAGATTTTCCATACAATCCCTCAGATGTTTAAGAAGTCGTCTGCTGCAGATTTGTTGCACGTGGGAAAGAGTTATCTGTAAGGACTGATTAGAACCCATTGCGAGAAGAATTCGAATGAGCACATTAATTATACATCATTATACAGTTCAGTTCATTACACTTCAATAGTTTAAACGTCTGAATAAACGACCATCGCAATAAATGTGGCAGTTTCAATCAAATAGGCGTTCTTTACCGCGCTACGTTCATCCCACCCCTTCCATACTCCACTGTGTCGTATTAGGAGCTCTGTCTACATAGAATATATATACAGTCAAACCTGTGCAAAAGACCACCTTTGTTTAGCAATTCCCTGTCTATAGCAACCACACTTTTGATTTCATAATTACTCATTTTCTTCATAAATGTAAAGACCACCTGTGAACAAAAACTAGATTGTTCCCTTTTACATGGGTGGTCTTTAAACACAGGTTGAACTGTACTATATATAGCGTATAGATCTCATTACAAACACATACTATGAAACAAACACTAATGAATAAATAGAAAGATATTTTATTTAACTTATCCAACTACTCGTATCGCGTCATTACATAAAGAAAATTATATGTGAACATGATGTAAACAACTTGATTCGATATAATTTAATGTTTCATGATTTAACCCTTTACCACATATAGACGCTTTTTGACGCCTCTGCTGCTGTTGTCTTTTGTAAACACTGTGACTAAAGCAGAAATTGCTCAGAACAAGCAATTTCTCCTTTAGCCGCAATGTTTTCAAATCTTTTTAATAATAAAACCCTTATTTATGAAGACTTTTTCATGTTTTTGTCAAAATATTTTCAAAGTCGTCTGCTGCAAATTTGTTGTATGTTGGACATATCGCAAACAAGCTGGTTATCAATTTAGTCATAGGATAAAACTGTTAAAACTATAACTTAACCCTGTCTTACATGTAGACGCCTTTGACGCATCTGCAGCAGATGTCTTTATCATTGTGAACAAAGAAAAACATTCTCATAATGAGCACTCTCCTACTTTGGCAAGATTGTTTTCAACTTTAATTTAATAATTATACTTTCATATATTGAGACGACTACATGCTTTTTTAAAGTCGTCTGCTGCATGTTTGATGTATGTGTGAAAGTAGCAGTTTTGGAGAGTGTGAATATAGCAATTGTGGAAAGATGTATGTTATATATACAATACTCATCCAGACAATTCTAGTTTTACGTCGCATGTTGAATTTATGATTCAAACTCTTTATTTGGTAACGTAAACATACATGTTTCTTGTTATACGAGTATAATAAGTGTATATACATTTAAGTTATCAAACGTGACATAATAAAGCAGTATATACAGCTAATAATAATAATAATAAAAGTGTAAAAGATATATTCAACTCATAATGATGGTAATTCAATTCAAGTTGAAGTGGTAATAGTAAAGATATATGATAATTGTGCCCTGATGCGAATCCCCGCATCCCAGCACGGCTCAAACGATCAATAAACAGAAACTACATATCGAGGGCTTGGTGTGAAACGGTTGTAACTCAAAACCTATTTTGAAAACCCTGGTTTAGGGGCAATTTTAACCCCTTTGTAAACAATGCAAATTTAGGTGCCATTGCTCAGAACGAGCAATGGCACCTAAATTTACATTGTTTACCAAGTTAAATAATTTAACGCTTATAAAGACTTAATGGCGAGGTGATTAACCTTGGTAAAAAAATACCAATTTTAGATACAACCGTTTCACGCCAAGCCCTCGATATACGGATTAGGTTTATGCACTCACAAGGAGGACGAACCAAACATCGTGCATAAACTTAACTCTTTCAGCGCCGAATTGTTTAGACTCTTCCATGGTCAAAATCGGGTGTGTCCATTTCTCAATTTATGAAAGATTTGGATTATTTTGGTAACTAAAAGGCAAACAATGCTGATTACAGGTGAGACAGCTCGTTACGAGCTGACTCACCTGAATCTGCATTGTTTGCAAAAACCTCAATATTGCCTGTGGCGCTGAAAGAGTTAAATATGTCTGGAACTTTATTCAATTCATAAATAATTTTATATTCATATAACAGTGTTGATATTTGAGTGTCTTGTTAGAATTGCATGATACAT
Organism: Serripes groenlandicus; assembly: GCA_031761405.1. Lineage (NCBI taxonomy): Eukaryota > Metazoa > Mollusca > Bivalvia > Cardiida > Cardiidae > Serripes > Serripes groenlandicus. The sequence goes on from JASEVX010000006.1 coordinate 31,383,542, forward strand.
GTATTTTCCAAGATTCAACAACTCACGTTTTACTGTCAGAAGACATTATAGTTCAGTGAATTTATAAACATTAGGTCTAGCATAAAAGTACTATCTAATAAGTGTATGACTCCTTTGTCTGAAGACTTACAATGAGAAGTCCCTGGTGAGACAATGCTCTACCGACGGAGAACGAACTGTTACCATATACGAGAACTCCGTCCGCTTGCAAGCCTCAATGTTGATTCAGCATACCAGTTGTATGAATCGTCAGTCATGCACGTTTTACGATAACAAACTGATATCATAATTGAGTAATACGGAACAAATTAAGGCACATCCTTTTTGTTTATCTTATGTTCAAAAAATGAGTATGCATCATCTATTGCGGTTTGTAAACCATGTGTAAACGGACTGAGGACTAGATGAGGGGCAGGGGGGCAGGGTATACTCGTCTTTTCCCACCAATACCTCTCTTATTACTCAATGAATACCTATGTTGTGGGTACTCAAAAGATTTGTCTACGTGCGACGAATATTTTGAGTACCCAAGACGTAGGGTTTAACGGTCAAATATGGGTTTTAGACCATGAAAAATGACCGTTATCTAGAGCTCTTATCAGATTATGATCATCTTTGATGTGACTTCTTACTGTGTTTGGTCTCCAAGATGGACATATGACATTTGATTAAAATAAAACGAATCTCAAAATTTGTAATCGAATTAACAAATTGAAACTAAACATTTAGCGGGTTGATTAAATGGTTTTACGCCGCCTTCATTTGATAGTGTTTCAGTTCTATCAAAGAGTTTTCCTCGGGAACTAACCACTACTTCTAGTATTTAGTCGTAGTTATCATCACATCGATGCATCAGTCATTATACCATCTCCGCAATGTCATGAAGTTGTTACTAAATACCATTGTTATAGTATTTGGTATGACCCAACTGGGGGTCGAACCCTGGTATCAAGCTCCCACTACACATAGGAAGCGCTCGCCCGTCGTCTCGCAAAGCAAGCATCCTAGTCAGTAAGTAACATAAGATTGATCTTGACCGAAAAACCTAGTGTACAATTACGCAATGTGATCGTAATTTTAACTGGTTTCAAAGTTTCTGAAAGACAGCTTATATGATAAATGATTCAACAGGATGGAAATATTAATGATATCACCCTACAATGTCCTGTTATTTGATACGAGGTTTTTGTTTACCTCCGTCGTATTTGACATGTAACACTATCATTTAAGTGGATAACATATGCATAGACAAAAGCGGGTTGAATGACAAAGACAATGATTTATTCAAAGTGCTTAGGCCTACGACCCTTATTACATGACATAATATAAATGCATTTATTACGTTCTGAAGAAATCGAGGGCTTGGCGTGAAACGGTTGTAACTAAAAACATATTTTGAAATCCCTGGTTTAGGGGCAAGTTTGACCCCTTTGTAAACAATGCAAATTTAGGTGCCATTGATCAGAACGAGCAATGGCACCTAAATTTCCATTGTTTACCAAGAAAAATGATTTAACGCTTCTAAAGACTCTATGGCGAGGAGGTTAACCTTGTTAAAAAAAATACCAATTTTAGTTACAACCTTTTAACACCAAGCCCTCGAAATGTCTCTAAAACTTAAAACTCTTTCAACAGCAGGTAGACGTAGTGTGCTAATTTACTTATTAGCAATGGGTGATTAGATTGTAGTAACGTGTAGAAACTAGTGATGCTAATACCAGATTTATACCAAATTAAGAGGAAATAAGCAGTTAAATGAGAAAACCAACATTGTTGACTGATCCGGATCAGCCTTAGCATACCGTGCTGGCTTATCCGGGCAGACACTTTTCACGTCCTGTGGATGTTTTGCTTCAGGACTACTCTCAAGCTAGCTGACTCAAGTACACGATCTGACCTATGCGTAAAATAGGAGATGATTTTAATGAGATTGGACTACTCTATTACTCTATATCTAGACGGAATGTGTTGGCCCGGATTAGGCTGCGCGGACTTTCTCGTGGAACGGCTCAAATGATGCATTGTCAGTGTGCTAATTCAACTAACCCTTTGACTGCTGAAATCAAATTAAGTCAATCCTGTGCCACCAGTATAGAAACAGGCACAGCCGGCACAGCCTCGTCGTTTGACCAGCCTCTATACGTTTGGCTGCTTAAGTCGAAACAAATTGTGTAGATATTTCCTAGAATTGGCAACGGACTCTTCCAAATGGGAAGTTGGACACGTCCATTTTAAATTTAACAATTGAAAGGGTTTATGATTCCGCGTCATGTGAAAACAAGCCTTCGTAGGTCTTGAAATTATTAGCATTTACGGAAAATCTCTATAATTGAATGGATAACCTATGACTAAAAGTGGAAAACATTGTGGCAAAAGGAGAAATTGCACGTTTTGTGCAATTTCTTCTTTTGTCACTATGTTTTCAAAAAGCCGTCTGCTGCAGGTCTTGAAATTATTAGGATTTACGTTCAAATTGCATACTTTTAATAAACAGTATGTGCATTCGGAAACACTGTTTAAAAAGGGGAATTTTCTGTAAATGAAAAATATCTCTTTATCTCACAGCGTTTCCAACTCATTTCCAAATGAACACTTCCACGAACACTTCCAAGTGTTTTTGGACGATGCTTTTGCATACGCAGATTGTGTTTAAACCAAATGATTCTATTGTAAATTCACGACAAAGTACAGTCGAACAAAGTACAGTCGAACCTGTGCAAAAAATACCTTGAAAAAGTGATTCCCTGTTTATAATAACCACACTTTCAGTGTCACAATTACTCATTTGCCGCATAAATTACCCTGTAATTAACCCTTTCCCTCATACAACAAATCTGCAGCAGACAACTTTGAACATATTTTTTTTCAAAAAATAGAAACTCTCTATAATTGAATGGATAACCTATGACTAAAAGTGGAAAACATTGTGGCAAAAGGAGAAATCGTTTTGAGCAATTTCTTCTTTTGTCACTAAGTTTTCAAAAATCCGTCTGCTTCAGAGGCGTTAGAAAGCGTCTATATGAGGGAAAGGGTTAAAGACCAACTGTAAATAATGACCGGATTGTTATCTTCCAATGGGTGGTCTTTAAACACAGGCCCAACTGTAAGTGCATGACCCGAAACATAATCTGATGTGTGCATATTGTAAATCTTGTGCATGCACTTTAATATTGTTAATAGCATGGACGTAGATAAGATCTTATTTACGTCACTGTTAACATTTAGGGATGCTCAAGTGTGTGAACTCTTTATATCAAGTGGTTATTATACAATACAATATAATGAATTATTTCGATGCAGAGTATGTTCATAATACATAAATGACAGCCCTTTATTATTATTAGTAGTAGTAGTAGAAGTAGTAGTAGTAGTAGTAGTATCAGTAGAAGTAGTAGTAGTAGTAGTAGCAGTAGTAGTAGTAGTAGTAGTAGTAGTAGTAGTAGTAGTAGTAGTAGTAGTAGTAGTAGTAGTAGTAGTAGTAGTAGTAGTAGTAGTAGTAGTAGTAGTAGTAGTAGTAGTAGTAGAAGTAGTAGCAGTAGTAGTAGTAGAAGTAGTAGTATGAGTAGAAGTAGTAGTAGTAGTAGTAGTAGTAGTAGTAGTAGTAGTAGTAGAAGTAGAAGTAGAAGTAGTAGTAGTAGTAGTAGTAGAAGATGTAGTAGTAGTAGTAGTAGTAGTAGTAGTAGCAGTAGTAGTAGTAGTAGTAGTAGTAGTAGAAGATGTAGTAGTAGTAGTAGTAGTAGTAGTAGTAGTAGTAGTAGTAGTAGTAGTAGTAGTAGTAGTAGAAGTAGAAGTAGAAGTAGTAGTAGTAGTAGTAGTAGAAGATGTAGTAGTAGTAGTAGTAGTAGTAGTAGTAGCAGTAGTAGTAGTAGTAGTAGTAGTAGTAGAAGTAGAAGTAGAAGTAGTAGTAGTAGTAGTAGTAGTAGTAGTAGTAGTAGTAGTAGTAGTAGTAGTAGTAGTAGTAGTAGTAAGTTTTCGTTTATGTGTATATTTTTATGATTATGTTTATGTGTATTATTATATATTTCAGATGATGTAAAGACCATTGATTAGTGACGAACAGACACCATAAAAATCATGCCGAAAAAGGACCCGGATATCGACGGTGGATATGCCTGGTTTATACTGGCTGGTACATATATTTTTAACTTACTTCGACGTATACTCTTTCATGTAGATAGGATGCTGCAGCTGCGTTAAAATGCATCTGTTTTGTGGGAAAGGGCTGATAAGCGTTTGCGAGGACGAACGATCATCTGAATGTACAATGTTTGATTTTAAGTTAAAATATAAGCTATGTATACTTCAGAACGAATGTTTATCAGAATGTTGAATGTTTTATTCACAGCCTACGCTACACTCCCTCCTTAACCCTGCAGCAGACGGCTTTTTGAAAACATAGTGACAAAAGAAGAAATTGCACAAAACGTGCAATTTATCCTTTTGCCACAATGTTTTGCACTTTTGGTCATAAGTTATCCATTCAATTATAGAGATTTTCTAGTTTTTGACAAAATATGTTCAAATGCGTCTGCTGCAGAATTGTCGTATGAGGGAAAGGGTTAATGACATACCGGGTAATATGCAAAGCGAGAATGTAACAGAATATAATAGTTAAAGTTGTATGCAAATGAATGTATCCAGTCTACGTTCGATTGTCTGTCGTAACATAACACTGAAGCCATTATATTACAGATTATATAATAATATCAAGCTGTCAATCAATTATCGGATGATTAGAGACTATCTAACATTGTTTTGGTGTTTACTGTATTCGATAGGCTTGGCACATTGCAGATCTATAAATATCTATATTTTGACCAAACAATGGAACTCATCCTTAAGAGTTTATAACAGTGCATATTTCCAAATAGCTATATATGGATAGACTGGGTAGCGTACGGTTTGACTTTGTGTGATTGTTATTGATATATGACCAGACAACCAGTCAACATTTTCATCTCGATATTCCTCTTTAAAATACATTTTTTTCGAGATAATTCAATTTTGAAAATTCAGCATAGAATTGGTGAATGATGGTCATTTGAAAACAGAAATGGATGACTTTTACGTTTAAACTGCATGGTTTTGAGTGGTGTATTTGATCCCCAATCTATTTCGTTTATCAGAGAAAGCTCCAAATGCAACGCTGGCTAATACTTTCAGATAATTCAGCATTGGAAATGTTAACTTGTGTCTACAGTGTGTCTGCGGTCTGTTTCCACGAAATGGTCATGTTCTACGCTGTTTGAGAGAAACGGCAGGATTTGTTATGTTGTAGACATGTTGGTCGATGTCCTTACTTGTAAATGTGCATGTAATATTAATGGCCCTTTACCCGATAATGCGTTCACATTTGATTGATTGTTTCGTGTTTTACGCCACTTCCAACAATGTTTCAGTTATAGCACTGCGTTTCCTGGGTCAGTTATCAGTTACACTGATCCCTTTATCCTGACACCAGTCAGTCAGTCGTTATGCTAGCCCCGCAACCCTAAGCTTAACCCTTTCCCTCATACAACAATTCTGCAGCAGACGACTTTGAACGTATTTTGTCAAAACATAGAAAATCTCTATAATTGAATGGATAACCTATGACAACAAGTGGAAAACATTGTTGCAAAAGGAGAAATTGCACGTTTTGTGCAATTTCTTCTTTTGTCACTATGTTTTCAAAAAGCTGTCTGCTGCAGAGGCGTCAGAAAGCGTCTATATGAGGGAAAGGGTTAAAGGAGGTTACAGATTAATACAAATTGTAAAGTCTTTGGTATGATCCGGCCGGGGACGCTCTACCACTACACCACCGAACATTCACAGCAGAGGACTTTTATAAATAAGGTTAAAAATACAGAAATTGCTCAAGATTAACAACTTCTCCAAATTATACAATGTTTTCCTTGTTAAAATTTATCTTCAATGTTCCGGATGTTGCATCTGTTTCCTTTAATGTCTTCCAAACAGACGACTCTAGAATTAGGTTATCATATTAATGTCGATGTTTGTTATCGCCGCATTTTACACTTAGAACAGTTTCTAGTTTACCCTTTCCGCATACAACAAATATGAATCAGACGACTTTAAAAAGTTTGTAGACAAACTAAATGGAAGATTTCTACAATGATCGTCTTATTATATATCGAATACAGTTGAAAACATTGTGACAAATGGAATGACCTTGATGAGCAATTTTCACCTTTTGTCACAATGTTTTTAAAAGTGGTCTGCTGTAAGTGTGTCAAATTGCGACTGCAAATTGGGGAAGTATTACAATACGATGAGTCAAAAAAACGATATCATCTTTGTTGTATCATATAATTTAATGTAACTATTTAAAAAATGTCACAGCGTCCCGTCGATCCAGATACATTTACACAACGTTAACCCTTTCTCACACACTCACACACACACACAGACGCTTTCTGACGCCTCTGCAGCAGACGACTTATGAAAACATTTTGAAATTAAAATCAGCAATTTCTCCTTTTGCCACAATGTTGTTTTTTTTAACTCTATTCAATAGCTTTACTTTCATTTATAAAGATTTCCATATTCTTTACTTAAGGTTTTCAAAGCCGATTGCTGCAGATTTGTTGTTATGTGGGAGATGGGGGTGTGAACATCTGGGTGAACCGCGCGTAGTGAAAAGTGGTCAGTTGCATCTGCGGACTGTGAAATCGCGGGCGAGTTCGTACATTGGCAAAGATTCCCCTTTATTGACCGCTCAAACTTAGTGGAGCCGTATTTGTAACTTCCGGTGTTAAAATCTTGAATTAAAGCTGCATTGATAGACTTTACTGCTGGCGAAGGCTGGATTTATAGTCCCAGTGTTTACAATCGCATGGCATGTGGTGCCTACACAGACGTGAACAGTTTCCCCTTTCTGTCTGGCGTAACTCAAATGTTTTATGTCAGCATCCTATTTCAAACACCTTTAACCCCCCTTTCCCACATACACCACATCTTTCTTTAAATTAAAGAATAATTATGGAATTAAGTAGAAAACATTGTGACTTAAGTGTATTCCTTTCGCCACAATGTTTTAAATGTCGTCTGCTGCAGAGGCATCAGAAAGCGTGTTTATGTGGGAAAGGGGTTAAAAGATTCTCTCTTTTGTAAGAAACTTGAGCTGTCTGTGTATCACCAACGGGAGAGCAGTATGGTGTAGTAAAGTTGACATATCGAGGGCTTGGCGTGAAACGGTTGTAACTAAAATTGTTATTTTCTTACCAAGGTTAATCACCTCGCCATGAAGTCTATATAAGCGTTAAACCATTTCTTTTTGGTAAACAATGGAAATTCAGGTGCCATTGCTCGTTTTGAGCAACGGCACCTAAATTTGCATTGTTTACAACGGGGTTAAAATTGCCCCTAAACCAGGGTTTTCAAAATACGTTTTTAGTTACAACTGTTTCACGCCAAGCCATCGATAATCGTTTTCATTATCGTCAGATTTGTAAACATACTAATGAACGATTAAACTAACACCCGGTTGATTGATTGACTGAAATGGCTCTTTACGCCGCTTTCAATATAAGTTCAATTATATCAAGCAGATTTCTGGGTCATTTTACCGGTACTACCTGTACTACCTGTACTACCTGTACTACCTGTACTATCTGTACTACCAGTACTACCTGTACTACCAGTACTACCTGTACTACCTGTACTACCTGTACTACCTGTACTACCTGTACTATCTATCCTGACACCGATGCATCAATCGTTATGCTATCTCCGCAACCCTGAACGACAAAGAAGGAAGCTATTAAAGCCATTTGAAAGATATAACATGGGCATTTGGAATTAAATGTTTGAAACAGAGTTGTACTCATTGTATTAAAAGAAGAGCTTGAGAACATCAATAGAAAAACGTATAACATCAATACAAACAAAAAAGTATAACATCAATACAAAAACGTATAACATCAATACGAAAACGTATAACATAAATACAAAAACGTATAACATCAATACATACAAAAACGTACAACATCAATACAAACAAAAACGTATAGCATCAATACAAACAAAAACGTATAACATCAATACGAATAAAAAAGTATAACATCATTACAAAAACGTATAACATCAATACGAAAACGTATAACATCATTACAAAAACGTATAACATCAATACGAATAAAAAAGTATAAAATCATTACAAAAACGTATAACATCAATACGAAAACGTATAACATCAATACAAAAACGTATAACATCAATACAAAACCGTATAACATCATTACAAAAACGTATAACATCAATACGAAAACGTATAACATCAATACAAAAACGTATAACATCATTACAAAAACGTATAACATCATTACAAAAACGTATAACATCAATACAAAAACGTATAACATCAATACAAAAACGTATAACATCAATACGAAAACGTATAACATCATTACAAAACCGTATAACATCATTACAAAAACGTATAACATCAATACGAAAACGTATAACATCAATACAAAAACGTATAACATCAATACAAAACCGTATAACATCATTACAAAAACGTATAACATCAATACGAAAACGTATAACATCATTACAAAAACGTATAACATCAATACAAAAACGTATAACATCAATACAAACATCATTACAAAAACGTATAACATCATTACAAAAACGTATAACATCAATACAAAAACGTATAACATTAATGCAAAGACGTATAACATCAATACAAAAACCTTTAACATCAATGCAAAGACGTATGACATCAATGCAAAAACGTATAATATTAATACAAAAACGTTATACAAAATCGTATATTTCGTATCAATACAAAACCGTACAACGCCAATACAAAAACGTATAACATCAATGCAAAGACGTATAACATCAATGCAAAAACCTATAATATCAATACAAAAACTTTATACAAAAACGTATATAACGTATCAATACAAAACCGTACAACATCAATACAAAAACGTATAACATCAATGTAAAGACGTATAATATCAATAGAAAAAATCAATAGAAAAACGTATAACATTAATGCAAAAACGTATAATATCAATACAAAAACGTATAACATCAATGCAAAAACGTATAATATCAATACAAAAACGCGTTACATCAATGCAAAAACGTATATTATCAATACAATTCCAGTTGTTCGTCAGAAGTAACTTCTACATGGCCCTTATATTAACATTTTCCCTCTTACAGACGCATTTGACGTCGCTGAAACAGATACATTTTGAAATCATTGAGAAAGGAGAAGCTGCTTCTAATTAAACTAACATTTACATTTTTTTGTTTTTTGCCGAGATGTTTTCTGATGCCCTATTATTGTTATTCAATAACTATAGCTCATCCTAAACGACGACTTTCTGTTTTCAGGTTGTTTCTTCATGTACATGTTCACCATTGGTAGTCTCAAAAGTTATGGCGTCATATACACGGAGCTCCTCGACTATTATGGGGCAGGAGCCGGGGCCACGGCTTGGATTGGCAGCCTATGCTCTCTTCTGCTGCTGGGACTCGGACCCTTTTCCAACTGGCTGAGTATCAAGTACTCATTTCGAAAGGTCGCGTTTATAGGAGGGCTGTTCGTTGGTGTTGGTTACGTAGCATCTGCCTTCATACCACGTATTGAATATATGTATGTTACCTTCGGCGTATTGGCAGGTAAGCATCGAATTAACCCTTTCCCACCTACAGACGCATTTTGACGCAATAGCAGGAGACGACTTTTGAAAACATTGTGGCCAAAGGTGAAATTGCTCATGTTGAGCAATTTTTCCTTTGGCCACAATGTTTTCAACTTTATTTAACAATTAAGCTATCTTTTATGGAGATTTTTCAGGTATTTGTCACTATTGTTTCAAAGTCATTTGCTGCAAATGTGTTGTATGTGGGAAAGGGCTAAGACTAACATAATTGAATATACAATGGACTCACGATAACTCGAACTCGTGATTACTCGAACACGTGTTTTCTTCTTTTACTCGAACCAATTACTTGCACGGATCAGGTTTTTTAAAAAAAACAGCGAAGCAATCAGAACTCACGTATTGCTGTTTTCTTGATATGATTTTGTCATTGTCTTGCTATTCATTTTAAGAACAAATGAATTACGAAGCTGAACAGAACTGAATTTATCATAAATCGAGGAAAAACTCGAACACGTGGATAACTCGAAGTAATCAATGGTTCCCTTTCGACTTTAAGCCATAGTCCAAGTCCCACTGATGTATATATAATAGCTTGCTTACTGGCAGCGAAGCATGAAGCCACCGAGTCACGGCTAATAAACTCGTGTTTTTAATAGTGATATTAAAAAATATTGAATACTCAGCTATCCCTATATTTTACCATTTTCAAACTATGAAGAGCTTGTCATTCTTATCTAAATATATCTACATTTTTCTTCTTCTTCTTCTTCTTCTTTTTCTTCTTCTTCTTCTTCTTCTTCTTCTTCTTCTTCTTCTTCTTCTTCTTCTTCTTCTTCTTCTTCTTCTTCTTCTTCTTCTTCTTCTTCTCTCTTCTTCTTCTTCTTCTTCTTCTTCTTCTTCTTCTTCTTCTTCTTCTTCTTCTTCTTCTCCTTCTCCTTCTCCTTCTTCTTCTTCTTCTTCTTCTTCTTCTTCTTCTTCTTCTTCTTCTTCTTCTTCTTCTTCTTCTTCTTCTTCTTCTTCTTCTTCTTCTTCTTCTTCTTCTTCTTCTTCGTCTTCGTCTTCGTCTTCGTCTTCGTCTTCGTCTTCGTCTTCTTCTTCTTCTTCTTCTTCTTCTTCTTCTTCTTCTTCTTCTTCTTCTTCTTCTTCTTCTTCTTCTTCTTCTTCTTCTTCTTCTTCTTCTTCTTCTTCTTCTTCTTCTTCTCTTCTTCTTCTTCTTCTTCTTCTTCTTCTTCTTCTTCTTCTTCGTCTTCGTCTTCTTCTTCTTCTTCACATATTTATTTACTATCATAGCGTTTGTTATAAAGTGTATCACTCCGTGAATCATGGATACTGTACACACTCAGTACATGTATATCTTATCTATATACCAACTACTACTACTACTACTACTACTACTACTACTACTACTACTACTACTACTACTACTACTACATCTTCATCTCTTTGTTCTTCTTTCTTATTCATCTTCTTCTTCATTATCTTTTGTCTTCTTTATCCGCTTCTTCTTCTTATTCTCCTTCTTCTTTCTTCTTCTTCTTCTTCTTCTTCTTCTTCTTCTTCTTCTTCTTCTTCTTCTTCTTCTTCTTCTTCTTCTTCTTCTTCTTCTTCTTCTTCTTCTTCTTCTCTTCCTCTTCTTCTTCTTCTTCTTCTCCTGTTATGTTTCTTCTACAATAAAGGTAAAATACATGAACACTTTTGTTTAGTTTTGAAGTTTCTAATTGATAATTTTAACAAAGATTAGTTCACTGTCATATTGCAGCCAGACGTTCAAATAAGTGTGATATGTATAAGTGTGATATGTATAAGGTTGATATGTATAAGTGTGATATGTATAAGTGTGATATGTATAAGTGTGATATGTATAAGTGTGATATGTATACGTGTGATATGTATAAGGTTGATATGTATAAGTGTGATATGTATAAGGTTGATATGTATAGGGTTGATATGTATAAGTGTGATATGTATAAGTGTGATATGTATAATTGTGATATGTATAAGTGTGATATGTATAAGTGTTATGTATAAGTGTGATATGTATATAAACGTTGTAACAACATATGAGCCGTCCCGCGAGAAAACCAACAGTATGGCCTCTGACTAATGTATCGACCCAGTTCAGCCCGCGCAGTCCGCGCAGACTGATCCGGGCCGACACATTCCGTCTCAGCGGATAAATGTATATTTAGAGTGTAATTCGAGTGTGTGAAATATAGGTGTTATAAACGTACAGTATTCTTAGGCGTCTTTTAAAATATAAGCGAACACATGTAGACACTATATAAGACGGTGAAAGTACAGTCGACTGGCGATAACTCAGTCGCAAGGTATCAATAAATTAATTCGAGCTATCGATGTGTTCGAGTGAAACGTCGATTTAAGCTAAATTGATCCGTTCCACGAGAAAACCAACAAAAAAGCCTCTGCGTAATGTATCGACCGCACAGACTGATCCAGACCGACACACTCCATTTCAGGGGATACATGTATAGAGTAATGATTCCTAAAACAGAAAATACACAGGAGGCGAAAAGTGTCTATCTGGTAAAGTCTGCGCGGCAGGTTTAGGCTGATCCGGGTCGATACTTTACGTAGAAATCACAATGTTGGTTTTCTCGCGGGACGGCTCATTTGCTTCATTGACAAATTAAGACAAAGTGGTAATGATTTTTGTGACAAACAAAAGAATGTCGTTAAACATGTGTTTATCAACCGTACAAAATAATTGTAAAATGAATCATTCTAGGATACAGCTATCACCATTAAACCCTGTCCTTGATCGAGGCAGGGTTTTTGTGTGAATTCTGTGGAATACAATGTGAAGAGGGAAAATAAGAAACTGTTCAATAAATGTTATTTCCTATTGTACCCCTAAAATATCAGATAGTATAGTGTCTTTTACCACATATTTAAGCCTTCCTGGACACAACAAATCTGCAACAAACGACTTTGAAAACATTTAGACAAAATTTTGACACTCTCTATAAATGAAAGAACAGCCATTTAATAGAGTTAAAAACATTATGGCAAAATGTGAAATTGATCAGTATACAGTCAATCTTGTGTTAGCGGTCACCTATATTCAGCAGCCAACTTCTTTTAAGCAGCTTTCTTTATTTGACTTGTATATAACTATACTATAAAGCACCGACATGTGTTCAGCATCAACATTTCGACTCTCCTCTGTGTGACTACATAAGACAAGTTTGATTGTATTTGAACAATTTCCCCGTTTGCCACATTCCTTTAAAAGTCGTATGCTGCAGAGGCGTCAGAAAGCGTATGTATGTGGAAAAGGGTTAAAAGTCTTCTGATAGCCAGTAAAGCCTGTCAGCTCTGTACATGTCATAATTACTTTACTGTTCTACTGAAATAAATCAAAACGGATAAAAAGTTCAATATAAGTACTGTGTTCTTTCTCAAAAGTCTGGCAATGCATCAGTGTGTGTGTGTGTGTGTGTGTGTGTGTGTGTGTGTGTGTGTGTGTGTGTGTGTCGTTGGTTTATGATTTAACCCTTTCCCTCATATAGACGCTTTTTGACGCCTCTGCAGCAGACGGCTTTTGAAAACATAGTGACAAAAGAAGAAATTTCACAAAACGTGCAATTTCTCCATTTGCCACAATGTTTTCCACTTTTTGTCATAGGTTATCCATTCAATTAAGGAGATTTTTCTATTTTTTTACAAAATATGTCCAAAGTCGTCTGATGCAGAATTGCCGTCCAATCTGCAGATGACGAATTTGAATAATTTTAGTAAAAAAATCTGAAAAATCCCTATTTGTTAATGCTAATTTATTGAACATTTTGTCAAATGGAGAAAATGCTCGAAATGAAATGAAAGTTTCAGAATCGCCAGAAAGCGTTTGTATATGGGAAAGGGCTAATATGATCGAGTTAATCGCATAGTCAATCTACTAGTGTTTACCTTTGTAATGTTCCGTTTTGTATCTACAAAGGAAAAAAACATGAACTGTTTGAACACCTGCTTAAATAGTAATAGAAACTTCTTAAGAATGTTTACATCAAACCAATTCGATTGTGATTCTTATATGATAAACAATTAACTTTCAGGAGAATGACTGATTTCACTTGTTTGAAAATAGCACATGTGGTTTGGAAGGCTTGCATGTCATGAGCTTTCTGATTCAATACACTAAGACCACATCTTGTTCTTGTCCTTACCGACGCACTCATTATGTTTTACAGGTTTAGGATATGGTCTCTCGTTTGCGCCATGTGCAACGATCATAAGTTTCTACTTCGAGAAGAATAGAGCTCTCGCCAATGGTATCACGGTATCTGCCAGTGGAATTGGTGCTCTAACTTTCCCATTTCTGTATAGGTGAGTACGGCCATCTACACATACTTTTCCCCATTTATCCGAATACTCTTAATGAATGAATGTATAGTGTTTTATGGCGCATCGACAGCTAAGGTCATTTAGCGCGCATTAAAATTGAGTAGTACATGACGTACCGAATACTCTTAAGTCTGTTGTTTGGAAAAGAGCTCCTGTGTGTCACCTGTGTGTCACCTGTGTGTCACCTGTGAGTCTGTCGATATGTGAGCCGTCACGCGAGAAAACCAACATGGTGGACTCTGCGTAAAGTATCGACCCGGATCAGCCTTAGCATGCCGCGCAGGCTTACCCGGATAAACACTTTTCGCCTTCTGTGACTTTTCTGTTTCAGGAATAACTACTCTATACATCTATCCCCCTAAGACGGAATGTGTCGGCCGGATCAGTCTGCGCGGACAGCGCAGGCTGATCTGGTCGATACATTACGCAGATATATTGATATGAGCCGTCCCGCGAGAAAACTAACATAGTGGACTCTGCGTAAAGTATCGACCCGTATCAGCCTAAACATGCCGTGCAGGCTTACCCGGACAGACACTTTTCGCCTCCTGTTGATTTTCTGTTTCAGGAATCATAACTCTATACCTCTATCCCCCTAAATTATGTAGGCCCGGATTAGCGTGTGCGGACTGCGCAGGCTGATCCGGGTCGATACATTACGCAGAGGCCATTATGTTGGTTTTCTCGTGGAACGGTTCATATGCATTGTGACACCTAAGTGTTCACAGTTCGACTACACTAAGTATAAGTGACTGTTGCTCTGCAGAAACCAACCTCGTCTTAATTATTACTCGTGTAAACATTCAGCATCCATGGAAAAGGACCAACATAGATACTAATTTCGGACGTTTCTTGCGTCCCCTATTTGATTTCCTGCAGATCCCGATCAAACTCCGCTGATGGCCAGGTTGATCTGGATCTACACTGGTCGAAAAACGCCACAAAGGTTGATATTCGAAGTGGACCGCTCTAGTCTAGATTTAACACTTTTTTACAAGGTAGCAGTAAAACCAAGATGTATGTCTGAAAAACAGAAACTTAGTTTGTATCTGACAGACTGTGGACTCGTACTCGCGATTACTCGAATATGAATGGATATAGTTTTATTCGAAAGAATTTCTGCGATGGATCTGTCTTTTGAAAACAGCGTAGCAGCAGCTCTGATTATTCGGACGAGCACTAAGAATACTGATGTAGCGCTGTTTTCTTGATATGATTTAAGCACTGATTTGCGTTACATAATTAACCATTTCCCTCATACAACACATCTGACGACTTTGAAAGTGACTATTAACACATAGGGTAAATCTTTATAATTGTAAGTCTAATTACTGAACATAGTTGAAAACATTGTGGCAAAAGGAGAAATTGCTCGTTTTGAGCAATTTCACTTTTTGTCACAATGTTTTCAAAAGTCGTCTGCTGCAGAGGCGTCAGAAAGTGTCTATATGAGGGAAAGGGTTAACATTTAAGGGGAACATAAATTAATTATGCAACTGAAAATAAATAAATGAAAATTAACATTAACCGAGGGATTACTCGAACATATCGATAACTCGAAGTGAGTTATCAATCGGATGACGATGGATGACGGAATTACCCGAGGAGTTCCGATTGGTGATTTATGTGTCACCATAGGTTGCAAGTAATTGTGAGTCCACTGTAAATAATATTTTTTTGTTTTACAAAGAGTTATTTGAGCATGTATTATTTCAGGTACTTGATCATGACGTTTACGCTAAAGGGGACGTTTCTGGTGTTAGGGGGAGTGCTGTTAAATATTTGCGCAGCTGCATGTATCTTCGTACAGCCAAACCTCTTACGGAAGGACAAAAAGAAAGTCAAAGACGAAGAGACAAATCCAATATCATCTGACAGCAAGCGTCTTATAAACGGAGACATAGAAACTAAAGAGAGCATTGCAAAAAAGAAGAAAGGTTCTTGCTCATGGGGACCGGATTTCCGGTTCAAACTATTTAGAAATCCGCTATTTGTAATGTATGTTATCGCTTTTACACTGTGTATGAACGGCTATGGAAATAATCTCATCCTCATTCCAGCTCAAACGCGACATCTCGGCTATGACAAGACAAAGGTCAGTACTGGTGTCGCCATTATGGGCGGCTGTGAAGTGGTCGCCAGAGTGTTATTTGGATGGTTTGCAGACAGGAACATTATAAAGCGGAAATATATTTTCTTCATTAGTATGCTTATCGGTGCAGTGTCTTGTTTTTTAGTTCCATTTTTTGACAGTTTCATATTGATTGGTGTTCACGCCGCCATCATTGGAATTTTCCCAGGATCCTTTTGGAGTTTGATGCCTGTTTTGTTGATAGAAGCAGTAGGATTGGAGAATTTTACTCCAGCGTTCGGTTTACTCTCGTTATGCCTTGGGGTGGTGGCTGTAGTTAGCCAGCCAATTATAGGTAAGTCATTTCTCATAGCTCTACCTTATTAACTCTTTCAGCGCCGAATTGCCTAATGTAGACTATTCCATGTTCAATATGGGACAAATCCATTTCATGCAAAGAGGTTTGGGAGACATTTTGATAACTAAAAGGTAAACAATGCTGATTTCAGGTGAGACAGCTCGTTACGAGCTGACTCACCTCAATCTGTATTGTTTGCAAAAGCCTCAATATTGCAATTGGCGCTGAAAGAGTTAAAACAACAATGTCCAAGTACAGTTTCCTTCCATTCTTCATAACTGAACTCACCAACAGAAAATTAAAATGTTTAAATATACGAAAGGATTATTTTGCGAACAAGAAGAATCTAAACAAATTTGAAAATGCGTGTTTTAAAAACATCTCTTTCACTGTTATTAAAAATTACTTATTCTTAATGTACATGTGTATTGCATCCGATATCGTAAGATGCATCCGATATCGTAAGATGTACATTGTAAAGGAATATGTTACCATTAAAACTGCTACAGATTTGTTGTATCTTGGAACAGGTCAATAATCATTTGTAATCTTGCAATGAGTGTTAAATGTATGTTCAGGGATGCAATGAGTATTAAATGTATGTTCAGGGATGCAATGAGTGCTAAATGTATGTTCGGGAATGCAATGGGTGTTAAATGTTTGTTCGGGAATGCGTTGCGTGTTAAATGTATGTTCGCAAATGCAATGAGTGTTAAATGTATGTTCGGGAATGCAATAAGTGTTAAATGTATGTTCGGGAATGCAATGAGTGTTAAATGTATGTTTGGGGATACAATGAGTGTTAAATGTACGTTCGGGAATGCAATGAGTGTTAAATGTATGTTCGGGAATGCAATGAGTGTTAAATGTATGTTCTGGAATGCAATGAGTGTTAAATGTTCGGGGATGCAATGAGTGTTAAATGTACGTTCGGGAATGCAATGAGTGTTAAATGTTTGTTCGGGAATGCAATGAGTGCTAAATGTATGTTCGGGAATGCAATGAGGGTTAAATGTATGTTCGGGAATGCAATGAGTGTTAAATGTTTGTTCGGGAATGCAATGAGTGCTAAATGTATGTTCGGGAATGCAATGAGGGTTAAATGTATGTTCGGGAATGCAATGAGTGTTAAATGTATGTTCGGGAATGCAATGAGTGTTAAATGTTTGTTCTGAAATACAATGAGTGTTAAATGTATGTTCAAGAATGCAATGAGTGTTAAATGTATGTTCAGGGTTCAATGAGTGTTACATGTATGTTCATAAATGATTTTAGTGTTACATGTATGTTCATAAATGATTTTAGTGTTACATGTATGTTCAGGATTGCAATGAGTATTTATGTTCATGAATGTTATTGGTGTTAAATGTATGTTCAGGATTGCAATGAGTGTTAAATTTATGTTCAGGAATGGAATTAATGTAAAATGTATGTTCAGGAATGGAATTAATGTAAAATATATGTTCAGGAATGCAATGAGTGTTTAATGTATGTTCAGGAATGCAATGAGTGTTAAATGTATGTTCGGGATTGCAATGAGTGTTTAATGTATGTTCAGGAATGCAATGAGTGTTAACTGTATGTTCGGGATTGCAATGAGTGTTAAATGTATGTTCAGGATTGCAATGAGTGTTAAATATATGTTCAGGAATACAATGAGTGTTTAATGTATGTTCAGGAATGCAATGAGTGTTAAATGTATGTTCGGGATTGCAATGAGTGTTAAATGTATGTTCGGGAATGCAATGAGTGTTAAATGTTTGTTCTGAAATACAATGAGTGTTAAATGTATGTTCAAGAATGCAATGAGTGTTAAATGTATGTTCAGGGTTCAATGAGTGTTACATGTATGTTCATAAATGATTTTAGTGTTACATGTATGTTCATAAATGATTTTAGTGTTACATGTATGTTCAGGATTGCAATGAGTATTTATGTTCATGAATGTTATTGGTGTTAAATGTATGTTCAGGATTGCAATGAGTGTTAAATTTATGTTCAGGAATGGAATTAATGTAAAATGTATGTTCAGGAATGGAATTAATGTAAAATATATGTTCAGGAATGCAATGAGTGTTTAATGTATGTTCAGGAATGCAATGAGTGTTAAATGTATGTTCGGGATTGCAATGAGTGTTTAATGTATGTTCAGGAATGCAATGAGTGTTAACTGTATGTTCGGGATTGCAATGAGTGTTAAATGTATGTTCAGGATTGCAATGAGTGTTAAATATATGTTCAGGAATACAATGAGTGTTTAATGTATGTTCAGGAATGCAATGAGTGTTAAATGTATGTTCGGGATTGCAATGAGTGTTAAATGTATGTTCGGGAATGCAATGAGTGTTAAATGTATGTTCAAGAATGCAATGAGTGTTAAATGTATGTTCAGGCTTCAATGAGTGTTACATGTATGTTCATGAATGTTATTATTGTAAAATGTATGTTCAGGGATGCAATGAGTGTTACATGTATGTTCAGGGATGCAATGAGTGTTACATGTATGTTCAGGATTGCAATGAGTGTTAAACTTATGTTCAGGAATGAAATTAGTGTTAAATGCATGTTCATGAATGCAATGAGTGTTTAATGTATGTTCAGGAATGCAATGAGTGTTAAATGTATGTTCGGGAATGCAATGAGTGTTAAATGATGCAATGAGTTTTAAATGTATGTTCAGGGATGCAATGAGTGTTAAATGTATGTTCGGGAATGCAATGAGTGTTAAATGTATGTTCAAGAATGCAATGAGTGTTAAATGTATGTTCAGGGTTCAATGAGTGTCACATGTATGTTCAGGGATGCAATGAGTGTTACATGTATGTTCAGGATTGCAATGAGTGTTAAATATATGTTCAGGAATGAAATTAGTGTTAAATGTATGTTCAGGGATGCAATGAGTGTTAAATGTATGTTCAATAATACAATGAGTGTTAAATGTATGTTCAGGGTTCAATGAGTGTTACATGTATGTTCATGAATGCTATTAGTGTTAAATGTATGTTCAGGGATGCAATGAGTGTTACATGTATGTTCAGGATTGCAATGAGTGTTAAATTTATGTTCAGGAATGGAAGTAGTGTTAAATGTATGTTCAGGAATGCAATGAGTGTTACATGTATGTTCAAGGATGCAATGAGTATTAAATGTATGTGCATATATGCAATGGGTGTCAAATGTATGTTCTGAAATGCAATGAGTGTTAAATATATGTTAAGGAATGCAATGAGTGTTAACTGTATTTTCAGGAATGCAATGAGTGTTAAATGTATGTTAAGGAATGCAATGAGTGTTAAATGTATTTTCAGGAATGCAATGAGTGTTAAATGTATGTTCAGGAATGCAATGAGTGTTAAATATATGTTCAATAATGCAATGAGTGTTAAATGTATGTTCAGGAATGCAATGAGTGTTAAATGTATGTTCAGGAATGCAATGAGTGTTAAATGTATGTTCAATAATGCAATGAGTGTTAAATGTATGTTCAGGAATGCAATGAGGTTTAAATGTATGTTCAGGAATGTCATGAGTGTTAAATGTATGTTCAGGATTGCAATGAGTGTTAAATGTGTGTTCGGGAATGCAATGACATGCATACTCATGGCTTTCGATCAAACTCCACACACTTTCTCAACTTGATGAAAAGAAACCAAGAATGACAAACATTTGATTGCTATGGCCTTCAACTGCCATAATCTTTCGACAGAGGATCAGATAAAGATAAAGAGGAGTAAACTGGCCTTCTCCCACCTATATTTATCTAATGACTCAACTAAACCCAATGTTATGGGTACTCAATAAAATCGTCTGATTGGGACCATTCTTTTGAGTACTCACAACATAGGGTTAAAGGGTCAAATAAGGATTTTAGAACAAGAAATACGCATCTTATCTAGAGCTCTAACAGAGCATTCAGGGTTTTTTCACCACAATTTCTCTCTTATTATTAAAGCAAACCCTATAGTGTGGGTACTCAAAAGAATCGTCTCACTGAGAGCTCACTGAGACGATTCTTTTGAGGAGCTAAAACATAGGTTTAGAGGGTCAAATAAGGATTTTAGAACATGCAAAATGCCCCTTATTTAGAGCTCTGTAAAGAAGTTTGCTGTACCATAAATTGTCTGACGTTGCTCAATCTTGCTTTCTTTCTTTAGGTATGATGCACGACGCAACCGGAAACTGGAACGGGTCATTCTACCTGACTGGCTGTCTGTTACTGCTTGCCGGCATCGTTGTAATGTTAGAACCGTTATTCAAGAAATGTGTCAAAAAACCGCCGTCACCGGAAGTCAGTACCCAGGATAGAGTCATACCGCTGCGCAGGCGCAAAAGTCCGAAACCCGCAATAACGGAAGACGAATCGTTGATAGATGACGATAACGATGTCAGTTTCTCGTCGCATAGGATCAGCAAAATTTATAGACCTGTCACGGAGGAGTCGCCGACGCCTCCGCCAGCGAGTCCAGTTCGAACATCGGCGCCTCTTGCCAGCCAGAAAGAGATATAACAGAAGCCACATGTTACATAAAATGATCGGGGATTTTACCCCCGTTTCTGATTGAGACGGCATTAGATGCATCTGCAGCAAATAGATAGTGTTTGAAAACAAATTTTGGTGAAATGTATAATGATGAACAGTTTCACCTTTTCCAATAATGTTTTAATATATATTTCAAATTGATATTCTATTTGTTCGAAAGTTCGACTGTATAAAAATTCTACTAAAAGGTCAATCTCATTGCCTTCAGTTTGCATTAGGTGTGCCGTGGTCGAGTGGTTAGCGTCGGGGATTTCGAAACCGGGTGTCCCGGGTTCGATCCCCAGTCGCGGCACTACGGTCATGGCGGAGTGCCCTTGGGCAAGGCACATTTTCTAGCCTAGTACTGGTTTGTTTACCCAGGTATCATGAATAATCAAATGTAATTGCGCGCTAAATGACCTTAGCTGTCGATGCGCCATAAAACAATATACATTCATTGCATTAGGTGTAAGGGGAGGGAATCACTAAGTTACATGTATGAATAATACACAAGTAGTGGTTCTTTGTTGTGCATAATTGAACTATAACGGCATAATAATGACAATAAATTTTGAACTGAAGACGTTGATTGGAAGGCACAACATTAAAAGCGATATTCGGTGGGGATATTACACTGTCATAATTGCAGATCTAAAGAGCAGACGGCTTTTGAAATCTTAATGATCAATGTCTCATTTCGCCACAATGATTTCAATTCTATTCAATAATTATACTTTTCATTTATACTGATTTTCCTTATTTTTGCCTCGACGTTTATAAAGCCGTCTTCTGCAGGTTTGTGTTTTTTTTGGAAAGGGTGAAATTAATGGCAATTACCATCTACTTAAATTATTGTACTGTCGATTTTTGTTCGTAAACCAGTATTAACCCTTTCCAACCTGCAAGACGTAATTTGACGCATGTGTAACAAACTATATGATGAGCAATTTTGTCCAAATACTTTCAGATTTATTCAACTGTTATATTTTCATTTTCATTTATAGAGAGTGTCCATCATTTTGCCTAGATATATTCAAAGTTGCTTTCTGCAGATTAGTTGAATGTGGGAAAGGATTAATTGCAAACTTTGTAATTGTAAAACACATCTTTCGTGTTAAGGGTCTCGTATATGTAACTGCAAAGCCTGTTTTACCTGGCATGGTATTTGGACCCCCCTCACACCCCCACTCCATTTGTCCAACTTCTTTTCTCAAGAATTCTCTTCATCAGAGATGTCAAATGGCCGTCTGTGTAAGCTTTTCCTCGTGCAGACGACAAACATTGATACATCTAAAGCAGACGACTTTTAAAATTAGTGTGGCAAACAAAAGGACAAATTGCTCTTACTCAAAATGTTTTCAGCTCATTTCAATATTTATGTTTTCATTTGTTTTCATATCTTTTACTTAATGTTTTCAAAGTCGTTTGGTGCAGATTTCAATTGTTGCTTTCGGAAAAGGGTATTTTAACAGAGCTCCAGATCAGAAGAGTATTTGAGCCGTCCCACGAGAAAACATACAGTATGGTCTCTGCGTAATGTATCGATCCAGATCAGCCTGCGCAGTCCACGCAGGCTAATCAGGGCCGACACATTCCGTCTGAGGGGGATAGAGGTATATAGTAATGATTCCTGAAACAGAAAACCCAAAGGAGGCGAAAAGTGTCTATCCGGATAAGCCTGCGCGGCGAGTCCACATTGTTGGTTTTCTCGTAATTCGGCTCATTTCTCGAACCCTATGTTGTGTGTCTCAATGAGACTATTCTTTCGAGCACCCACAACATAGAGTTAAGTGGAGTCATAAGAGAGATATCGATGGAAATACAATTTTACTCCGCCGTATCTAGTCATCTTGGATGAAGAGGATTTTCTATGTAACCTCGGACTAATGTTGTGTTTGTGTTCGTTGTTTTAACCGTGTTTATGTATTCTAACTGAGGCAGCAATCTTCGTGGACTTTTTGCAATATTATTAAGTCTCGTCATAAGAAATAGAGTCTTGTGACATCAACCTTTTATTAAATAAAGAGGGTATATTGAAGTTGAAAATTAGTGGGACCAACATTCTAGTGTTTGGTCATAAGTAACATTTAGAACTCAATCTCATCAAAAACCAAACCGAAATATTTCGCTGTATGATTGGGTAACGTAAAGGTCAATCTGAGACGACCTGTAATGGCGGTCAACGGTTACTGCAGCTAAGTTTAGGTCTGGTGTTAATGAACTTGATCTATAGCTTTGTTTCATGTATGCGGATGGTGAAGACTCTGAACAGGCTATGCGGATGCACGTTCTCCCTTGAGTCGTCACAGTTCGTAGGTGAAACAAACCCGCATACCGCCAGATGCGGGTCTGTTATGTTCGTGAATACGTGGGCCGTTATACGCGGGCCCGGACGTCTTGGGTCTCTGATTGTTTATATCATACTGTAATCCGTGCACACACACTGTGTATTGACTGATGTTAACCAACATATCGAGGGCTTGGCGTGAAACGGTTGTAACTAAAATTGGTATTTTTATACCAAGGTTATTTACCTTGCCATAAAGTCTTTATAAGCGTTAAATCATTTATCTTGGTAAACAATGGAAATTTAGGTGCCATTACTCGTTCTGAGCAATGGCACCTAAATTTGCATTGTTTACAAAAGGGTCAAAATTGCCCCTGAACCAGGGTTTTCAAAATAGGTTTTTAGTTACAACCGTTTCACGCCAAGCCCTCGATTTATTTGCTAACTTTAACTTTCACATTTTGCTTATCTGCAGCAGACGAACTTTATACACATTGTGGCAAAAGGAAATATCACTCATGATGAGAAAGTTCTCCCTTTGTAACACATTTGTAACTAAATTCAATAATTATATTTTCATTGACATATATTTTTCATATTTTTATCTATATTTGTTATTAGTCGCCTGCTGCAGATTCGTTGTAAGTGACGAATTTATTTCTATATTAATCATTATCTTGAATCTCAAGTTTCCCGACAACACATTTCCCTGGCTTTACGTTCAGATAAATATAAGTTGCTCGGCTTTCCAATTAGCCAACGTGTTATAGCAAAATAAAGCTTTGTTTTACCTAGACTTTTACAAATAAACAAAAATAACGCTTAAGTTCGTTGTCTGTGTTAACAATCGTCTACAGACGCATATGAAAGGGGAAAATTGTTCGTCTGTATGTTGGAAAGGGTTAAACAAATAGCGTCCACAAACTTCATAAGTTATTTCATTCCTGTTCCATTCCAAACGCATTTGCGTTTAGTAACGGGCCCTTAAGTCCCGATTCCGATCGCACGGGAGTCGGACCCGTATGACCAAGGACCATTGGATAACGAGGCTGGTTGCCTGCCCGCTATATACCTTTAATTCTCCACAATGCCTTGATATATTGTTTGTTTGTTTGTTTGTTTTATTGGGGCTTTACGTCGCTTTCAACGTTATTTTAGTTATATCACGGCGACAGTTCACTTATTCATGATCCCTGGGTAAACAAACCAGTACTAGGCTACACATTGTGCCTTGCCCAAGGGCACTCCACCATGACCGTCGTGCCGCGAGTAGGGATCGAAACCGGGACACCCGGTTTCAAATCCCCGACGCTAACAACTCGACCACGGCGGATTCCTCCCTAGTAAATTGTAGATTGGTCATGAGTTCAAGCATCGGTCACAGCACCTTATAGAATGTCTAAATAAGAGCAAATTGTGTTCGTTTATAAGGAGTTTTACGCCGCTTTCAACATTTTACCAGTACCAGTACCAGTACTGCTGGTCCATTGATCCTGACACTAGCGAATCGGTCGTAATGCCAACTCCACAATTTTGAGTACAATTTTAAGTACCAGTAAGGGAAGTCCATAAACACCACTTTTAAATTATTTGGCAAGCACTGAGTAATTGAATGAACCCATGACCTCCCACAACCGAGGCAGACGCTCTATCACTAAAACACTGACCTAGACTATTGCACTTTTACCGAAGTTCAGTTAAATAAGGTTAAGGATATTAAATCAGCGTGGACCTTTTGTTAATTAACGGAGAAAAGCGCAGAGTCAGATCCGATACGCATGGTAACCTGGATCTACACCCTTCCCAAATATACTACGGTTGGTTACCACAGTCCCATGTGACATTCAGGAGTGCGTGTGATAGCCAAAAGCGGTAATTTGATTGGTGGAATCGGCTAGCACTCGGCCGAGCGCCCAGAATGTAAGTGTTAATGAACATGTACGAGCACATGAATGTATTCAGCTTGTCCTAAAACACTGACCACTCAGGCGTGTGATAGACAAAAGCGTTAATTTGATTGGTGGAATCGGCTAGCACTCGACCGAGCGCTCGGTGTGTCAGTGTAATTTTATTGGTGAATTCGGCTGGCTCTCGGCTGGCTCTCGGCCGAGCGCTCGGTTTGTCAGTGTAATTTAATTTGTGAATTCGGCTGGCACTCGGCCGAGTGCTCGGTGTGTCAGTGTAATTTAATTGGTAAATTCGGCTGGCACTCGGCCGAGCGCTCGGTGTGTGAATGTAATTTATTTGGTGAATTCGGCTAGCACTCGGCCGAGTGCTCGGTGTGTCAGTGTTATTTAATTGGTAAATTCCGCTAGCATTCGTCCCAGCGCTCGGTGTGTCAGTGTAATTTAATTGATGATTTCGGCTAGCTCTCGGCCCAGCGCTCGGTGTGTCAGTGTAATTTAATTGGTGATTTCGGCTAGCACTCGGCCAAGCGCTCGGTGTGTCAGTGTAATTTGAATACGCACCAGTCGTTAATGTGTGTAACATGTAGGTAAAATGTGTTAAATAGTTAATAGTGTCGGCACTGAATATATTTCATGCATAATAAATCAATGAATAAAGTATTCGTTTATATTGTTTTTTATTTAAGCACCGCTTTGCGAGAATCAATCTGGAATCATTTGTAATCCGTGTCGAGCCAGATAAGCATGCATACCTGCTGAATCTATTGAGGCTTTGCAACGTTAATACGTCATGAAAGAAAGGGTTCCAAGAAACTTCTAACTGTCTTGAGGGATTCGGTAAGATGCATACGGAGGAAAAGAATAATGATAAATATAATGCAAGTTTTCCTGAAACACCGGTCGAAAATACAATCATGTCTGTGTTTGATTGAGCGATTCATTTAAAGAAGTGTGAGAATAATTCTATATATTTTAGGAGTTGCGTTTGGTAATATCTCATCCACATCATGGAGTATCCTGCATTAATTCAATAGAACGTTTACACTGACATTCAATCAACAAGCATATACGATGTTCATTGATTGGAGTTCAAGGTCGTTTTAAACCGTTTTTTGTCAATTATATCACAGCGGTCTGTTCAACTTACACAATTTCCTGGCTTGTTGGCTCGAGAACTGCACACAATGTTCTACCGAGGCAACTGGCTACCTTCCAACACGAATTATTGAGCCCATTGATGAAGGACGAATGTAGTTAGTCACAATTACTTTTGTCAATTATCGGAAATAATGGACTATCAGTATATCAGGGGTTCGAATTAACGATCCCTTGACTCATAACCCTCTTCGTAGCAGACTGAGCTAGCGGGGATCGGGTACATAGGATCAATCTTATTAATACCAGACCTAGGCTTCGCTGCAGTTGTAAAGGCTCGTAAAGATCTGATAACTAACTATAACAGTTCGTATATGCCAATGAAATTCATTGATCCGAGATAGTATTTTAAGCCACGCCCATCGTCATCGCAACACAAACAAACCAACAATTAATCGTTAAAAACTACGCGGTTCTCATGCATCCCATGGCTTTTGTTTGTGATGCCGAAACCGCGCTAAACCGCGGTAGGCAATCGAGTTTACTGAACAGAATATATCGATGTTTTGATTGGCTAAAATACTTCATCTAATTTGCATATATCGGATCGATGAAATCTTTCAATCTCCTATCGCAGAGTGACCGTTCCTTACACTCACTATCATCTCTGCAACAGGCTCAATGTCAAGATTCTTGACGAAACATGATAACTGTATTTAAATTGACTTAGTTGTCACTGATGTAAGCACTAACCTTTTACACTTGTGACAGGATCTTTTTCTAACTTTGCTAATCAAAAACAAAGTATTTATTAAGCAAAAAGCTACGGACTACTTTTCGGTAGTTTTACACATTTAAAGATTAATACATCTGTTATCTAGGTCACCTATATATAGATGTAAACAAAAACAAATAAAAATGGAGCTCAAAATTGACGACATGATCAGTATATATGATAAAGATATTGTCCTTCGAGATAAACAGAGAGAAGCTTTGATACATTTGGGTAACAACGTTTTAATTTGTTAAAAAACCCATCTGACCTTGCTTTTCTACTATTGAATTTATAACATCTAGCATTACTAACACAACATACAAAACATATTTCAGCTGTTGTTTTCAATGGTGTAGAAGGCATTTTGAAATATGGCCATGATAACGTGACTAAAAAGTCACGTGATAAAAAGTCACGTGAAACCCGAAAGTAGTTTGAGCCTGTGACAGAGGTAAATGTAATACACCGATAGTGTAAGAGAGTGGAACTCTTTAGGAAACGACAGGGGAGATAACCTAAATAACTAATCGAGATAGATAAATACTGATGTCCGAGAGTTCATTGTATCGTGAGATTTCATAAGACATAATTCGAGAACCTGCTCATACACATTTAAATGTTGAAGGTCAATTTGAGACGACCTTTTTTGTGGAGGTGACAACTCCAATGTACACATAGCGAAGTATTTTGGTCTGATTTAATACTGGCACATACACATCTGATAACAACTTGTCTGGAGGCATCTATTCATATGTTTTGATTATTCGATGGTAAATGTTTACACATTCACACTTTTTTTTTAATGTTTTTCAGGGGCGTAGCTTTGCAAAAATCAATGTGTAGGCCGTCTCGTGAGAAAATCAACAGTGTGGACTACGTAAAGTATCGACCCGGATCAGCCTAAGCATACCCGGATAGACACTTTTCGCCTTCTGTGGATTTTCTGTTTCAGGAATCACTACTCTATACATCTATCTCCCTAAGACGAAATGTGTCGGCCGGATCAGTCTGCGCGGACAGCGCAGGCTTATCTGGTCGATACATTACGCAGATGTCTATCGCCGCAGCTGCATTTTAGGACATTTTGTGCCTACATTGCCTAATGGAAGCTACGCCCCTGTTTTTCTGTGTGTAGATAGTTGTACATCAGAATTAACAAGCTTAACTGTTGAGACAGTATGGTATGAGGAATTTTAATCATCTGCCAGCTTTCCCTCGTGCTTGATAGTTGTATATCGGCGACGAAATGTTTCAGACACATTTCCGACAAAGTCTTTGAATTCATGAATCTAAATCACATTCCCGACAAAGACTTTTGAATTTATGAATTTGTAATCACATTCCCGACAAAGAATTTAAATTCGTGATATTTTCATCACATTCTAGACAAAGTCTTTGAATTCATTATTTTTAATCACAGTCCTAACACAGTCTTTAATTTAATAAATATTAATTACATTCCCGACAAAGTCTTTGAATGCATGAATCTTTATCACATTCCCGACATATGGGAGGGGATATCCGCCAGTTCATTTCATTTTCTAATTGAGGTTTCACAATGCTTATTACATTTACAAAATGCTTATTACATTTACAAAATGCTTATTACATTTATAAAATGCTTATTACATTTACAAAATGTCTGTTAAATTTTTAAAATGATTATTACAATCTTGAAATTATTACTTGACAAATACACTTTTAACGATCTAGTTTCTTCTTGCCATATTTAGATTAAAAGTTAAAATTTTGAATTAACTTTCGTATTTTACAAATTCTTAAATGTAGATTCTATATTGTAGTTTTCACAATCGCAAATTATTATCTTTTCACTCAAAATTAGACTTTAAACATTGATAAATGCGAATGTCAAATGCAAATTTCAACAACTGACTGTTAATTATAGTTCGATACAGAGCTATATGTCTCGTCTATATGCTGAAGAATATTTTGGAAAGAAGCTTTGTTAATAAGGATTTAATGTACTAACGAAATGTTCGTGTGCTTCGTCCACGGGCACTTGCTTTACCAACGAGGCCTTTTGCTAGGTAAACAAAAGAGTACTTTGGGCTATTTCAGCGTTCGGTAGCTACAGATCAATTTTTAAAAGAATTTAAACTGAACTCCACACCAAACCACTCAATCTGGTCCTATTTCCACTTTTTTAAAATTCTATCAGGAACTAGTAGTACCTTAGGAAGTAAACAAGGTAAATATTGAAAAGGGAGTAATTTTCATTCATTTCCCATATTGTTTTCGTTACTCATTCATTGATTGGTATAGAAACTATACAGATGAGCATGTCTCGACCAGCCTGTCTCCCTATATATACGACAGAGCACTTCCAATCGTCAGCCGCTTTTTTCATTAGACAAGCGGGTTTCGGGGCGAGGAAGGGAAGATCGACCGATCCAAGCGCAGCTGTCCTGCAGTCCCCTTGACTGACGATTAGACTAACAGCGCCTTATTTTAGGGGAGCACTTTGTCCAGACGCCCTTGTCACGCGAGTGGAACCCCGGCTTGAAGAGGTGTGCTCGCCCTGTCAGCACCGAATTTCAGGAGAGCACTCGGGTCTGGGGTTTCTTTGTCACGGAAATGGAACGCTCTTTTTTTTCACAGAGTGAACGCTGGCTCGTAGCGGGATGCTCGCCGTGTCAGCACCTTGTTACAATGGAGTATTCTGGCCCAGGGGCCCTGCGTCACGAGAGTGGAAGTTTTTTATATTTTATATCACTTAGCAATATTGCCTGATGCGCGCGTTCAGAGCGTTCCACTTACGTGACAAACATCAGGCGCAGACGAAGTATCTCTGCAAAGTTCTTCATTCTGGTAAAAAAAAAAAAGACTTCTTTTCTATTGACGTTGGATATATTGCTTTCTTATAATTTGTGTAACTACATGTTACAGTTTTACTTAATTTTGGACTAGTTTGTTTCTTAAATATCCGCCAAAAACATTTTCGTTATCACTTTCCATCTTTGATCAATTCGAATTACCTACTTTTCCAACATAATTGTTTAAATTGTTTCGCTCCGTACTGCTGAATGTCTTTAGAATTCGTAGGTCTAACTCGCGGAGAGATTCAAGTTAATTGTATATGCCAATAGATGAATGTGTTACGAAAACATTTTTTTTTATTTTCAAGATTTAAAAATAGTTAGACGTATGTGTATACACTACTTATTTGCATCCTAAGGACTATTTGTGTCTGTTATAATTAAAAACGAGTTGAAATTGGACCAGATGAAAAGGTTTGATGAATGTTTATTCTCGATGAGGTTAACACATTCTTGATAAAGTCTTTGTTTTTACGAAGTTTAATCGCTTTCCCGACAAAGTCTTTGATTCATGTTAACTCTAAATGATTGATTGATTGACGTTTATCACCGTTTTCAACGGTATTTCAGTTTTATCACGGGGATCACTTCATCTACTGAATGTATCCTGTCTTTCTCGCACCAGTACTCCACACAGCATTCTTATCAGGTAAACTGCATGGCTACCTTCCCACAACGACTATACCGCCAATTGTTGGAAGTCGTATGAAGCTTGTCACAATGACGCTTGTCAATAATCGTAAAGAATGCATGGATGAGAATGAATTCGAATACATGACTCCTCGATTGATGAGCGTCGCTACCTACTGAGCCGTTGCGCCTATCAAACGTAGGATAATCGAGGGCTTGATGTGAAACGGTTGTAACTAAAAACCTATTTTGAAAACCCTGGTTTAGGGGCAATTTTGACCCATTTGTAAACAATGCAAATTTAGGTGCCATTGCTCAGAACGAGCAATGGCACCTAACTGTCCATTGTTTACTTGGTAAAATTATTTAACGCTTATAAAGACCAATTTAAGTTACAACCGTTTCACGCCAAGCCTTCGAATTGTAAGCAATGTACAACCTGATAAATGCGTGCACCGTCGCAGAATGAGTTGGCTCTGCACAGTTCGACAATTAGTTAATGACTGCTTCAATAATATTTCTAACAAAAATGATCAAGTTTGGTCACATGACTTAGATTCGCAAACTGATCTGTATCCATACTTCTCATAGATATACTTAGGTGTAATAAAGCCCAGTTCAAATATAATAAAACTCTTGGGTGAGATATTCAAAATGAGAAAGATTAAACAAATGAGGAGAGTCTAGAGAGTTTAAGATTCTAAATTTATCTGAGTACAGTGAAGCCTGTGCATCCGTACAGTATTACCAGTGTCTTCACCGTCCGCGTGTATGTTACTGATATATAAATGCACCTTCTGGCTAAAAAAACTGGAAATGAATCCCATTAATTTTATTCCAACATGCCTTTAAAATATGTCAAAGCGGTGTGTCATTAAAACCCTAAGTCGATAGACGCGGCTCATATATAAATAACGGTTAATCGTCTCCATCATCTGTGCATGTCCTTGAAGACCAATCACAAATCTTCAAGTTATCGTCCCAGCTTAGTATGGCTGGACACGGACGGTTGTCGTAGATGGCGCCATTCGAACACGTGACATACACGTCACATCCGTTACAGGACTGATAATCACCATTGCGGACGCCCGTACAATCATCGACACATGTTTTCTCTGTAAATAAACAACGATATAATTATGTTTTTAAATATTGACCTAGGTTTCTAGACCTTTTCTAAAACACCCATCAACCAAAGGAAAACGCCACTACTGTATGGATTATTATGGAACGCCTTTACTGTCTTATGATGACTTTTTTTGCTTATATACGGTAGATATTTCATTATATTATATACTCAATGATAAAATATAGAGATTTTCCAACTTGAGAAAACCTATAACATGCTTTTTGTCTACTGAGCAATATCGCCTAGTGTGCGATATAGCTCACTAGCCGGATTTTCGGAACTACTTTTTTTATAAAAATAAAGTCATCTTTAAACACTTTTCAGCTCCGTGTTCACTACTTAACACTTTATTTCCATGATGAACAGTTAAATAATCCAAAATTGCACTTTTAAATCCGCAAATAAGAGCTTGAATCGACATGACACATTTATTTCAATCAATGTACACATTTGTCGGTGCGCGCGAAGTGACGTCACTGCAAAGCTGGCAGATTACGTCATTCAGATCTCTCCGCTTCTGAGCTAAAAATAAATGAGCTGCACAGGGGTATTGTCGTTTAAAAACGAAAATTAGCACCGAGTATATAATATATAGTTTAATAAACAATGTTTTCATGATTTGGGAATTAAATCCCTCGTGATAGAGATTATTGCATATAAAAACTCGTGCGCTTGGCGCACTCGTTTTTATATCGCAAGAATCTCTTTCACTTGGGATTTAAATCCCGTATCATGAAAACAATGTTAATTAAACTCTATATATGCAGTAGATCTTTTATTATATGCAGTAGATATTTCATTATGTGTGGTACTTTTTTGTAGTGCAACTCTTCTTATATGTGGTGGTACTGTCTTTATTAGTCGCCGGGCAGAAGCCCGCGACTTCTATTTTTAATAGCTTTTCGGAAATGACATGGGAGGAGAGTTATTATTAGAAAAAAATCAAATTTAAATGTCTTGAACACTTAGTTATGACACATCTAAAATTAAATAATCCGATGTTTTAAGTATTTGCAGTTTCTTTATTTTGACTCGCATTTATGGTTTTTTTTTATCTTATTTACGAAGACAAAAGAGTCCCCTGCTAGACTTGTTGCATACTGTTATGTGTCAATATCGAGATACAAATCACGTCGAATTCTCCTTTTAGTAGCAATTTTAACTTACTGAATGTTATTTTCATGTTCAAAGAGATGTCTTGATTTATGTAAAATTCATTTAATAATGTTAATCCATGAATATCTAAAATAAGAACTGTTTCTAATCTAAAACTGTTGATCAAGTGACTACCGATACCGACTGCGTAGATAAATCTCCTTTGCAGAGAGCCGTTCTTTACAATCAATTACAAATAGTTAATTATAGGTGATTTAAAATGTTTATTTGGTTCGAAACAAATGACGAAAAGAACAAACTGAGATAAAACTGGTTTTAATATACAAATTACTTTGAATGAACACTCTCTGCCTGTAAAGAGAGTGTAAAAAAACGACAATTATGCGAAGAAAAAACGAATCGGGTCTTTCGTACACAATTATTTCGTCCTTGACAATTTTAAATTTGGCATTAGATTCCCTACAGGAATTTTGCTTGCGATCTGCATATTGTTATGCATCATTAACACTAGGGGCCCTCATCATTATATCATTTTAAAACACACTCTCTGCCTATAAAGTACGACAACTATGCGAAGAAGAAACGAATCGGGTCTTTCGTACACAATTATTTCGGTCTTGACAATTTTAAATGTGTTATTAGATTCCCTACACGCATTTTGTTTGCGATCTGCATATTGTTATGCATCATTGACACACGGGCGCTCATCATTATATAATTTTAAAACATGAGTAGACTAATGATTGGCAAGATTACTCATTTCCTGTTTATGATCAATAATTAGTTGGCTGTGTATATGGTCAACCTACCTTAGAATGGAGATTGATCATAAACAATGAAAGGCTTTAATTATATTTCAATGAAAGACATTCACTTCGTTGACAAAAAAAAATGCAAGTTATGATACATTTTCACTTGACCCCACCCCTGATGTTCCAATATGCCCTTTAGTTCATAACATTTTTATTCAACTACTATAATGTAAGTGTTATGCATAACTGCAGTATGGATTTCCGGCGACATTGATGCGTTGCATCAACTTTCGCTTGTATACAGTGCATTCGAATTTGTGTGCGGTACAAATACCAATATATACAGTAGATTTGTACCACCACATATAAGAAGAGTTGCACTATATATAACCAATAAAGTACAACATATAAAGAAAAAGGTACGACACATAATAAAATATCTACTGCATATAATAAAAGATCTACTGCATATAATGAAATATCTACTGTATATAAGCAAACAAGTCATCATAAGACAGTAAAGTCGTTCCATAGTTTATACTCTGAGTAACGAATGGATACGAAAACACACTGACACCAAGTTGGGTTTACATGTAACCTATGGAAGTTCTGTATCGTCTATGAAAGGATTGGGATGCAATCAGTTATCTGTGTTCTTAAAATCATCATATTAGAGAGACTAACACTACTAGTATTACCTCTTTTATCGGCCGATTTGATAGGCAAATATGATAAGCATTAATCGAGTATATAAAGAGGGGGGAGAGGAATTGAGTTTGGCAAATACATATTTTTAAATTTGACTTAATCAGCTTCTTGTTTAATGACATTTTATTTGATCTCTTCAACATGTACATGTGAGCAATTTGCCTGTCGCAAAGGCCGCCAGAGGAGGCATATAGTGTAGTTCTTGGGGCTTTATACTGAACAACAGTACCTTTTCTGATGACTTGCCGACGACAGGTGCTCGACCTCCATTCACATCTCTTCGAGGCGTCATCCCACTGTAATATCGAAGGGCAATGTCGTAGATCATAAATTTCGCCATTCGAACACGTGACATAAAAATGGCAGCCATGACAGGAATGGTAGTACCCGTTAGGAACATCGTCACAGGATGAAATGCATTCTGTCACTGTGGATTAAATGGCATAAATGAAACAATAATAGACTTAAATGAGCGTTCAGACATATATAACATGAGAGAGAGAGAGAGAGAGAGAGAGATAGAGAGAGAGAGAGAGAGAGAGAGAGAGAGAGAGAGATAGAGAGAGAGAGAGAGAGAGAGAGAGAGGGGGGGGGGGGGGGAGATAGAGAGATAGAGATAGAGACATACATACATACATACATACATACATACATACATACATACATACATACAGAAAAAAAGGGAGAGACAAGAGAGACAGAGAGACGCTACTCTCATTCTGAATCCCATTGTTCAGCTTCCTAGTGACTATTCATTTGGTTTATTAAACATTGATAAACATGCTGGGGAATTTTCCAGAGATTTTTCGTCTTTGTTTTAAATAAGGATAATGTTTACCTTATCGAATTTACTTAATTAGTCGACGGGCAGAAGCCCGCGACTTATATTTTTAATAGCTTTTCGGAAATGACATGGGAGGAAGAGTTATCAATGTCTTCAACATTATTACAATTGCGTTTGTTTAAATACACTAAGTTATGACACATCTAAAATGAAATAAATATTCCGATGATTTAAGTATTTGCAGTTTCTTTATTTTGACTCCCATTTATGTTTTTTCTTTTTTATTTACGAAAACAAAACAGTCCCTATTAGACTTGCAGCAGACTGTTACGTGTCAATATCGAGATACAAATCACGTCGAATTCTCCTTTTAATAGCAATTTTAACTTACTGAATGTTATTTTCATGTTCAAAGAGATGTCTTGATTTGTGAAGAATGCATTTAATAATGTTTATCCATGAATATCTAAAGTATGAACTGTTTCTAAGCTAAAACTGTTGATCACGTGACTAGCGAATACCGACAGCGTAGATCAATTTGCTTTGCAGAGAGCCGTTCTTTACACTCACTTACAAATAGTTAATTATAGGTGATTTAAAATGTTTATTTGGTTCGAAACAAATGAAGAAAAGAGCAAACTGAGATAAAACTGATTTTAATAGAAAAATGACTTTGAATGAACACTCTCTGCCTATAAAGAATGAATGTATAGTGTTTTATGGCGCATCGACAGCTAAAGTCATTTAGCGCGCATTAAAATTGAGTAGTACATGAAGTACTATTTAAAAACGAATATGTTTGATAGAACTATATAATGGGAAATAAATGGAAGTAGAAATAAATAATGTTTTAGGACTAAAATCTATGTAATGGGAATGAAATGTATGTTATAATGAATAAGAGTATATATATATATATATATGTAGACAAATAAAGAGTATCACAGCTTATAGTAAAGTGCAATCTCCTTTAAGAAAGAAATTATAGCATGTATTGTGACAGTGTCGAATAGTGTCTTAAGACTATCAACACTGTAATAATTAGCACGAATTGATGCAAAGTCAGTGCAATCAATTAAAATGTGCTGAATGGTATAGCTTGCAGAGCAAGGTATACATGCAGGTGCATCATCCTTTGTAAAGAGCCAAGAATGTGTAAGTCTAGAGTGCCAAATTCGGCAACGAGCTATAATAACCTCTTCTCGACGAAGGGACCTGTAACGGGGTTCCACTCGCCAAGATTGGTTTGACAGAATGAAGCTTGTTAAAAAACATCAGCATCCCATTTGGTTTGCCAAGAAGATTGGATATATTTAAAAATAGAAGGTTTAAAATCAGAATGTGGAAACTTAAAATCTGAAATTGGTAAAGATAATGCGGACTTTGCATTTTCAACCGCTTTCTCGTTACACGTAATACCTAAATGAATAGGCAACCAACAGAAAACAAATTTATTAAACTTCAACTGGGATGATATTCGCAAACAAGCGGATCGTCAAACTTCTCATTGTAAAGGGCCTGTAAAGAAGAAAGTGAGTCAGAGAAAATAATAAAGCGGGTCAGATGTGATTCTTCAGCTATGTCAAGTGCAAGATCAATAGCCTTCAACTCTGCAGAGAAAATAGAAGATTTATCATGAATGCGAGTTTAGAATGGTATCACCACATACGGCGGCAGATGCTACAGAGTCATCGCATTTAGAGCCGTCTGTGTAAATTGGCTTAAAGGCAAAGTAAAAATCTTTAATTTCATGAAATTCGGCTTGAAATACATGTCAGTTTCAGACTTTTTATGAGCAGCGAGATCAAAACGAAATTCCGCAATTTTAAGTGTCCAAGGAGCTATATCTGGGACTTGATATTTTGCAATAGACTCCAACCCCACATGAAGATCTTCAAGAAATGGCTCTATGCGGATACCAAGGGGAGAAATTGCATTTGTTTTTTTAAGAAAAGGGGGCTTGAATTGAGGCTGAAAGACAGTTTCATAAGTAGGGTTAGACGGGTTGGATTTTAATTTCAGTACATACTGAAGGGCAAGTTTCTGTCTTCTAGAAGAGAGCGAAGGTTCATTAGCTTCAAAATAAAGACTGTTAACTGGAGGTGTTCTAAAAGCTCCAAGGGCAAGGCGAAGACCTTGATTATGTATGGGATCAAGCAACTGAATGTAAGATTTGCGAGCAGAACCATAAACAATAGAGCCATAATCAAGTTTAGAACGAATAAGAGAGTGATACAAACGTAATAGTTCTTTCCTATCAGCTCCCCAGTCAGAATGGGCCACAACTTTCAGAAGGTTTAAAGCCTTAATATGTGGAAGGAATGAAAGTTTTTGGTCAAAGATTACACCAAGAAACTTGGAATCTGGTACAACTTCAATGCGACATTTATTCATATAAAGTTCTGGGTTTAGGTGGAAACCACGTTTATTACAGAAGTGCATGCATTTGGTTTTGGTCTTGGAAAATTTAAAACCATTTTCGTCATACCATGTTTGAAGTTTATTCAAGCATTGTTGAAGTTGACGTTCTATAATGTCCATATTTCTTGAACGAAAACAAATAACAAAATCATCCACATAAAGGGAGCATTCAACCCCTGGGTTGATAGCTTTAACAATATAATTGATTTTCACACTAAATAATGTGACCTATAAAATGCAACCTTGAGGAACACCCATTTCCTGCTCATGAGCACCTGATAGGGTGTTACAAACACGAACATGAAAGAGGCGTTCATTCAAAAATGCAGCAATAAATAGATCTAAGACCAAAGTCATGGAGATCCTTTAAAATACCGTATTTCCAAGTTGTGTCATAAGCGCTTTCAAGATCAAAGAATACAGAGACAACATGTTGCTTATTAATAAAGCCTTCTCTAATAAAATATTTAAAACGAACAAGATGATCAAGTGTACTTCGTTGCCGACGAAAACCGCTTTGAACATTGACAATAAGATTGTTTGATTCTAGGAACCATACAAGTCGGTCATTAACCATTCTTTCTAATGTTTTGCAGATACAGCTAGTTAAAGCAATGGGACGATAGTTGCTAGGATTAGAGGTGTCTCTGCCCGGTTTTGGGATAGGTATAACAATAGCCTCTAGCCAAGACGGAGGAAATTCACCAGACTGCCATACATCATTAAAAATATCCAATAAAACAGAAAGAGAAGTGAAGGGTAAATGCTTAAGAAATTGATAATGGATTTTGTCTTGGCCAGGAGAGGTATCATGAGCTTTCCTCGGGGCAGACCTGAGTTCATTTTTTTTTTCTTCTCCTCTCTGGCTTTAAACTTCTGGAATTTTTCAGAATAATTCGCAGAAGAAGATTTCTTTGCAAAAGTACCAGCTAGAGTATCTGCAATGTCAAGAGGGGTGTTGATGGCCTCATTATCAAGAGAAAGATGGTTAACAGATGAAGTACCTTTCCCATTAATTTTTCGAATCATATCCCAAGTCATTTTAGTCGAAGTGCGACTTGTAAGCCTTGAGACATATTCTTTCTAAGAAAGCTATTCAGATTATCTGCTGCCTATAAAGAGAGTGTAAAGAACGACAACTCAGCGAAGAATCGGGTCTTTCGTAAAAGATTAGTTCGTCCTTGACAACTTTAAATGTGTCATTAGATTCCCTACAGGCATTTTGCTTGCGATCTGCATATTGTTATGCATCATTGACACAAGGGCGCTCGACATAATATTATTTTTAAAACATGAGTAGTTTGTTATTTTCATTATAACAAAGGAAGGAAAGAATTACAATAAATTAACATGTTGTAGGGTTCAGTTTATGTTCGAAATTAGGTTTGAAATTATACAACAATTTTAATGAAATTTAACTGTTTAGCTGATATTATATTTATTGGTACAATTTATTGAAAAAAACAACCTTGATAAATCAATAAATTGTATTAACTGATTTAAAAACAACAAGATACAAATACGTTTGTCTTCTACCGTTATTACAAAACATTAGACACATTTAATTTGTATTTAATAACTTTTCCCCAACTGCCTAGGCTACTCTGTTTTTAGTAGTTTGGTTTACGGCCCTGACCCAATTTCATCAAAGCTTAGAAACAAAGTTCACTTTTCCCAAACATCCTAGGCTACGCGTTTTTAATTGTTTGGTTTACGGCCCCATAATTTGCAGGATTGTTTTGCCTATTTATATTCTAAATTTAAAACGTCCCACCGTACAGTTTGTTCATTCAGACCATTGTATTCTTGATATATGTTGACTATACATGTGAACATTTTTTTCAATTTCATAAATGCTTAACTTTGATCATGAATATCTTTAAACTTTGTAAAATTACTTCGTATTTTTTGTTTATATACTCCCGTTTTTGGCTCAACTGGCTGAAAGTCAGTCGAGTTTATATGTCATGGGGAATTGTCCGTCGTGCGTTCATGCGTGTGTGCGTGCGTGCGTGCGTCCGTCCGTACACTTTTGCTTCAAACGACTTCTCATCCCTAACCAGTTGGCCAATTGGAATGAAACTTCATGGGAAGCATCCTCTCAATGTATTCTCCTAAGTTCCTCAAAATATTTGGGATCCATGCATAATTCTGGTTTCCATGGAAACCGAAAGAAAGAAATAGTGAAAACTTAAAAAGTCTTCTTCTCTTCCGGAAGTGTCAGGCCGATTTTCAAATAATTCTGTAGAAATGTTGCTTGTGTGACCTTTTCTCAGATTCCTTCAAGCCATGTTGATTGGTCGAAAAACATGGCCGCCAGGGGGCGGTGCTATTTTGCCTTATATGGCTATAGTGAAAACTTAAAAAATCTTCTTCTCCGAAAGTATTTGGCCAATTTTCTAAATGTGTTGTAAACATGCTCCTTGGGAGACCGACCCTCTATCAGATTCCTTCAAACCATGTTGATTGGTCGAAAACATGGCAGCAGGGGGCGGGGCTATTTTGTCTAATATGGCTATAGTGAAAACTTAAAAAATCTTCTACTCCGAAAGTGTTTGGCCAATTTTCAAATAAATTTGTAGAAATGTTCCTTGGGAGACCCTCTATCAGATTCCTTCAACCCATAATGATTGGTCGAAAAACATGGCCGCCAGAAGACAGGGCTGTTTTGCCTAATATGGCTATAGTGAAAGCTTAACAAATCTGCTTCTACGAAAGTGTTTGGCTAATTTTCAAATAATTTTGTAGAAATATTCCGAGGTTGACTCTCTATCAGATTCCTTCAAGCCATGTTGATTGGTCGAAAACTATGGCCGCCAGGGGGCGGAGCTATTTTTGCCTTGAAATATGGCTATAGTGAAAACTTAAAACATCTTCTTCTCCGAGAGTGTTGTGCTGTTTTTCAAATTATGTTGTAGAAATGTTCCTAGGAGCACCCTCTATCGGATTCCTTCAAGCCATGTTGATTGGTCGAAAAACATGGCCACAAGGGGGCGGGTCTGTTTGGAGATTTAAATTTTGCCTAATTGCAATGGAGCGATACTGGCTCTCTTGGGCATCTTGTTGTTATCATACCATACTGGAAGTAGAATAGACACCCCCCTCACCTTCCAAAGCTTGTGTCACACTTAACTTATAACTAGACGCATTAAATGTTAATATTTAAGCACCTATGTGATTTTTTTTATCTAATTGATTTAGTTAGAGCCGTTTATTGGTAAACAAATTAAGAAATTTCAGCTTGTATGACACGTTATAGTTTCATTTATTGTTAAGCAAACTGTAAACCAAATGGTTTCAGGACTAAACTTGTCATTTGACGACTAAACTTCACATGCTGAATATCACATAGATCGCAGCATATGAAACGTCTAATCCCTTCACCAAAAATGACCCTTTCTGCTCTTGGTAAC
This sequence comes from Serripes groenlandicus, assembly GCA_031761405.1. Lineage (NCBI taxonomy): Eukaryota > Metazoa > Mollusca > Bivalvia > Cardiida > Cardiidae > Serripes > Serripes groenlandicus. The sequence goes on from JASEVX010000006.1 coordinate 31,424,341, forward strand.
CATTTAGTATAGGATATATGGTAGCCAGGTGAGCAATATAGGCACATCTTGGCCTTCTTGGTTAGGATAAAGAGACATTTGGCCTTCTTGTTCGAAATATTTACATCCTTTCTGTTTTCACACGTTATTTAAATGTACTGAACTACATCTGCTTCCTTTAAGTCATGCTTCAAAATCATGCGCGGCGTCATTGATGCTTTGCATCAAAATTCGTCTTATAAATATTGGACTACATTTTAACATGTGTCAAAGTGTGATATAATTAGGATGCCAAGCTAATATGATTTTGAGAACAAGAGAAAACCCATGTCTTCAGCGATTTAACGCTTTTCTCATGGTTTTAAAAGTAGATTGCTGCAAAGGTGTCAAATGTTGATTTTAATAGGGGAAAGGTAAAACATGGCGTATCATTGTATGTAAATCCTGAATTATCTGTTGTGTGGTTTTATTGATAAATAATAAAATTCAACTATTCTGAAAAACATCTTGAAAAGTGTATGTGGAATTCACAAATCTTATAAATATTCCTTAATGAAAACACTGTATACATACTAAGACTAGTGATTGGCAAGATTACTCATTTCCATTACTATTTATGATCAATAATTAGTTGGCTGTGTGTATGGTCAACCTACCTTAGAATGGAGATTGATCATAAACGAAAGGCTTCAATTATATTTCAATGAAGGACATACAAGTTAAGATACATTTTCACTTGACCCCACACCTGATGTTCCGATATGCTTCTCAGTTGTTTGTTCAACTACTATACTGTAATTGTTATGTATAACTGCAGTATGGATTTCCGGCGACATTGATGCGTTGCATCAACTTTCTTTTGTACTATATGCATTCAACCCCACAGCACTGCATCATGTAGTGAAGCGGTTTGATAGCTCATCGTTGCCAGTCCAGCAATCAAATTGCGATCACATATTGTACCTTATAGTAGCTGTAATTTGATTGGTGATTTTGCAATCGTGAGCTACCAATGTGTTTATCTGAACGCTGGTATGGTGGTTTTGCAACCGTGAGTAACCAATGTGTTTCTTTGAACGCTGCTCTGGCGGTTTTGGGTATATCAGGAATCGCCCATTACTTACCTGTCCATCTCGTGTCCATGTCTCTACGTTCTGACGTGTGGGACCTTGACTGCTGGCACTGCAAATTAAAGACACGGGAGACTGTTTATATCTATTTGACTTAATGTAGAATTGAGTTATCTGCCTCTTCCAATTTCCTTTGCAGAGAATCCTTCACTTCACTCACTTATGCCGATAGTTTTCCCCTGCGCTGTGTGTGCCGTCAGCCATTATACGAGCTTCAACTTATAAACGCACTACAAGTAGTGAAGCAACATATCAACGCACGAAAATGTGAAACGGTCATGTTGGGCATTTCCAAACACCGGTTTACCGTTGTATATTGAATATTGTTGTTTGGTCTTTGAGATCGTGATGTACGTTTCAGGAACACTGAACTTCGAGGGTTTTGAAATAAATGACAATTACTTTTGAAAGTTCGTGCAATTCAAGTAAATTCAATTCAAATCAATTCAACATTTTATTCTTTAAAGGTACAAGTTGGCTTTTGTGAACAGTGTAGAACCAGATGTACCAGTGTGTGTATACCACGTGACTTTTACGTCACAAATGCTACGGCGATCTGCAATATTTTACTTCGGTTTAGAAGTAAAAACAAAGGTAACTTTTTTATTTCTTCATCATGTTTAATGAAACATGGCGCAGTCTACGCCACTTACAAAGCCATATCTCCGGTTTTTAGCAGAGTTTGATTAGTTTCTTCAAACACTTCGACGAACCTTTTCTCAAAATTTATTAAGATCGCCGACATCCGGAGCATTTCAAATCTGGATTTTGAGAACAGGTTCGTCGAAGTGTTTGAAAAAACTAGACCACCAATCAATCCCGGAGATAGGACATTGTAAGCGGCGTAGACTGCACCATGTTTCATTAAAAAGGGTGAAGAAATAAAAAAAGTTTTTACTTCCAATCCAGATCAATTATTGCTGTCTGACGATGCAAATATGACGTCAAAAGTCAAGTGATATACACACACTGTATACAGTCTTCCCACATTACTTACACAAATGCACAAGTTGGCTTTTGTGAACAGTGTAGAACCAGATATAGACTGTTCCCACATTACTTACAATGAATTCTATCTAATTATATACTGTTAATTCGCATAGATTCGCATAGATTCGCATAGATTCGCATAAGATTGATTAGATTGAGCAGATAAACATTTTCATCTCCCTTTGCCCCTCTGTTTTTAAATGTCCCTTGCTTCAGATTTCTTAAAATATGTCTGTGTGCAAAAGGGTTAACTTACCTGTATATATTGATAAAGGACGAATATCAAGACACATCTGCCAATTAGGAGAGCACTTTGCATCTTACATCGCCTGTAAAATATGGGTATACATCCATGTCTGTATTTCAAACAAACAAGATAACACGACAACCATGAAAACCTACATAAGGGACTGTGCCACCAGCGAAGATTCAGATCAGTCTCTACCTCAGCGCGCTCTGATTTGGATCTTTCCTGTTCGACATATAATTGTCCATACACCATTGAGGTCCATGCGGCACGTTTATGACCAAATTGATGATTGATTGTTTGGTTTTAACACCGCTTTCAACAACTTTTCAGTTTCCTGGGTTAGTTACCTGTTATACTGGTCCATTTATTCTGACACCAGTCAATCAGTCAATCGTAATGGTTACTCAGCAACCCTGAGCGCCAAAGACGGCAGCTATTACAACCAGTTTTAAAGTGCATGGCCAAAAACGTCTGCAGACACAAGTATGCAATGTTATGGTTATTGCATCGAATATTAAAAACAGTCTGTTTTGTTCATGTCACGTGACCCTCTTTTAAACAGTGTTTAATGTAATTGTACTGCAGGAAACATTTGCTAATCCACCAATCGAATTACAGCTTAACTATTTTTGGTACGAACCGTTAGCTACACTGAACGATAGGCACGTGTAGTTTCAAATGCATGGATTGTGTTGTGATTCTTTGAGTGATTGTTACCCATCTAAAAGGAGTCCGAACCGACAAGGGCTCGAACTCGGGTCATCTTGTCCCGGGGGCGAACACTCTACTACGTCGCTACAAAAGCTAGATATATAGCAAGGAATTATAAGTATCCCCTTATGCAAACGCGTAGCTACATATTGTTTATGTATGGGACAGACCACTTCACTACGTCGCTAAAAAAGCTAGCTCTATAGCAAGGAAGTACCCACTTAGCTACATAGTCTTTATGTATGGGATCAGGGGACAGTCATGTTTACAGTAACACGCCACACGAAAACTGACATATAACCCCCCCCCCCCCCCCCCCTTCCTCCCCACCCCTTCCTCCCCACCCCTTAATGTGTATTGAAGGTGGGATCATTTACATAGACAATAAAATTCCACCCTTGTTTTCAAATCATAGATTGGACACTAAAAATGTTTAGAACCTCACCTGACTACGCAGAGGGTGCGGGCTAATCTTGATCTCTGTCGCTCACAAAGTCCCGAAGATCGGTTTTCGTGTGACGAGCCGTCTCAAAAAGTCTCCAAAACTATTACAGTTAACTCTGTGCTCAAGTATCTGATTGGTAAGAACCACCTTAATTCTCGAAATGGACCAATCAGAAGTCTTCAAATATACGCCGCATCTAGTTCATTTCAGAGAAAAAAGAACGTATATGGTTTCGGGGCGTGATCTTTGTAATTAAGCTGTTATTTGATCGATGGATTTGCAACCGCGAGCTTCCAGTTTTGTTTCACTAAACTCGGTGATGCATTGCTGATAACTCACGTCGACCAGTTTTGTTTCACTAAACTCGGGGATGCAGTGCTGACAACTCACGTCGACCACTGACTGGACTAGTTCGGCCTAAAAGCAAAAACAAACTTTGAGAGCATAAATAATAGAAACTGCTGATAAAGAAAGGACATGTAATCATAGTTAACCCTTTTCCTCATACAACAATTCTGCAGCAGACGACTTTGAACGTAATATTTGTCAAAACATAGAAAATCTCTTTAATACAATGGATAACCTATGATTAAAAGTGGAAAACATTGTGGCAAAAGGAGAAATTGCTCGTTTTGAGCAATTTCTTCTTTTGTCACTATGTTTCAAAAAGCCGTCTGCTGCAGAGGCGTCAGAAAGCGGCTATATGAGGGAAAGGGTTAAAATTGAAAAAGGTTGGCGACAAAATATGTTAACTATGCTTATAATGATGACAGATTATGTTGTTTTAATGAGTTTGTTTGTTTGTTACGTTTTATACGTTTTTCAACTTCGATTATTCAATGTTAACATGTTTGAACTAACATTGACACTTCTGTCACTTAATGTTAACCTTTTCCACAAACAAAACATATGCAGCATGCGACTTTTAAATATCTGAGAAATAATATGAAAAAAGTTCTTTAAATAAAAGCATGTTGATTGAATAAAATTGAAAACATTATGACAAAAGGATAAAATGTTCGCTATGAGCAATTCCTTCAGTCACAAATTTATTAAAATCTCCTGCTTCCTACGAATACGTTTGCATGTGGTTCTAAAAAGTTAAAGGATATTCCATCACAAGTATTAAAACAAGAGAGTGCCATAATGGCCCTTGATCGCTCACCTGAGTTAAGTCAACCACATAGTCAACCACATAGTCAACGACAATAACTAATGTTAAGTTCAGGTAAGCAAACACTGGAATGTTAACAAGATTTCACTACAATTTGGCATAGTGGCGTTGTTTTGGACTCGACATGACCCATCTTCGACATTGGCCTAAATATCATCAAGACAATCATTCTGACAAACTTTTAAAAAAAAACTCAAGTTAAAAATACTGCTTTCTGTGTGTGTTAACAAGATTTCCCTTTAATTTGGCCTATTGACCTAGGTTTTGACCAGACATGACCCATATCCAAATCTAGCCTTGATATAAAACAAACACCAAATTGAATTGGTCCAATTCAGACAAAGTTTCAACATGCTCAAGTTAAAAATACGGCTTTCAGAGTGTTAAAATGATTTTCTTTCAATTTGGCCTATACTCGAACCTAGCCTAGATATCATCAAGACAAACATTCTGACCCTGTCAATTATCTTGACAAGGTTTCAAAATGCTCAAGTTGAAAATGTGGCTTCAAGAGTCTTAACAATACTTTCCTTCAATTAGGCCTAGTGATCTAGTGGTCCAGACATGACCCATATTCACACTTGGCCTATAAAGAAAAACATTCTTACAACGTTTCAAGCTGCTGAAGCAAAAACAATGAGTTCACTAGAGTGTTAACAAGAAATTTCTAAAATATGGTCTAGTGTCCTAGTTTTTTACCGGCCATGACCTAAATAGTATCTAAACATTTAATATCAAAGTTTCAACACGAGTTTTAAATGCGGCCTCCAGAGTGTTAACAAGATATTTCTCAAATTTGGCCTAGTGACAAAGACAACCATTTGACAAAGTTTCAAGCTCTTGAAGCAAAAAAATGCGTTAACAAGAGTGTTAACAAGACATTTCTAAAATTCGGCCTATTGTCCTAGTTTGATGATCGGACATGACCTACATTGGAACATATCATCAAGAAATTTAATCTGAAAAAGTTCCAACATACTCGAGTAAAAAATGCGGCCTCCATAGTTTTTTAACAATATTTCCCTTCAATTCAAACTTGTGACCTAGTTTTTCACCCCGACCCATATTCAAAAGTTGCACATTTTGACAAGGCTTCCAGTTGCTGAAGCAACAAGATATTTCTCAAATTTGGCCCAGTGACCTATATTAGGACTTAGACTAGACATCATCAAGACATTTATCCTGACAAAGTTTCAACACGCTCAAATTAAAAATAAAGCCTCCAGAAAAATAACAAGATTTCCCTTCAATTAGACCTCGACACCTAGTTTTGGACCTGATTTATGTTCTTACTTGGCCTAGAAATCAGCAAGATAAACAAACTGAATTTTTTTCATGAAGGTGGCCTTAGAGTGTTATTGTTGACGACAGACGGCGGACGGCGGACGACGAACGACGAACGACGTACAACAAACGACGAACGGCGGACAAAAGGCGACCACAAAGTCTCACCATAAGCACTTCGTGCTCAAGTAACTTGAAAACTGATGATACAAATCGTGTCTTGTCTTCATCTTTTTTAAAAAACTTGACACGAAACATTTGAATTAAACAATATAGGATACAAGATGTACTTAAATACAAGATTAAAATATATAGCAGATTTCAGTGATCTATCAGTGATCTATCAATTTCAGTATGGCTTTTTTTCCGGATGTCACTTCATGGACGATTTTCAGGCTCGCACCCAACGCTCTGATTGGGTGTAATTCGAAAAATGATTTTTTTTTTGTTGATGCATTCGTAAAAGGGTTATTGTAATTCATCATCTCATATTTTTAAAACATTTCTTATAAATGATTGACGTAGATTAAATAAACAAGAACATTTATTGTTTATCTTAAAAGTCCGCAGCGTCGAAGGCTTTGTTGTCAAGGAACTGCCTTCAGCCCAACTTGACATGTTGTGAACGTCTTTGTATATCAAAATAAAACCCAAAAGGCTTAACATTATAGTCCAGTTTCTGAATAAAACGTAATTCTATTTGGAAAGACAAAATCTTGACAACAGAATCAAGTGTAATCAAGTTTATTTTATTAAACAAGCAACAGGAAAAATAAGAATGTTCCTTTGTTGCTAGGAGAGGGCCCAGGTGCCCGATAACCTATCGCGGATAAGTCACTAGAATCTATTTGCACCTTGGTATGACTAACAATGTTGGGTCTTAATGGTTTTCCTCTTTAACTTTATTCATTGATATATTGACATAACACAAAGTTGGGCTACACTCCTAGTTTTAAGTGAGAAGATGTATTAAAGTATATGTATGCGGACTGTGTTCTAGACTCTAGTGAGACTGACTGTGTGGTTGCAGCCTTCACTGTATGCAGATGCATTAACCCTTTCCCACATACACGAGTCTACAGCAAACGACATTTAAAACATACTGACAAAAAAACGTGAACAATCTCCATAAAAGAGAGTTTAATTATTATTCAAAAGAGTTGAAAACATTGGGCAAAAGGAGAAATTTCTCCTTTTGAGCAATTTCTTCTTTTGTCACAATGCTTTCAAAAGTCGTCTTCTGTAGATGCGTCAGAATGCGTCTATACGTGGGAAAGGGTAAAGACCCCCAGATCGCTAGATGCGGCTCTAATGAACACCATAATTATTTTGTGTAATGTTATCACCCTTTAACCCTTTCGCTGCCAATGGCAATTAAAGGCTTTTGCAAACAAATCAGATTAAGGTGAGACACCTGTCATTCAAATTCGAAGAATCTCAATTAGCCACCAACTCTAATTTGTGTTATGGTGATTTACACTGCTTTCAGCATCTTCTCAGTTTTATTACGGCGTTTGCTGTGTAAGTTACTAGTACTACTGATCCATTTATCCCGACACCACCGAGTCCGTCGTTATGCTAACCCCAGAATTATGAGAGCCAAAGAGGGGAAGCAATTACTAACCTCTTTTATTAATTTGGTGGACCCGGCAGGGGGATCGAAACCGCGATCTCCCTCTTCCGAGGCAAACGCTCTACCTCTACATAACCGAGGCGCCTGCAATGTACTTATTTATATCTGGCCCAGATGTTAAACAGTTGATGTACGATATATATTTCTTCAACTTTGTATCATATGACAGCTCTGTATACGTATTTTATACTTATTGTATACTTTGATATTTTCCCTTCTATTTTTCATTTGGAAAAGGGATGCGTATATATATCCGTCGATATTGCACGGATCAATTTTGCACGCATTGATATTGCACTCAGATCTTTTTCACGTGCTGCTAAGGACGGAACTAGTTCCATATAGCAACGTAAAAAAAGCTCTCTCATCCAACCTTTGATGATTTAGAGACCAGCTAACTTCTACTTCTACTTTGTTATTGCGTAGGGCTTAGTGCATCCCAGGCAAGTGACGCCATCAAAATGGTAAAAACCACCAATTAGACATATTTACAAATTAACATGAAATAATAAACATCTGTGTTGTTTTAGTCTGTGTATGACTGCAGAAGGGACTTGAATCAGTCTACAGACGTGATTTGCACAAGGTTCCAGTCTCTGATAGCCCTACGAAATCACTGTGCTTATACTGTTCGTAGAACAGTGTTTGGTACACCTTTTATAGATCACACGTAAAATCTGGTCTATTTATAGCGTTAGCTGTGTTTGTAAATATCTACGTAGTTTCTGACATAATAATGTGACGTGTCGATCAATAATATTTCTCGATTGTAAGGACGTACGCTATAAAGTTGTTTTGATTGTGGTTGGCGATCTACTATTTATGTGTATCTCAATTACACGTGAACAGAAACTAAAGAGTAATTTATAACTGCTAGGATGAATAAGCAAATGATTGTTTTAAAGGTAGGTCTTCGTTTTCTTTTTCTTTTTTTTGTCATCCTTTGATGTGAAGTTTATCAACGCAGGATAGAAGACGTGTGTTAGTTTTACTGAACATACCGTGAGGTTAAAAGGGGCATCTAAATCGTAATAAAGAACACAAATATCCAGGCGTAAATACCAGAATAAGATAATACACGATTTCTTAATGAAAAACACTGTTAGAAAAAGCGTTATTCAATTTCGAGTCGAAACTAAATGGGAAACAACAATGGCGGTTCGTAAATTCTATTTTCCACGACCCTAGCAACCATCAGAAAGGACAGATTAATTGCGCATAAGATCTGTTAATGTTTATTCATCTACACAATCCAAAACGAGTGTTAATCTTTTAAATGGTGAAATGTTTAAAACAAACAAAACGACACATTTTAAATACTTTTATAGCCAATATAAAATTATACCAAAAAACAGTTAATGTATGATTATGTAAATCTATCGTGTTAGGACTCGTTCCTTCGGCGGAGTTCTGCCCTCGCAAGCTCGGACAACTCAGCCGAAGGAACTCGTCCAACACAATATTTTCCCATATAGATGCAATAACCTATAATGTATGTTTTTATTATATGATAGGTCGATGGTCATATGCTCAAATAAAGTCCTTTGTATTGTCTTAGACAATCTGGTAAGACGTTAAGCTTGACCAGTACTTGTTGACAATAAAGAGTCTGACCAAGTTATATGAATATAATTATAAAGATCGCTCTAGTAAGGGATTGGTAAAGAATTGCTCAAGTAAGAGAGAGGCCAAAGCTAGTTTTGTAAGTTTCACTCGTTAACTGGTCATAAGTCTCGAGTTAATCTAGCTGGAAATGAAACTTGTCCGAGTTAACGTCCCATTTAACATTGTGACATTGTGAGTATATATAGTAGTGAAGGTTGCATAAAGACGGCTCAAGTTAGAAAGCGGACTAAGATTATGTATCAAAGTATCACTTATTAAGGGTCAATACTTTGGTATATCTGGGTGACCTGACTGAAAAACGAACGTGGCCAAGATAACGTCCCATGACCTTTGTGACTAAGTTTGATGAAAATTGCATTATGATTGCTAAAGTAAGAGATGTTTGATATATATGTTTGATGTCGCTTACCGATGATGTTCTGAAAACGGGTGTATTAAAAGGATAAATTGTTCATTTTCAGTGAGATGTCCTTTTTTCCCACAGTGTTTTCGAACTTCGATTGTTTTCTATATCAGGGTAAAATGTAAAAGAGAATTTTGAATCGTACTTCCCATGGCATGTTCTTTGTTATTATATTTCTGTAACAGTTTTAAGAGCAAGACAAGACAAGACAAGACAACAACATAGCAACAGTACAGTGCAAACTCTCCAGAACATCATCGGGGGAGGCTTTTTTTTTTTAAATATTTTCAAAAGAAGCCAATCTTGAAGCATCATTTCCGTGACGTTTAATAAAAGAGATCGATTGATTGATTGATTGATTGATTGATTGATTGATTGATTGATTGATTGATTGATTGGGGTTTAACGCAGTTTTCAACAATTTGTCAGTCATATCGCGGCGGCCAGTTAACTTTCTTATGTGTTTCCTGGCTTTCTCAAACCAGTATTCAACAATCATTTTTTCTAAGCAACTGACTGCTTTTCCACATAGATTGAAGACAGTGATATTTGTCAGGATATAGAGTCGGAGAGAATGTTGGCCGAGCTTGGGTTCGAACACACAACCCCTGGATTGACAGCTCGCATCGCTGGGGCTCGTCTTAACACAAGAGGTATTGCCTCTCTAAAGGTGCTGTTTTGATAGGGTATACTGTCAATTTAACCCTAAAACAACAAATCTGCAGCAGTCTACTTTCGACATATTTTGTCAAAAATTGGGAAATCTCTATAATTGAATGGATAACCATTGACTAAAAGTGGGAAACATTGTGGCAAAAGTAGCAAGTGCTCATCATGAGCAATTTCTTTTTTTGTCACAATGTTGTCAAAAGTCGTCTTCTTCAGAGGCTCAGAAAGTGTCTAGATGAGGGTAAGGGTTAATGGAAAATACTCATTTGTACTGACAACAATAATCGACGATAATTTATCGTTTACCGCAGCTTCACCCTTTAAAACTGCAGACGCATTATGAAGTATCTGCAGCAGACGACATTTGAAAACATTCTGGCAAAAGGCTCAATTGCTCATAATGAGCAAATTCGTTTTGCATCTATATTTTCAACTCTTTTCAGTCATAATTTGTTCATTTATAGAGATTTTTCTTACTTACGGTGATTAGATTTTCGTCTGCTGGAGATTTGTATAATGTCGGAAAGGTTAACAGTTGTTTGTTCGTATTCTTATCACGTTTTTATTGCTTTACAGATTATGTTGATACTACTTAATCATATTTCACATTTAACAAATCGGCCGCAGACGACTTTGAAAGCACATAATTATTCAAAAACATGAGAAACTCTCTATAAATGGACATTATTGAATAGAATGTGGCAAAAGGAGAAATTGCACATTAAGAAAAAAAATCTTATTTTGCCACACTGTTTTCAAAAGTCGTCTGCTGCAAATGTGTTTTTATTCAAGGAAATTCTTATGAAAATATGGCAAACATCAAATGACTCGGGTATGCAATTTGTGTACGGAGTTAAACACGATGTTGTAAAGGAGAAATGGTGTATTTAAAGCGAATTATCCCTTTTCCACAGTATTTGAGTTGTATGCTGCAGAAGTGTCAAATGTAGACTAAAAATATATAAATTATACAGAGGTCCAGATAAGGAGGCGTATACAGATCTTTCCCCCACAATATCTCTCGTATTATCCAAGACGATTCTTTTGAGTACCCACAACATAGGGTTCGAGGGTCAATTCTGTAGCAGATGACTTTGAAAACATGAATGCAAAACATGGAAATTCTCTATAAATGAAAGTATAATTATCGATTAATGTTGAAAAATATGAAGGCAAAACATCGAAACTCTCTATAAATGAAAGTATAATTATTTATTAATGTTGGAAACATGAAGGCAAAACATGGAAAATCTCTATAAATGAAAGTATAATTATCGATTAATGTTGAAAATAATGTGGCATATGGAGGAATTGCTCATTATGAGCAATCTCTCCATTTGTTACAATGTGTTAATAAGTCGTGTGCTGCATATGCGTCAAAATGCATCTGTAGGTGGGAATGGGTTAGGTAATGATCTTCACAGAGGTAAGGATTGAATCTGTTATCTGGATGAAAAAAAAAGAAAACGGTGCAGATGCTCTGTTCTATGATTTTCAATTCGAGTTATGATTTATTGTTTTGGGGGTTTTACGCCACTTTCTTGATAGACATCTGCGTAATGTATCGACCAGATCAGCCTGCGCTGTCCGCGCAGACTGATCTGGCCGACACATTCCGTCTTAGGGGGATAGATGTATAGAGTCGTGATTCTTGAAACAGAAAATCCACAGAAGGCGTAAAGTGTCTATGCTTACACCAAGGAGGTCAGCCGTTACATCCATTTTTGGTAGAGTTGCGTAATTAAGCGACGAGGCCATAGTTATAATGGTCAAATAACCCCCAAATACATCCGCTGTCATGCTGATCTACACCGAAATAGTCCCTAAAATGACTTTGTTTGCCTAGCAATGAGTGTATACCATCACCAGAATGCATTGAATATATGACATTGCGTTTAAATGCATTGTAAATGTGTATAGGATGCATTGGAAATGATTTATTTGATCCCTTTTAGTATTTTGACTTTGTTTGTAATGAAAGTAGAGAATGATGAACACCGGTTTTGTCCGGCCCCGATTTGGTCCAAAATGACTGTAACCATTTTCGCCTGGTGAATTTTTCTTGCATAATGCATGACCCCTCCATTTTCTTTGGATTGTTTTTAAACTTAGAGGTAACTCTTTTTCAATGATATATGGTGTTCTACATGAGATACGCTCAGAAAGTGTGACAACTGAGGACTAAAACTGGTCGATCAAAAATAATAATGCAAACAATTCTAGACTGAATTACGAATGAAAACATAAGCAAAAGTCAAATAAATAAAATAAATTCCTCTTATTCTAGGTAACCAAATAAAATAACAAGTCTCTCAATGTGTAATTATCATATTTGAGTGTACACAATTCTTTGTATATCACTACGCCAATATAGACAAGTTTGTAAACACTGCACCGCGTAACTACCCTTTGTAAATCATAACCCTTTGTTCCCTCTAGTAAAAGAAATTCATCTATTTCTTTTGTCAAAGTAGATTTGTTAGTGATATTTTAATAGCATTTTTACCACTTGCAGATGCATTTGCAGCGGACAATTTTTGAAAAATTCAGACAAAAGGAGACATTGTTTAGAGAGCAGTATCTCCTTTAGTCACAATATTTAGAAAAATAAACCTGATATATCAACCCTTACAGACCCTTTGTTAGCCTCTGTAGCAGACGACATTTTGAATAATTGTGGCTAAAGAAGAAATTGCTCAGTATGTTTATTTTCTACGGAGAACTTGTTATGGAATTCGAAAGCAATGGTCGAAATTAGCACTAGTCTGACAGCAATAAACTAGTAGATTTTCTTTTGGGCTAGTCAAACATTCTAAGAAACTAGCCCGACTTGCTAGTGCAAAGAATTAATGTTTACTTTCACTTTCCAATTATATTTGGGAAAATCCTTTGTAAACGGACTTATTCGGCGCTTTAACGTCCGAAAACTGGAACCATAAGTCCAAAATGGACAGGGAGGACACCCAATTATAAATCAATGGGTAACGCACCTCAATGCAAAGTACGGATACGCAATGTTTATACAAGAAATGCGTATCAAACTTTTCAGTTCCGACCAATTCTGACTGCATAACAGAAAGAACAAGGGAGGAAATTATATTCAACAAACCGTTCTTTAAATCCAGAATTAAACAAGACGAATTGCAGTTCCAGTACATTTAAATAACCTGTGCAAACAGACAGGATGTAAACATTTCGAACAAGAAGGCCAAATGTTCCTTTATTTTAAACAAGAAAATCAAACGTCCCTTTATTTTAAACAAGAAGGCCAAGGTGTGCCTTTATTGCTCATCTGGCTACCATAGTCTATAATGAAAGGTTATCAAGAGCAGAAAGGGTCAATTTTGACCTAGGGATTAGACGTTTTATATGATATTCAGCATGTACAATTTAGTCGTGAAATGATATTTTTTACCAATACACGGCTTTAAATCTGCTCTAACTAGATCAATTTGATAAAAACAACATAGGTGCTGAACTGTTAACAGATTTTAACTGAAGGTTTAATGCCTCTATGTATAAGTAAAGTGTGACACAAGCTTTGGAAGGAGAGGGGGGAGTCTATTCTCCTTCCAGTTTAGCAGAAGTATGATAACAAAATTGGGAGTATATAAACAAACAAGAGCTGCCAATAAGACAGCATGCTTGACTATTTGCTATTTGATTCTATAGTTAACAGTGGTATGAGGCGCCGTTTTACTATGTATTCCTTTTTTTTTTATATCAGGAATTCGATTTTTTGATATCAGAAAATATACATTATTTTCTGATATCAAGAAATTGATTTCCTGATATCAAAAAATCGAATTCCTGATATCAAAAAATATCAAGAAATATGCTCTTTTTTTCCTTATCAGATGATTTTCTGATATCAAGAATTCGAATTCCTGATTTCAGAAAATGAATATTTGATATCAGAAAACGTATTTCTTGATATCAGAAAATCGTCAGTATTTTTTTATATCAAATATTCGATTTTTTTATATAAAAAAATCGATTTCTTGATATCAGAAAATTATTTATATTTCTTGATACCAGAAATTCCATTTATTGATATCAGAAAATCGTCTGATAAGGAAAAATAGAGCATATTTCTTTATTTTTTTTTTTTTTTTTTTTTTTTATATCAGGAATTCAATTTTTTGATATCAGAATATCATTTTTTGATATCAGGAAATCAATTTCTTGATATCAGAAAAAAATGAATATTTTCTGATATCAAAAAATCGAATTCCTGATATAAAAAAAAGATAAGGAATAAATAGTAAAAAAAAATAGCGCCTCAAAGATATGTGCATGATAGTACCTTGCATGTTAACTTTAACAAAATTGTCAAAGTCAAACAAGGGCCATAATTTGTACTGAGTTCATACAAGAGTTATCTAAATTGACTGTCTGACACGACACCTCTGAAGACATGAATGAAGTTTCAAGTCAAGATCATTAGTGGTTACTGATATATGACCATGATAGTATCTTGCATGCAAAACTTTAACCAACATTTCTAATAAGTGTGTGAAGTCTTAAAGCAATAACATCTCTGGGTTGTGAGAAAAAGCTTTGCATGCAAAACGTTAACCAAAATTTCTAAGTCCAAAAAGGGACATCATTGTGTCAAAGTCTGATATGAGTGTTGAGACTTGCCCTGCATGGTCATTTGGTGATGTCCAATAAGTGTGTGAAGTTTCAAAGCAATATGATCGGTGGTTTGTGAGAAAAAGCCTTGCATGTACAACTTTAACCAACATCTCTAAGTCCAAAAAGGGGCATAATTGTGTCAAAATCTAGAAAAAGTTCACATGTATAGTCAACATATAGCAAGAATACAATATTCTGAATGAACAAACTGTATAGGGAGGAACATTTTAAGTTTAAAAATACAACAGAATTTTACAAATAGGCAAAAACATCCCCGGAAACCTTTGTTCTGACATTTGATGAATCGGATCGTCAGGGACGTAAACCAAACAATTAAAAAAACCGTAGCATAGGAAGTTGGGGGGAAAGGTGATCTATTTTATGTGAGTTTTGATGAAGTGCCGTAAACAAACCTATTAAAAAAGCGTAGACTAGGAAGTTGGGGGAAAAGTTAAATACAAATTAAATGTGTCTAAAGTTTTGTAATAATGGTAGAAGACATACGTATTTTGCGTCTTGTTGTTTCTTAAATCAATTAATACAATTCATTGATTCATAAAGGTTTGGGGTTTTTCAAATATATTAAGGAGTTTTTCTTTACAATACTAATGTTTGTTTCTCCCTATTTGATTACGCAACCCCATGGTACAACATTAAAACCTATTCAATACTGACACCGCGCTTCCGCCCGGCGTCAATAATATTGTCATATAGAAAAAAGTTATAAAAGTTAAAACATGGTCCATAAATGACCTACTTAGTGGTCGGTAAGTCACATTCCAATGGGAAAAGATCAAGGAAAATGTCGCCCTCTTTCTTCAAGTTCCCAAACGACCCTTGTGCTTATGTATTCACGATTCTTTGCCACCTAAAGTGAAATGGACTGTGGAACTTAATTATATAAGATTAAAACAAAATGGGTTTCACTTGTTTCGTGAGAATATAATACTCATGATTTGTCTCAGTTTCCAATGGGTTTGAAACTTATACAATCACAGGGACATTATATGCTTCTCGTAAAATTAAATCTGACCCAGCAATGACAAACCGTCGAAGCATTTAAAAATGACCATTAAAAGAAATGTCGGTATGGTTCGGAATTTTCACTGCGGTAATTGTCCGTGATATTTGCATAACAGATAACTTTTGTCACTGACTAAGAACCCTGTTATCAACAGGTTATGACTATGAAGGTTATGCTTCAAAGTTTTACCCTGATTTATGTATTTTTCTTTCTCTTTCACATGTTGACAGTTTGCGTGGAAAATTATCACAACAACACTGACCATTTAGCATAGAAAAAATCCAAATCATTCCGAAATGTTTCCTGGGGCTAATAATTGCAATATCACTGACACTTACCGCAACGAAAAAACCCGAACCATTCCAAACATGTACTTTCGCTTCTGGTCCTCGTTGTTGTCCTTCTGGCGGATTCGCGAATATTTCAAAGGGAGAAACATACGTAGGAAGAAAACATTCACGATATTTTAGTATAGTTCGATAGAGAAATGCATTGTTTATTGATTCCGTATTTCAATTACATATATTTGTTCGAACAATTTGAAAAAAAAATAGTTGAAGCGAGGCGATCCCTCTAAACTGTGTCCACCTATTCATAGGGTAATATTTATTTTAAGAGGAGCACGTCCCTGTGGTCTTATTAAAAAGCCTTGGTAATAAGCTATTATTCTTACTAGAAGCACGATGATAATAATAATACTTATACTTTTACTACTACTACTACTACTTATAATAATAATGATAATAATAATAATAGTGATGGTGATATGATGATGATGATATGTTGATGTTGATATCACACATTCACATACAAGCGGTCTAATTAGATAGCCTTAGTAATAAGCTATTAGTATTACTAGAAGCACGATGATAATAATAATAATAATTATACTACTACTACTACTACTAGTTATAATACTAATAGTAATTGTGATATGGTGATGATGATGATAAGGATGTCAAACATACACGTACAAGTGGTCTAATTAAATAGCCTTAGTAATTACGTATTAGTTTTACTAGAATCATGATGATAATAAATATAACAAACCTACTACTACTACTACTACTACTAATAATAATAATAATAATAGTAATGGTGATATGATGATGATAAGGATATCAAATATACACGTACAAGTGATCTAATTAAATAGCCTTAGTAAAAAGCTATTATAGTCTTACTAGAAGCACGATGATACTACTACTACTACTCCTCGTCCTACTACTACTACTACTACTACTACTAGTACAACTACTACTACTACTACTAATAATAATAATAATAATAATAATAGTAATGGTGATATGATGATGATAAGGATATCAAACATACACGTACAAGTGATCTAATTAAATAGCCTTAGTAGTTAGCTATTAGTATTAGCATGTTGATAATAATAATAATAAACCTATTACTTCTTCTATTAATAATAATAATAATAGTTATGGTGAGATGATGATGATAATGATATAACACATACACATACAAGCGGTCTAATTAAATAGCCTTATATATTCAGCTTTTAGTCTTATTAGAAGCAGGATTCTAATACTATTATTGTACTAATACTAATAAACTTTGATTTAATTTTAACTTTGAACTAATAAATTAATAATAGTATGATGGTGATATGATAATCATGATACTGATATCACACATACACGCGATCAAAATAAACAGCCTAAAATATTTAGCTACTGGTATTACTAGAAGCAGTTTGATCATAATACAAATAACAGTTAAACAAAAATGATAATAATAATGATATTTTATAGTAGTAGTGGTGATGTGATGATGATGCTGATAATACTGATATCACATATACTAGCGATCTAATTAAATAGCCTTAGATATTTAGCTATTTGTTTTACTAGAAGCAGCATGATAATAATGATAAACAAGAGCACCGCAAGCGAACACCGCCAACGCTCATCTTTTTGTTTTTTTAAGACGAAAATATTATTTTATTATATGACTTGGTATAGACATATTGTTCCAAGGGACATGTACACCAAGTTTCATTTTAAAATGTTGAGCGGTTTTTGAGTTGTAAGGTAAGGTTTAAGTTTCACACGACCTAGATGACGCCGATGCCATGGGTATCACAATATCGCGACTTTTGATCTTCGAAAAACAGACGAACTAAAAAAATTAATAATCATGATAATAGTAATGATGATATGATGATATAATGAGGTTGATGATGATATTGATAATATGGATATTAATAAAGAAAAGATGATGATGACCAATCTGTATACCTTCGGTTCAGATCACTATGTCCATCTGTTTAGTCTTATCAGAATATACACAAGTTGACGGAAACCTCCAACAGACCTATGTACGTCAGAATTATGTTAACAGTAAATATCATGAGCAGATCGTACAGATATACGTGCAGATCAGGATCTTCACTTTACAAAGGCCAACCTTTTCCCATGAACGGGCTTAATTATAATTAAATAATGATGATGATAATTTTAAAACTATTACTCATAATAGAATAGAAATACTAATAAAGTTAATCCTTATGTTTAAAGGGACTGAATCCCATATGAGAAAAAAGCGGAAAAAAAAGAAAATTGTTAAAAATTGCTATTACCTGGATGTTTTTGTATGTAAGGCATTGGGATTTGCTGACTGATGTACTACAATATATGCACACTATTAATATTGCGGAGATTTTTCGTTATTTTGCATTGTAAAATCTACTGGGTTAGTAACCCAGTAAATCTAAAAATATCGCTGTATATTTATCACGTGATCACTACAACCGAATTGACAATATCCTTCGCAGAGTTGTCGTTCCTTACACTCACGTATACATGAAATGTAATGAGTCGAAAGTGTTAGAGAATGCTGAATTGAATCCACAAATTCAAATGAGCAAGAGGAAATTCCACGATATTTTTAAACGGGAAAACACGGAGCGGACGTTTTTTTAACTACTTATTTCCTATGAAATAATGAAAAACAAGACTTGTACGACCTTCTACAAGATTCCGTTACATATATATCGACGTATTTTGGATTAATTAGAATAAGTATAAAATATAACAATTTTGGACCATTATGGTGTTCAGTCCCTGACAATGGTTATTATAACAACAACAATAATAATAATAATAATAATAATAATAATAATAATAATAATAATAAAATACTAATACTAATCATTAAAATACTATTCATAATTATATAATATGATAATAACAATGGTGATGAGGTGATAATGATGATGATAATGATAATGATGATGATGATGATGATGATGGTAATAATAATACAAGATTTCCAAGCAATGGTTTAAACTAACAATATTAGGCCTACCTTTAACTGTGTTTCGACAGTTGAGAACCAGGCCTTGTACCATCTTGTCCAGCACTGTCAACATTTCATTCGCCAAATCGTTCACTTTCCATAAAAGTGAAAGTTTAACGCTCCGACAATTCAAGTTCGTAATTTATTGTTTCTATTTATTTTCCACGCTTTATACCTATGCCTAATTTGAATGATCACACTCCGTCTCATCAGAACGTTTGCAGTTTTACAAAGTAAATTAACCCTTTCGCGCTTGAAGACGCATCTGCATCGTACGACTTTTGAAATCACTGTGAGAAAAGAAGAAATTGCTCATTGTTTTAAACCTGTAAATCTTCTCCAATGTAATCAGCTGCAGATTATTTATATCTGGAAAAGGGTTAATGTGGACATCCAATTTATAGTTTTTAAAATGTTGATATAGTTGATGCATTACTTGTTGCATGATATCACTTAATTTATTTAATACGCTATACATCGACGTAATTTATGTCTTAACGTTTAGATTGTTGTTTGTCTGGTGTTTACGCCGCTTTCAACAATTGTTCAGTTATATCACGGCGTTTTCTACTCACACCCCCACCCCCCCCCCCCCACACACACACACCGCTGGGCGGGCGGAGGGTAAAAGTAGCCAAGCTGTCGCACTGCAGTTGGTACAACCCCAACGATGTACCTGCCCGTTTGCCGTGGGTTGCAACCCGTGTCGCCTGATGACGGGGACCTGGTGGTTGTGTGGTTTCAGAGTAAGTGAATTTAAACTCTGTTTCTGCAACACACTGCTTTGGCCTTGAGTTGGGCTGAATGGGAGGTCAGGGGAGTCCGTCCTGATCAATCGGCTGTTCATGCCTTGTCCTTGGGCATTACATTTCACCTTTCATCATCATCACTTACTTATCATGCAATTCATATTTCTTTCTACATTTTCAAACATTTCTTTTTAACTATAATATTTCCGCTGACCCCAGAAGGCTGTGGCTCATGGGCTCATCAAGTGAAAGCTTTTTTGGTATTTGATTGAGACTTGTAACCTCCCATAGATCCTTCTACCCCTGTAACAAACATATCACCTTTGGTTATTGAGAAGCAAATCTCTAGCATCTTGGGCATTCCAAAATCTGTAAAGAAATTGTAAAAATGCACAATCCTTGTTGAATGCTATTCAAAACAACAAACTACCAACCTCCTTACGCATAAAACCCTTCATACAACTTAAGTCGAAGTCTACCCTCACAAAACCTTGAACCAATGCAAAGGAGTAAACCGCTGCAATGGACTTTCATACTGCGATTCGAACGATGATATTTTGACCAATCTTCAACTTCAAGGTGTTTCTCAAGTCAAGATAATCAGTGTTACCAGAAATGTAGAAAGAAAGGACACAAACACCTACGTTCTATTTTTAGCTCACCTGAGCTTTGCTCAAGGTGAGTTATTGTGATCGCCTTTTGTCCGGCGTCCGTCGTGCGTCGTGCGTCGTCCGACGTGCGTCGTGCGTCGTCCGTCGTGCGTCAACTTCTTCTCCTCAGTAACCAGTGGGTCAATTTGGATGAAACTTCACAGAAAGCATCCTCTCAATGACCTCACCAGAATTCCTTCAAATTTTTGGGATCCATGCAAAATTCTGGTTTCCATGGCAACGAAACCGAAAAAACTTCAAAATTCTTCTTCTCCCAAATTGGTTGGCAGATTTTCAAATAATTTTGTAGAAATGTTCCTTGGATGACCCTCTATCAGATTCCTTCAAGCCGTGTTGATTGGTCGAAAAACATGGCCGCCAGGGGGGGCGGGGCTATTTTGCCTTATATGGCTATAGTGAAAACTTAAAAAATCTTCTCCTCCAAAAGTGTAAGGCCGATTTTCAGATAATTTTGTAGAAATGTTCCTTGGGTGACCCTCTATCAGATTCTTTCAAGCCATGTTGATTGGTCGAAAAACATGGCCGCCAGGGGGGGCGGGGCTATTTTGCTTTATATGGCTATAGTGCAAACTTAAAAAATCTTCTCCTCCAAAAGTGTCAGGCCGATTTTCAAATAATTTTGTAGAAATGTTCCTTGGGTGATCCTCTATCAGATTCCTTCAAGCCATGTTGATTGGTCAAAAAACATGGCCGCCAGGGGGCGGGGCTATTTTGCCTTTTATGGCTATAGTGAAAACTTAAAAAATCTTCTCCTCCATAAGCGTCTGGCCGATTTTCAAATAATTTTGTAGAAATGTTCCTTGGGTGACCCTCTATCAGATTCCTTCAAGCAATGTTGATTGGTCGAAAAACATGGCCGCCAGAGGGCGGGGGCTATTTTGCCTTATATGGCCAAAGTGAAAACTTAAAAAATCTTCAACATCTTCTCCTCAGTAACAGTAACCAGTGGGTCAATTGGGATGAAACTTCACAGAGAGCATCCTCTTAATGTCCTCACCAGAATTCCTTCAAATTTTAGGGATCCATGCAGAATTCTGGTTTCCATGGCAACGAAACGAAAAAAACTTCAAAATTCTTCTTCTCCCAAACTGGTTGGCAGATTTTCAAATAATGTTGTAGAAATGTTCCTTGGATGACCCTCTACCAGATTCCTTCAAGCCATGTTGATTGGTCAAAAAACACGGCCGCCAGGGGGGCGGGGCTATTTTGCCTTATATGGCTATAGTGAAAACTTAAAAAATCTTCTCCTCCGAAAGTGTCAGGCTGATTTTCAAATGATTTTGTAGAAATGTTCCTTGGGTGACCCTCTATCAGATTCCTTCAAGCCATGTTGATTGGTCGAAAAACATGGCCGCCAGGGGGGTGGGGGGGGCGGGGCTATTTTGCCTTATATGGCTATAGTGCAAACTTAAAAAATCTTCTTCTCCAAAAGTGTCGGCCCGATTTTCAAATAATTTTGTAGAAATGTTCCTTGGATGTCCCACTTTCAGATTCATTCAAGCCAAGTTGATTGGTCAAAAAACATGGCCGCCAGTAGGCAGGGCTATTTTGCATTATATGGCTATAGTGAAAACTTAAAAAATCTTCTCCTCCAAAAGTATCTGGCCGATTTTCAAATAATTTTGTAGAAATTTTCCTAGGGTGACCCTCTATCAGATTCCTTCAAGCCAAGTTGATTGGTCGGAAACTATGGCTGCCAGGGGGCGAGGCTTATATAGCTAAAGTGAAAAAATAAATAAAAAATCAGGTGAGCGATTCAAGGGCCATCATGGCCCTCTTGTTCTCTTCTCCAATTCTTCCTAATAGATTGAAAATCGGCTATCAGTTGTTTATGTGCCCAACCCCCTGCGCTGCTCAAAGTGACAGCGGTTTGGCCACCATAAATCAACATGTAGAAATACACCCATTTGTTCCAAGTGTGCTTTTTGGGGAACTGAACATGACCGTAACACCTGCTCTAATGTCCATTCCTGTTTTAATTGTAAGCTTGCCCATCCCACATATTCCATGGATTGCCAAGTTTGAGAAAAGATGAAAAGGAAATCTTTACCATCAAGCACACACAAGGAATTAACTTTCCTGAAGCCTTGACAATTATGGAACAACGGAAGAAGGACAAGCTTCAACTTAATAGTAGTTCAAGCTATGCAAATGTTGCCTCGCCCTCAAAGTCAAACTGCTATACCTGCGAAGTTTTCACGAGGAAACTATTGGAGAAGTTCCCAGAGATGGCAGATGAGCTTAGGAGCTTGGTTCCTGTATCATCACCCTCTATCTCTTCTCGGTCATCAACATCAGAAAAAAATAAAACACCTTCCTCTTCCATCGCAAAACCATCTTCTGCTCCTGTTCAACAATCTGCACCTTCAAAGAAATCAAAACCTACATCTTCTTCAGTTACCGATGCAAAATTTTCTACTTCTAATGCAACTGCATCTTCACAGAAATCTTCTGTTGAACCTGCAAACAAATCATCATCAAATCCTGCTTTTTCCAAAAACCAAAGTCTCAAAGCTCTTCTGTGAAGCAGCCAAATACTAAATCTTCGGCGTCTACGTCAAAGCCTGACCCAAGCTCTGAAATGTCAGTCCTTGTTTAAGTCAATAAACCTCAACTACCTATAACCAATATATTTTGTGGATTTGAGGCGATGGACTCAGAGGAGGAGGTTCTGAGTGATTATGTACTTGGCAAGACATAAAGGAAGAGTGGAATACAAACATTGAGTCGTGGTCCACTTCTTTGGCTGCGACGAAAATCAATTCCCCTCCCAAATAATATCTTTTTAAAATGAAAGGTTATTCCTTCATGTGCAGTAAAGCAAAAAAGAGACAGTTTTCCTTCAGAGGAGTACACTGGTTTTAAATACAGCAGAAAGTATTGGTTCTCTCTTCTAGAGACCCTTAAAGCCGGTCTTCGTTTATGTCCGTTTGTTTGTGGCAAGCGTAGCGCCAAAACTATTCAACGGATTTCGACCAAACTTGGTAGGGATGAAGGGCTCTAGTTGTTTCTCTCTTCTAGAGACCCTTAAACTCGGTCTTCGTTTCTGTCCGTTTCTTTGTAAAATGTTTGTTTGTTTGTTTGTTTGTGGCAAGCGTAGCGCCAAAACTATTCAACGGATTTCGACCAAACTTGGTAGGGATGAAGGGTCTACCCGTCTGTAGCTTTTCCGGGGAGACTTACCAAATTCCATGGTAAATCCCCGGAGTATTCGGACAACTTTCCAGGGATAATCTGACACTTTCCATGGAAATTCCAGGACATTTATGTGGAAAACCCGGAAAAGTTCCATGGACACCCCGGAACGGTTCCATGGACATGCTGGAATGGTTCCGGGACCCCGGAGTATTCGGACTCATTTCCAGCATTTCCGCATTTTAACATTAAATTCCTTGGATTTTTCCATGGTTTTTCCATGGTTTCCGTGTATTTTCCGTGTATTTTTGAATTTTCTGTTATGAGTCCCCGGAAAAGCTACAGACGGGTAGGCTCTAGTTGTTCCTTTTGTAGTATGGTCGCCATAGAAACCACCGTTGCTATGGAAACTCCTCCCAGTTTTCCGAATTTAGAAAACACTCGGTGTGCGTTGTGTAGCCAATCAGTTGCTACATCGAATGATCGTCCCGATTTTTGATCCGTCTCTTCGTTTTCTTAATACTTGAGTTGCCGTAAAGGGTACCATTTCCGCGGAAAACACAGACACGTCAAAACTAAATATATCGACACAAAAAGAAATGGTTTCCTATTACCTGATCGCTGATTGGCTAAAAATCCGAACACGACCAAATATCGACCAACCAGAGAGCACTTCACATAGCCATTACAACTTCCGTTTCCCGTACTTTTACACGAGGAGAAGAAATATTCAAGTGAATTTGACGCTGTTCTCGCGACAACTCGATAGCTTGTTTCATTATTCGTGCGGTGTCATGTGAATAGAGACAAGAGAGAACCATCGTCGCAGTATGCTTGTTAATAAGGAATCTGATTTGATCCTGAACACTGATTACACAACAATGAAACAAAAACTTAATATGTCAGTCACTTTTATTGTCTGCAATAGTTCATCATGATCTGTAACCCTTTCCACATATAGACGTTTCCTGATGCCACTGTGAAATATTGTTGCAAAATGAGCAATTTCTCCTTTTTCCGCAGTGTTTTCAACCGTTTTTAGTAATTATACTACCACATACAAAGATTTTTCACATTTTTGTTCAGATGTTTTTAAAGTCGTCTGCTGCAGAATTGCTTTGTGTGCGAAAGGGTAAAATGTAAACAACTGAACATCTTTTGAAAACATCTTATAAGAATATGGCTCATAATAAGCAATTTTCAAAAATTTTGAAAAATGAATAGGCAGAAGCACAGAAAATCCCTTTAAATGAAAGGATGATAATTGATGATAAAGGGTTGAAAACATGGTGACAAAAGAAGAAATTGCTCGTTTCGACCAATTTCTTCTTTTGTCGCAATGTTTTCAAAAAGCTGTCTTCTGCAGAGGCGTCAAAAAGCGTCCTTATGAGGGAAAGGTATATACTATTGCCCATAGGATAGAAACTCCTGCTCCTAGTCGTGGCATGTCGGTCATGGTGGTGTGCCCTTGGGTTAGGCACAATTGCTAGCCGAGTACTGGTTTGTTTACTCATGAATGAGTGAACTGTTGCCGTGATATTACTGATATAATGTTGAAAGCGGTGTAAAACCATAATAAAACTCAAGTCTATAGTTTCCGAAAATATCACTCGTTATTGTATGTAATACTCTTGTACTTTTCTACATCTAAATACATCATTTGAAAGAGACTTTTACTACATTGATTTCAATTGGGTATGAACACTCATATACTTCCAAATTTCACAACATGTTTTCAAAGAAAACAACATTAGGTAAACGAGGACACAATTACATTTGACAGCTCAAATTTGTAATCTCTATTAAAAAATAAATTAAACATGTCCCAGTGTTATTGTCTTCATTTCAAAGAATCATATCAAGATGTAAGTATTTGCTTATCTAAAACAGATTAAAAGATGTTAATATTTGGTGTTATTACTTTCACCATGCAGAAGACTTTCCAAAGTTCTGTTTCAAAAGAAAACAAAAACAACAGTGATTATAATGAAATTACAATATTTCATATTTGTGTGTGGATGTTTTTAAAGTTGTCTGCTGCAGATTTATTATATATGGGAAAGGGTGAAACTAAGGTTCAGAAGGACTCCACCCTGATTTCCCCCACACACATGGGATGTGCATGCGGCAACGCTCCATGACCAAAGCCGAACCAATAATGTGTGTGAGGGATGGAACAATGCCTTCATAACATTAGAAGGCCATTCAAACCCAAGCCTGTGGTATGTAATAAATTGTATACAGAAAGACAAGTGTTATGTAGATACTGTTTACGAGCAAATCCACCAAGGACTCCCGCCAAAGCTTCAAAAAAGGGGGGGAAAAACAGAAACAGCAAAAGCGACTTAATTGTCTTTGCAGTCAGTATCTAAAGAAAGAAAAGACCCTTGCTGAGTGTATGGAGGCAATTGGTAATTGTGTGAGGCTGCACTGAAACTAAGGTGTAATTGAATGGCAGCATTTCTTTCGAAGTTTAGCATCATACGATGCAAGATATGATACATTTTCAATTGACCCCACCCCTAATGTTCCAATATGCCCCTCAGTTGATAATTGTTGTTTTTTCACTTACTACAGTGTAAGTGTTATCCATAACTGCAGTATGGATTTCCGGCGACATTAATGCGTTGCATCAACTTTCTCTTGTTGGTTCTTTTAGAAGGGATGATGATTAACCTGATTGTAACCTTGCTCTGCTATTTAACACTGTCCAAATGCATGCTATGATTTAATTATTAAAAGGATACTGCGCTTTACAATAGGCTGTGATGCTTTTTACCTGTCTACATATTTTCACTCTTTTTCATATAACATACTACATTTCACTCCCATTACATAGATTTTAGTCATAAAACATTAAACATTCATTCAGTGTTCATCTTCGGTACAAGGAATATCGTATACCGTCTCCTCCTGTTGGGATGTCCATGTATTGGATAGGGACGGATTTGTGTGTATGACCATCTCATACACATATGGATCTATATTACATCAAGTTTTTCCCCCGTTGCCTAACCTTTGTCTCTACTTCCATCATTTTCCATTATATAGTTCTAATAAAAATATATTCATTTTTTAATAATACTACATGTAATTCTCATTTCTCATGTGCGCTAAATGACCTTAGCTGTCGATACGACATAAAACACTATACATTTATTCACGGCGTTACCTGGGTAAGTTATCAGTACTACTGATCCATTTACCCTTACAACAGCCATTCAGATGTAATGCTAACCCTGAGTGCCACGGAGGGCAGCCATGTCTTCCATTTTTAAAGTATTTGGTATGAAGCAACCGCGGATCGAACCCACGACCTCCAGCACCCGAGGCGGACGCTCTTCCTCTAGAACGCTAAGGCGTTAAACGTTTAAAGAAAACGTTATAATCTGAAACCGACCTCTTGTCCTCGACCGAATTTAATCAAATCGACCAATGTATTTGATAAATTATGATCACAACATTCTTATTTATACAGCTGTCGGCCTTATTTAGAAAACTATCCTGGTGAACCAATAGTCACTTCAACGGAAACAAACATCGCTGCCGTTCGATATACGCTCCGAAGAGGTAACAAGTTAACAGCAAAGGAAGTCAATTGCGCGATTTCAACCGTCTTTTCATACAAATTTGACCAAATAAGGCACAAGGGAGATACTTATTAATATTGGTTTTTATTATTATAAGTTTATCACATTTTTAAAACACTTTTTCAAAATAGCTTTTCAATATACGCACACCTACTTAGAGATGAAAAAGGATCATATGTTAAGAAGCACTAAAACCTGGTGAAGGGGCAAAGATAAATTAAATTAAAACAAAACGTCCACATCCCTTATTTTGAAGCATGTGGAACCATTTTAGATGTGGCCCTACCTTTTTAATGCTATTATTTTGAGTGATAATATACATGAAGAAGTTTTAAAAAAAAAAATATACTGAAACAACAATTTCTTAAACACATGTAACTAACTATACGACACACTATATGAGCAAGTATAATTAAAGTCCGTGTCCATAATTGTATGAAGATATGCGGTTAATCCATTTATAGTCAGAAAGCCACCTCCAATGGTAATGATTAAAAGCAGGCAGTGTCTGAGAACTTAAAGAAAAGAAAATAAAAGCAGAAAATGCAGCCTACACATGTCGCGAACTCTTTCTTCTGATACGTCCGGTCAATTTCTGTTGATTTCTATTACATAAAAGTGTTACATCTCCTTGAATGTTCGCTGACCTCTCACTGTAACTCGATAGTATCATGCATTTTGAAATATAACTTATACTTCCGATGAAAGTGCAAAACTTTCAGAGTTGCTATAATCCGCCGTTCCGAAGGTGCGTACAATACAAGTTGTCTTTTGTTTTCTTTAAATAAATGAATACAAGTTGTAAGGTGCACATACTCATGCAGATAATCCTGTTTAGAAGAAACAACACAGTTTCGTCACTTGAAAAGTTATATCTCTAAGAGTAAAAGAAATTAATCACTATTTCGTAAAATCGATACATTTTTCTCGACAAAACGAAATATTTCAAAATAAATCTAATACGTTATAAGTCATCTACTTTGTCCTGTACGTAACCATTCAAAACGTAACCATCACAACCAAACACAGCGACACATTAGTAATTAGTTCTATAGTATTTTAATTCCTTGCCAATATCAGAACAAAAAGAAATACCTTGGTGAATATAAGAAATAACACCCGCTTCACTTGGTCAAAAAAAATTGTAGAGTTAGACGCGTAAGTCTCGGATATGACGTCATTCAAACAGACACGTACCGATTCAGCTTTACCATTGACATATTTGGAAACAACATATTCTCCGCTTTCCAGATACTTCTGTTGATTTACAAGATATAAACGATCGTACTTTGAAATCGATATCTCTTTGGAGTCGAGTTCAACTTGCTGGCAGTAGAGTAGTTTTGTAATGGTGTGCGGATTCATTTCGAATTGTCCTATAACTACAGCTGTTATGTTCAGAAGTAAATTGTTCTCATCCAATTATTTCCTGCTTCTGGGGGAAATGTGAACTTTGCCATTGTATAAAATAGTGTAATATTTTATATACCGGTCAATTTCTGCTTTGAACTCGCAATTTGCATGTTTTCGAAATATTTTCCAGCGTTTTCGAAACGATTTATCAATATTTCCAAGTAGATGTTTAAGTTTGATTGATTGCGATCTCAAGGACAGTATCGCCAAGAAGTACTTAATTGCTGTTTCATTTTTTCGTCTATTATAAAAGAGCCCCACGTACCAGTCTTGAAAATAAGGTCGGTGGATTAAACCTTTGTCTCCGAAGGAATTGTAGTAGGATGACAGCTCGTCAGCATATGACTGACCCATCTCTGGACATTGGGCTGTTGGAGTCAGTTTCACAAACATCTGGACATTCTTGATAAACCTGTCTTGACCAAATACGTTACACTCGCCGTTAACTCGAAACTGGCCCTCGGGACAATAGACTGGCCGACAGAATTCCTAAATTAACAAATAAATGAACTTAATTATACTATATACAATATGGGCTATTTTTTCTAGAAAAGGACAACAATAATATGATATGGTATTTACATGTACGACCATTGCAAATCGGGATTAAGCTATTCACACGCATCTGACCATGCACTCACTGTTCGCCATTTAGTCACAGGGGGTTTCAATAATTTACTTTGAACACTGTGAGCTATCATCTAGCAAGAAGACCATCCACGTGCATGATCAGTGTAGATCATGGTCAACCTGAACACCTGCGAAATTTGGTATGACCCTGCACCATACACACGTTAGTCACAGAGGGTGTCAAACATTTTCAGACACAATATTGTGCATTTGAATAAACAGTTTTACCTGAAAAATTGTTAATCAGAAATTCAGACCTTTTCAACTTAAAGTGCCCTAAACCTTTTCCCACATACAGAAAATCTGCAGCAGACGACTTTGAAAACATCTTGGGAAACATGTGAAAAAATCTCTATAAATAAAGTTGAAAACATTGTGCATTATAATAAACAGTTTTAGCTGAAAAGCAAGCACTTATAAATCAGAATCTCAGATCTTTTCAACTTTTACTACTGTTAAAGACGTAGCTGCTAATAAGTTCAACTAATGACGTTTATCAAAAAGATGCTGAATTTAATAACGCAAATATACATATCAAGGGCTTGGCGTGAAACGGTTGTAACTGAAATTGGTATTTTTTTACCAAGGTTAATCACCTCGCCATAAAGTCTTTTATAAGCGTTAAATCATTTTTCTTGGTAAACAATGGAAATTTAGGTGCCATTGCTCGTTCTGAACAATCGCACCTAAATATGCATTGTTAACAAAGGGGTCAGAATTGCCCCTAAACCAGGGTTTTCAAAATAGGGTTTTAGTTACAACCGTTTCACGCCAAGCCCTCGATATCAACACAATGGAGTTGTTCGATTTTATTGTATACTTTGATAATGCTCTTTCTATTTTGCATATGAAAAAAAGGATGCATTATCTGTCGATATTGGACGCTTTTAATTGATACTGCACGCATCGACTATTTACAGACAGTAGCCTAGCGGTACAAAGATACCTCCCCCCCCCCCCCCCCCCCCCCCCCCCC
The DNA here is from genome assembly GCA_031761405.1 of Serripes groenlandicus. Classification (NCBI taxonomy): domain Eukaryota; kingdom Metazoa; phylum Mollusca; class Bivalvia; order Cardiida; family Cardiidae; genus Serripes; species Serripes groenlandicus. The sequence continues at coordinate 31,454,785 of JASEVX010000006.1, forward strand.
CCCCCCCCCCCCCCCCCCCCCCCACATCCAACCTTTGATGAATTTAAATACCAGCCGTCAATGTTTACACCATGTAACATGAATACCACAGAGTGACAATCGGGTAAAATCGATAGTCATAGAAAAAAATTCAATCTGTTAATAGCACTAACTGTGTGCAAATACACACGTATTTTGTTTACGTAATAATGTGACGTGTAGATCAATGGCATTAGTATGTGTAGATCTGCTACCCATGTATATAATGGCACGCGTTATAGTTTTTTGATTGATCTCTATAAGTTTATCTTAATTTCCAATTGCCAACAAAATAAAGAGGGGTTTAATAACTGCTTTTTATTCTCCGATGTAAAGTTTTTCAATGCAAATAACAGATGTGTGTTCGCTTTACTTAACATACTGTGATATCAAAAGGGTATCTAAATAGTAATACAGAATACATATATCCACACGTAGAAATACTGCGGGTCAAAAGGGGTATCTAAATAATAATAAAGTATATAGATATCCACGCGTAAGTAATACCAAAAGGAGAAAATGCACGTTTTCTGAATGAAATCCACGGTTAGAAAAATAATTACACATATTATGGTATCATTTTGTCTACGATTAAATTTCGAATTAAAATAAATGGGGAACAAAAATGGCGTCGCCATATTTATATTTTCCCTGACTCTAGCAACACGGAAAGGACGATACTTGCACAATAAATCGTAAATGTGAATTTCACAAATCAACTGAAAATAATTATTAATTTTAAAATAATTCTAAAGCGTTCACAAAACATAATCGAAGCGCTGTAGGCACTCAAGGTTGTGAAGACGGTTTGGCCAGCCGTTAGCTACTTTAAGGAGTTGAAGTCCAGATTAAAGATAGTAAAGTGAAAGTTTTAAAACTGTTCAAAGGTTCTTCAAAAATTGTCTTGAAATATTAGAATCATAGTTATGGGATAACATTAGAGTAATAATTGTACTCTTCAGTATATGCACATCTAAATATTGACCTTTTATGCTTCATTTTAACTTTGTAAACATACCAAGTAAACCAAATTGTGAACACTTTCATTGACTTTCAATTGAATGTTTTTCAACATACTGCCAAAATAGTTTTGAACTATGTATTACTAACGTTGTTGTCACTATTAGCAATATTTACAGAAGTTTCAAAATTTCAAAATGCTGATCTCCATATGGAGTTCAGCACCATTAAAACAGATGTTTAAACATGGAAAAAAAATGTTGCAGACTCAATTGTAAAATGGGTTGCCGATCAAATGTCAAGGCCAACATAATTATTAGCATAATTCAGATTGATGATTATGTTACAGTGTTTGGCAGTTAGTTGTCTAGCGATAGTGCTAGTTGACTGGACAAGTACAATACAGTACGCGTTTTACCTACCGGCAACTGAAAATAAGAGACCCATAAGGGACTATTTTGAGTAAGTTTTTTTCGAAATATTTTGGGAAATGTGACCGGTTCTCACGGTTTTTGAAATAGTTGGCTGTAGCACAATTTTTTTTTTTTTTTTTTCACAGCATGAGTCAATTACAATACATATCATTTACATGTGACAGGTACCTGCCTGATCAAATCTTACGAAAGTTTAAGTTGACATGTACATTCTTATGGAGATTTAACGACTATAAACTATTTAGAAAAACGCGTCTCTGCAACTGAATAGCCATTTGGGAAAACAATCTGTTGGTGTTTGGTGACCTTGACCCGTAATATACTGTCGCAAAGAACAACAGGAATCATCTGTGTTATAAACTAATAATGATATGACGGCCCTGACTAGCCATATAACTTATTGAACGGAAGCCAACTTTCAAAGATCGGGTCTTAGTGACCAAAATGCTCAGGTGAGCTTAAAGAATTTCATTTGTTGAAACCCAAAACCCGACTTACATGTTGAAGTACTTTATTTATGAAATATGAGCGCATAATTTGATATCAAAGACTAAGTCTAATTCTCAGAATACACCTAAATCATTTTAAAGCCTAGGCCCCTAGCAGCAGTAGTACTTATTGAATAAAAGCGCTGAAAGTTCTGATGGTATAGGGGCATATGTAAGTTGAAAATATATGGCATAGATAATATAGACAAACTTTGTTGAAACAATGACCTTTAAACAAACCAAACCAAAAATGTGCGAAGCACACATATTGCCTGCCTATACAATACAAATACCTAATTTATCAAAGTTTGACCCTTTTCTTGCATAAACAAAATAAAAAGATTGACAAAAAACTGAGCAGCGACCTTTAATTAAAATATTTTCAGTTCAGAAATCACTAAAGATATGTATATTGTAATCATGCTGATAAATGAAAGACAATCGAAAGCATGCTAGAGTTATGTTTCTTTTGCACTGCACATATTTAGCTCTGAGTTTCCTATACAACAAGTCTTAAATTGATACATTGGACATCTATTGAGACAATAACCGAAGAAATGAATAATGAGTTTTACACCTAAAAAAACCAGATCAGATTTGTGTTACAAAATATTGTATCGATCTCTTCATCCCAATGTATACGTTGAAATACGTTGTATACGACTTTGAAATGGATCCGCGAAACAGAAACAAAGTTTTGATCGATTAATGCAAACCGTAACGGACATACGGACGGATGGATGAACACAAAGACGGACAGACAGTCAGTCGCTCTGGACAAAGTACAACGCTTGGGAAACACTCATTAACGAAACAAGGGCATTTCACGGAACGCATGTGTTGCATGCGAAAGTCATATAATAAGTGAGAACATGAAAAGACAAAAATATACACACTCCAAACGCAGCATGCTAAAGTTATGGTAATGGTGCACTGCAAATGTGTAGGTCATAAGTTACCTACAGACCAAGTTTGAAATGGATACAATGGAAATTAATTGAGACAATCGCTGAACTAAATAAGGAAAAATGAAGATAACTAAGATAAGCAGACCAGAGTTATGTACCTAGTATTTTGCCGTTCTCCTGATCACACGGTATAAGTGTGACCACTTTCAAATAAATCTGCCATACAGAAACAACGTTTTGACCAATACATGCAATCCATGACGGACGGATGAATGCACATTCAGGCAGACAGCCGGCCGGACAACGGATTATACCTCCAAGCTTTACAGACAGAGACAACTTATAAAGTATTGATTACAGAAGACTGGTTCGATGCGTCGAAACACGTCTGTGCTTAGGAAAGCTTAGATTATGGTATTTGTAAAGTATTTGCAAATTAATTGTATCTCCGAAATGGGACCGTACAAGGTTAATTTACAAAAACCTATTTAGACTATATTTCTAGTTTATTTGTCAACAGATACGTCTAGGACTAGATTACACGTTGACGAACGTTGAATCTTCAATTAGCGCAAATGCATATACATTATAATTTTAGTCCCAAAATCGGTAGAAGCGCCTCAATTATAAAATAAATAATGACCTTGCGGTTATAACTCGTGTGTATGTTGACATTTTCGGCCAACTTTCTTTCCGACGTTTGACAAAAGTCAATGCGACATGCGTCATTTGTCTTTCACAAATGGGCTAAGTCTATGTGAAAAAGAACCCAGTTGGTTTGGAAGATTGTTGTGTGGAGTACTGGTGTGAGAAAACCAGGAAACACATTTGTAGATGAACTGGCCGCCGTGATATAACGTAGAAAATGTTAAAAACGGCGTTAAACCACAATCAATCAGTGTTGAAATCTTATCTTTAATTTGTAGATTTAATTCCTATGTCCTAGTTGGGTCGACATACCGTGGATTATGTAATAACAAGTCCTTACCCTTGACCACGTAGACTAAATATACAGAAAACAACCTTTAACTAAGCCTGAAAGTATTATTTTGAATAGTAATTAAAACATTGTGGAAAAAGACAAACTTGCTGATTATCATTTATCTGTTAAGGTTAGTCAAATGTGTCTAAAAGGGGCAAAGGTTAAAATAATAACTGTAGACAAATATTTTCGTTATCTAGGTTATAGAAAAAAATGGATTCATGTTTCAAAGCATTGTTTGGAAAGGAGGAATTGCTCATTGTCAGCAGTTGCTCCGTAGGCAAATATACTTTCAACATTCGTATGTAACTAAGTAGCCATAACGGAAACGGTTCAATCCTTTCCCGTTTAAAGTCGCTTTTTGACGCATGTGCAGCAGACGGCTGCAGAATGGTTTTTCGTGACCCATTTCCTCTTTTTCCACAAAGCTATGTATAAACTATATATTTTTCCTCTTGGTGTAAGGCGAAATTGCTCGTTATCATTAATCTCTAGCATGTTATTCAAACTGTGTCCGGAAAGGAGATAGAGTAAAAGAATGTCCACAGTAAAACGTTTAAATATGAAAAGAATTAATTTGAAACGTGTTTGAAAGCATTGTGTGAAAAGGAGAAATTGTTCATTGTCAGCAATAGCTCTATTTTCAACAATATTTCAATATTCGAACTGTTATATTATCACGGAAAGGGTTCCGCTTCCATGGGGAGGATGTAACCATTTCCCGCTTACAGACGCATGTGCAGCAGACGACAATCGGAAACATTGTGACAAAAGGAGAAATTGCTTATCGTAGGCAATTTATACTTTTGCCACAATGGTTTCAACTCCTTTCAATAATTTTATTTACAGTGATTTGCACATTTCTCTATGTAAGTCGACTGTTATAAACTAATGGGGTCACAGCACGGTCGACGTTACCGTACACCACTGACATTAAGGTCAATCATAGTTCAGAGTGTGTTTCACTCGTTTGAACTATTTTGTATCATTAATTAATGCAAGCGGATGGTTTTTCGTGATTCGGTCGAACCAATGAAATCGTTGAAAAGGCAGATTATAACCAATCAAAACTCGATTTTGGTGTAGGTATACACATGTGGACTGTGGTTGCAGCTTTAATCCGACTTTTCGAAAGCAGCCTGAGTATGGGATAGGCGCGAAACGCCCCTATCCCAAAAATGGAAACAAGAGGCCCGGGAGAGCCAGTATTGCTCCACTGCAATCAGGCAACAAATAAGTCACTATATCCATATAAGGCAAAGCATGGTTGCCCCGGATGGCCAAGGTTTCGTCTACCAAGATGGCTTGAAGGAATCGTGTAGAGGGGCATAAAAAGAACATTTTCAATAAAAAAAACTATTTGAAAATCGGCCGGATACTTTCGGAGAAGATATATTTTCACTTAAGACAATATAACGCCGACAGCCTAATCTCCTAACTTGTCCATGTTTTTTTCCGAATCAACATGACTTGAAGGGAACATTACAAAAAATGTATTTGAAAATCGGCTTTATACTTTCAGATGAGAAGATTTTTAAACTTTTCACTATAACCATATAAGCTAAGACGGCCCCTCCCCTGCCGGTCATGATATTATACCAACCAGCATGGCTTGACAAATTATTTCAAAATCGGCCAACCAGTTTGGGAAGAGAACATTTTAAAGGTTTGTTATTTCTGTTACCATTGAACCAGAATTGTCCAAGTGTCCAGACCAAATACTTTGATTACTGAAATCAATTACTCTGATTGCCTCTAAGTTAAAATGATTGCTTTTCTGTACTTGACCACTTGTTGAGTGTGAGTCACTTAAAAGCAGCTCGTGAAAATCAAGAACCTGGAGCGGGATATGAACCCGCCATCTCTTCATTAACAGTCTAGCTAGTAACCACTAGACGACCGGGCCACTATTAATTATATAATTTTATAATCGTCGTAAATAATACTTTTGCAATGATAAACTGTTGCTCAACCTTTTCCCACATACAACAAATCTGCAGCTGACGACTTTGAAAACATCTTGGCAAAAGTGAGATGTTTGTTTAAAGTGAAAGAAAGAAAAAGATGATAGAGATGAAAACATTGTTTTAAAAAGCATTTTTTCCTTTGTCACAATGTTTGCAAAAGTCGTCTGATGCAGAACAGGCATAATGCTTCTACGGGGTAAGTATAGTTGTGCGTAATTACATGAAACACGACTAAAAACGACACATTTTAAATATACATTATGAAGGTTATTGCATGAACATGGGAGACTATTGTGTTGGAACTCGTTCGGCCCGAAGGAACTCGTCTATTGACAACATTGGTATGCCAAAGTCACTTACTTGATCGGTCGATGCAAGAAAATGGCAATCATTAATGTATCACGGTAATAAATTGACACAACAATATCCTATGATTATATCATATTATAATCAACTCTTTCACACAAAAGTGAAATATTAAATAATATTCAAAGTAAAATACATAGCTCGATTATTATTTCCGAAATCATAAATTATTTGGTAGATAAACGAAGGTTCCTTAAATGAACTATTTACAAGCCACACGCTTTAGGCCTGTGTGTAATTATGCATAGTTTATTGACTAGAGCTAAACGCCGAGCCCACAGTATTTCATCGACGTCCAATTTTCCTGGCTTTCTCCGACCAGTATTACCAAATAATATTCTTCCTAGATAACTGGCTATTTTCCAACGTAGACTATTTAGCCCAGTGATGGGATAAGAAGGCTTCTAGTCACGTTCACGTATGTCACCGAGTGAACTATCGGTGACCTACGTGATTATGCAGAAAGAACGGTGATTGAATGAAAACGACTTACGTCATCTGTGTTCGTTTTAATACATATCGTACTTTCCGGTTCAGCGACAGATTCTTTATATAGTTCCACAAAGACATCAGAAAGAACCACAATCAAAGAGGCATGGCCAAATAACCTCTCGTTGTCAACAATCGGACAAAGTCGGTGATCTTCTAAGAAAAAAGCTTCCGTCATAGTTATTTCCGTATTACATAGGTAGCAGTAGACATAACCCAAGCGGTATGTAGAGCTAAAGAATATTGCGTTGTAACTTCGGCAAATTGTTTCAAATTTGGACCAGTCTTGATAATGCCGCGCACAGCTTCGTATGAGTCTCGGAAAGCACTTTTCTTTTGTCATATCGACACCACGAGGAACAAGAACTTGCAAAGAACATTCTGGATCTTCCACGCCGTTCATTACATGCGAAAATAGGTTCAAGTATGGCTCGTATACAGATGTACATGTCAGTGTATGTATAAACACTACACTATCGGGGTTAGATATGTTGTGACACTTAGCGCAGTGGATATTGTAGTATATTCTACCAGTTGATGAAGAATAAACCGGTGAATAAGTTCCCCATGTTGACGCGTTTAAACTTCGGCAGCTTTCAGTCCTGTCTGGACATTTATCTACAATATAAGTCACGTCGTCATCTCTACTTGAAACTCGCTTCGTGTTCAAAGGTATACAAATGGTACCAAAAGCTTCATCAGGTCTGTATGCGTCGTACTGTTCATTGCAACATTCTTTCTTTAGACCACAATCTTTGGCGCATGAACATAGCTTACAACATGGCGCTAGTGTTGTCTCGTTCTTTTCAATGAGCACGTTTAATGACTGCGCTGGTTCCAGATTACAAAATTTGGCGTGTGGACACCATGATTGAATATCATGAGGAAAACCAATTTGTGCAGTTGAATTTTGGAATGGCTGAATGTACCATACAGCACTGACGACAAGAAGAAGTACTCGACACAACATAGTGGATCTAAAATGAACGAGTTCGTTGTAAATTTTGAATATTTTTCTCTCTTGTGTCTTTATAAGTTAAAAACATCGGGTTGTTCTTACACTTTTGGCAGCTGATACTTTCTGTGGTAAATAAGAAATAATGGTGAATAACCTTCAATTGCTGCCAATGAACAATTATGTGTACAAGACATGTCTCTAGACTGCTTCGTCAAAACAATTTTAGACAAAATTTGCTTAGTATGTGCTTGTTATTTGCATAACAAACAGTTGTAGTACTACATGATAATATTATTTTAGCTGTATTTGACACATCTGAAATTAAGTTATCAATCATCTTTTTTACGTTATTTTTTAAATTAATGCAAGTTCTTGTAATAAAGGATATATATTCAAATAATGATCCCATCGGGGAATTTAAAATCCTTAAAATGCATGAAATACAAACATATAAAAAAAATTATAAATACAAATAATAAGATTAAAAATTCTATGGTTCTCTCATAAAATTAAAAGAGACAAACAATTGAAAATCGAAACAATAATTTCATACAAAGCAAACATATTATTTCCCACTTACCGTTTTATAAATCGAATGCAGGTCTATGAGAAATTGGTGTACGCGCTGAAATCATCCTTATATAGACATGAATTTCCATTTTAGTCTAGTCGCTCTGTGCGAAAAAGGTGCCTAAGCAATTTACGTAAAAGTTTATTTGAAAACATCCGCTTTGAAAATACATTTTGAAAAAAAGATTTAATATCTAAACAAGCGGTTTTGGTTCAAAGTTAAAAACATTGAAAGAAAAAGACAACAGTTCAACGAAACGTACTATGACTTCTTGTTCCGGCATTGTTTTAAAAGTCGCCATAGCGTCAACTCAACGGGTGTAAGGATCCGTAGTTAGATGGCGGAATACTGCATACTGTTGATAATGATGATTATGCATAAGAAAAGCACATAATATTACAGGCTTCTAGAAAGCTGACTCGACACTGAACTACTATAAATCCCATTTGTTAGGGTGCAGTATTAAAGTCGTAGAATAATCATTAATTAGCAAGACTGGAAGTTATTGGGGTTTTTTTCTTCTTTTAAATCAAACTCAAAACAATAAAATGCATGTTAAATGGGTACAGCATCTGTCATCTGAATTTATTATATTATTTATTCGGGAAACATTCATGAAAGTAATTGGTCATTAAAATGTATCAGATCTACTTAGAGAAATGGTACCAGAAAATTGCGTATATTATTTGAACGTTTAACAAACCAACTTCAATGTTATCAAATCGTTCCTTAATCAAATTAAGATATAAATATATCAACAATGTCCATTGTAGACGGGATAATTGTCGTTTTTATCAAGCAATTTTAATATTTCATCACTATGCACCATATAAAGATTGTGTCACGACACACAAAAATAGCCAATCAGTTTTTTCCCCAAATTGAAGACAATTAGTATCAATTGACATAAGTGTAATGTCGGATGTTGGTCACTTCTGTTCTCCATAGTCTTCGAGAAATGATGTGTGACGATATTTCGAACAGTGGTGATCCTGATCAGCCTGAACAGAGGAGCATATTGAACTGGATATTCCAAAATATCGGAAGGCCAGTTTGAATCTGACACGGTATTATTTTGTCCATTAGTAAATCACACTCGAGGTCAGTGAGTCAGTCACACAGATCAAATGTAAAATTACTGAGGCAGGCAGTAAAAGCCCATTTCGTCTAATCCCAATTCGTCTAATCCCATTTCGTCTACACTTTTTGCACTTTGTCCCATTTCGTCTACAACCCGTCTACACCCCGATGCCATTTCGTCTACACTTAGATTAATGAGACAGACAGTCCCTAAATAAGTTGCTAACACGCTAATTCAATAAGACAGACATCTTTTGTTTAAAATATGGCGGTTATACACTCATTGTGGACCCATACCAGAGCATCTTTTCATTGGAAATTGTGTTATTTTATCGTTCTATTTTTGAAACAAAATAGACCAAATCTCACTTACTGATTGGATAATTATCAGCAATTAATTGTTTTAGACCTGTCTTTCTTAAATGAAGCAGGCAACCTGAATCTTCTCTGTTTGCAAAGCACATGACCTTTGATGTTTTATCTGATTATATCGGAATGTCGCAGTAACTTTAAGGGACTCATGGCATTCAAACACTGCAAACAATATAGACTCAGACTACGTGTCAGTTCAACATAAACTGCAGCAGCCAGTCTTAGTCTACATTATGTACAAAGTCCGAAGGCTGTAAAACAAAAGAAACACAAAGTTCATAACAAATTTTGATAATCATTTCATATTTCATGCTTAATACAAGATAATATATAAGTATCTATTAGTGTTGCAGAGGCTAAAGCACTTTGTAATAGCACATAATTCACAAGCACAGACTGTACCAAGATTTTAAAAGACGGTGTAAAATATAATTGTTTACATTTTAGGCAAAATTGCTTTAAGGATGGTCAATGTAAGATGAAATGGCAATCTCCGTAGAATATAGCTATGTATATTCATGTTATGGACAGTAGACGAAATGGGAATAAGGGTGTAGACGAAATGGGACAAAAGACTGTAGACGAAATGGGATTAGACGAAATGGGATGTTACCCATTTAAAAAATGTCCTTGACAACATTACTTTGTAGCTCATTTATCCCTTTCTTCATATTAAAAAATTTACCCCTGTCACAAATGCAGGCGCATGTTTCTGAGCAATTTCTTCTTTTGTCACTATGTTTTCAATACAAATACAGCTTTGTTTACAAGAGTCTCCGGTGTGGCTGTTTGCTAGAAATACCCAGATATTTTACAATATTGTTTCAGTGTTGCTCAATTTATTGCCTACCTTGGATATGTCAAGCCCGATTGTCCGAAATGCAATGCAAGCAACCTGGCAGCTAATTTCACACTACATGTTGTAGTAGATTGTGGTGTTGTGCAAAGAGCAAGAATGAAATTCAATAGATTTGTCTTGAAACACTTTGGTGTTAACATTTTTAGAACTCTAACTGCATTGAATAGAATTGAATATGTGAACAGTTTGCTTGGCATGCCTGTCAATCAATTATTCATTTTGCTTGGTGAAAGATATGATGCTTTTGTTAAACTTTCATATAGATTTCTTTATTATGTCTGGTCAATCTATAATTCATAAAATATATTATCAGCGTATATGGGGGCCATCGTCGCTCTATCTTGAGCGTCATGACTTTACCATATTCCCTGGATCGGGTGGAGTTCTCGCCTGGTTTCTGTGCGTTGGAAGATGTCAGTGGTCCGGCGACGCATGGGCTTAGATTGACTTATATGTTTTCACAAGTTTCCATGTATATAAAGCAGTAGCGTGGCGTATTCAACTCTACTTTCGTTTTCGTATGAGCATGTTGGTGCCTATGATAGAGGGTCGCCTTATCTCGACCTCTGTTGTGAGTTGCAACAATTTAGTTCATGGAGTTGGATTCATCGGGCGCATGTATTCTGCTCAGCTCATTTATATTGTATGTCTGAATGCAGTTGGAAGTATAGTAGCATGTTCGAAAAATGTTACTCATGTGTATTATGATTTTAACTTATGATTGCCTGTATCTCTTTCTGGCAATTGACTTGTATATATAAAATATAATTATGCATTTTTCTCTCATTTTCTCAATCTCTCTCTCGTTCTCATTTTCTGTTTTTACTTTTCTTTGTAGTTGCTTGTTTTTGTAATAGTTAATTTGTGATCTGTTTGTATTGTTTGTGAAATCTTCAAATATGGAGGAAATAAAGATAATAATAATATCAAACGACGTTTTGAAAACATTGTGAAGCAAGGAGAAATTCCTAACAATGAACAATTTCTCATTTTGTCACAATATTTTCACCTCTATTTAATTATTATACTTTCATTTTCAGAGATGTTTCATGTTTTCGCCATTATGCTTTCAAATTCATCTAGTCATTCGTTGTTTGAAGGAAAAGGTTGAAACTAAAACTGCTTGATTGGGAATACGATTTTATTTTTAATTATTAGCTTTCCCTTTACTGTAATGTTTTCAAAATAAAGAAGGTATTGGTTACAAGGGAAAGTTTTCTCACTATGTATGGATTAACATGTATCTAGGAAGACAAATATTAATAAATGCTTTGAGGGAAAGGAAGTTTGTCTAGCAAAGTAACTACTTTAATAGGTTTCAAAATATATTTATTGTAAATGTATTATAAATTTCCATATTAGAACTTGGCAGGAACTGTGTAAGACTTTAGGCCTTCCTGTTCCGAGTGTACCTCAAAATCCCCTAGCTCATAATCCCCTATGTCCAAAAATGGCTAGATAGTCAAAATCCCCTAGGTGTAAAATATAGTGTACTCAAAATCCCCTAGATGATATTTTCAGGGTACTCAAAATCCCCTAGACAGAAAGTTCATATATATGTTTTTATAAATGTAGAATATAAACAGCTATCATTGCTAAATGATAGATAGACAGATAAGTAGATTATCCATTGATAATTCCAACTTTCAGTAACTGAACCTACCGGTATTACTTAATATGAAATCATTTTCCTGCCTTTGCCAACAGAATGCAAAAAAGATTAGACTCCAGTAAGAGCTTTTTTAAATATGGTAAAAGACCCTCTGATCTGAGTCTATACTGCTTGTGTATGCAGTCTAGACCCAGAGCAGAGGGCTCTGATCAGGGTCTGCAATACCCTAATAAAACATAAATTATTTCCCTTCTGTATGTTTTTGGTTTATACTGTTTGCATAGAAGTCTGTTTCACAAATACAATGGTTAATAATGATATACATGTGATAGATGAGCCCTCTGATCCGAGTCTATACTGGTTGCGTATAATATATATGTGGTAAATCAGCCTTCTGATCTGAGTCTATACTGCTTGTGTATTCAGTATAGACCAAGAACAGAGGGCTCTGATCAGGGTCTGCAATACCCTAATAAAACATAAATTATTTCCCTTCTGCACGTTTTGGTCTATACTGTTTACATAGAAGTCTGTTTCACAAATCCAATGGCTAACAATGATATACATGTGATAGATGAACCCTCTGATCCGAGTCTATACTAATTGCATTTAATATGTATGTGGTAAATGAGCCCTCTGATCTGAGTCTATTGCTTGTGTATGCAGTCTTGTCCCAAAACAGAGGGCTCTGATCAGGGTCTGCGATACCCTAATAAAACATAAATTATTTCCCTTCTGTACGTTTTTGGTCTAGACAAAATACCCTAATAAAACAAAGTGTATACAAAACTGTTCTGATTGAAATTGTAGGGAAGACCAAAACCCCACTGATTGGTCTTAAGTCACAGGTGATAAACAAATTAAGGTGATAATTGGCTTTAAGTACGGTGTACCGTTAGGGCCATCGTGCTATCGCGCTGTCAACAAGCACACGCGATGCCACGATAGCACGATGACACGATGGTGATGACACGATGACACGATGACACGATGGTGATGGTACGATGACACGATGGTGATGACACGATAGCACGATGACGATGACGCGATGACACGATGACACGATGGTGATGGAGCGATGCTACGATGGCACGATGACGATGACGCGATATTACATCGCGTCATCGTCATCGTGCCATCGTGCCATCACCATCGTGTCATCGTACCATCACCATCGTGTCATCGTGCTATCGTGGCATCGCGTATGCGCGATAGCACGATGGCCCTAACGGAACACTGGTGATGGAGCGATGCTACGATGGCACGATGACGATGACGCGATATTACATCGCGTCATCGTCATCGTGCCATCGTGCCATCACCATCGTGCCATCGTGTCATCACCATCGTGTCATCGTGTCATCGTGTCATCACCATCGTGTCATCGTGCTATCGTGGCATCGCGTATGCGCGATAGCACGATGGCCCTAACGGAACACCGTATTTAAGTGATAATTTCTTTAAATAATAACAATAAGTTTAATTTTATTAATCCATCTGTTTGTTACAATTATTGATTGTGCTAATCATAATTACTATGATATAATTAAGTACTTCCTTCAGATGTCCTTTGTTTACCGCTTTCAATAATTGAAGATCTACATTTACTTTATCTGCAGTTTGTAACTCTAAACTTTATTTGCAATTGTTCAAACCGTTACAATAATTTTGTTGATTAAAGGGTATTATATAGACATAATTGTTACTTATCTTTATGTTGGTGTCCATAAAAGAGCTGTTTTAACTTTTTCAACACTATGCTCGCCAAATGGCTTTATGCCGAAAGGCGAGGGTAAATAACCCCAAACCATCATCATTCAACACTCTGATCTGCTAAAAGACATTAGTAACATCTGCCTTTATTTTATGTTCTACCTATAATAGTTACTTAGTGTTGAAAGGGTTGAAACATAAATAGGAAGCAAAATTTTCAATTCTAGGGGATTTTGACTACTTTGAACTTTCTGTTGAGTACCCTGAACATATCATCTAGGGGACTTTGAGTACCCTGTATTTTACACCTAGGGGATTTTGACTACCCATCCATTTTTGGACCTAGGAGATTTTGAGGTACACTCGGAACAGGAAGGCCTAAAGTCTTACACAGTTCCTGCCAAGTTATAATATGGAAATTAATTTAACCCTTTCTTACTGACAATCTTGTATTCAACAGATGACATTTGAAAACAATACATACTGTCAAAAAAGCAGAAGAGCAATTTCTCATTTCCCAATGTTTTGAATCTTTTATATGACACTAACACTAATGAATTATATAGTTCTAAAATATGTATGCCTAAATGCGTTAAAGTAATTTACTGAAATTTTGAGGAAGGTGAGAAACTTTGCAGGGAACATCCTGGCATAAAGTTTGTTAATAGTTGTACACATATCGAGGGCTTGGCGTGAAACGGTTGTAATTAAAATTGGTATTTAATCACCTCGCCATAAAGTCTTTATAAGCGTTAAATCGTTTTTCTTGGTAAACAATGGAAATTTAGGTGCCATTGCTCGTTCTGAGCAATGGCACCTAAATTTGGTTTGTTCAAAAAGGGGTCAAAATTGCCCCTAAACCAGGGTTTTCAAAATAGGTTTTTAGTTACAACCGTTTCACGCCAAGCCCTCGGTATGCTACAACAAAATATCATTAGATCATAGATGGCAATTAAAATGTTATGAAATATAGAGCTTACTCATTACCAGAAATTCAGGTAAAATGAAATGGGTTTTGTGTAGTTGAGTTTGTACTCTTTGCTGAATACAGAAAAACTTTAATGCCAATGCAGCAACAGCTGTTGAAAACATTGTGGAATAAAGGGAAACAACTCAAAATATATTTTTTCCCTTTTCTAAGAAAGTCTTCCAATTCTCCAAATGTGCTCAAAACAGATAACTGTTTTAACCCCCTTCCTTCATATAGACACTTTCTGATGTCTCTGCAGCACAAAAATAGAAATTGCTCAAAATGAACAATTTATTCTTTTCCACAAAGTTTTCAACTCTATACAATAATTACGCTATGTACATAGTTACGAACAGAAACCAAACTAAAAGTAGATCCAGATTTAAATAATTAAAGTTTAAAATACTTTTAGAATAATCTTTTACAAAAATTATTTATTCTCGCATGTAATCAATACTTTTAAATAGAAAAAAGCTCGAACCATTAATCACAAACAAGTTCACGTCCTGCTTCGTTTTGCAGACTCATTGCTCGTTTCAGATCGTTTTACTGGCTCAAACTGGTATTGTCTGATCCCTAAATGTGCTAGATCGTTGCATAGGGCATCTGTCTCACTGTAAATAGCTTATTTATCGCTGTTTTCATCGAAAGAAGACGACGAACAGTATAATTCTTCATCTTAGGCTCCGTAATGTGACTAATCCGCCATTATTGAAATCGAAACCTTTCCTCATTACTACGTCATTGCGGTAAACCGGAAGTCAGTATATTTTAACTTTTCACTCGACAATTTCCGTGAAAGCGTAATTTTACTACACAAAATAGATTTTGTCCATACTTAAAAACATTTCTTAATCTTTTTTGTTTGTTTTTAAGTTATTATTTTAAGCATTGTATTTTTGATAGTCAAATTTTATTTTTTTGACTCTAGGTAGTGTGTATTCAATGTTCGACTAAAAATAAGCCAACATTGTGGAATCTGCGTAAATTATCGACCCGTATAAGCCTAAGGATGCCACGCAGGCGAAACCGGACGGACATGTTTCGCCTCCGGTGGATTTTCTGTTTCGGGAATCATTACTCTATAGGCTAATCTGGATTGATACATTACGCACAGTCCATAATGTTGGTTATCTCGTGGAACGGCTTAAATGTATCACAACAAAACACCTCTATTTGTACACTTCTGAAAACAATTCGGGACTATTGTTCACGTAATCGATCCAGCTCATGCGAAAACCGACCTTCGGGATTTAACAACCAGCGTATAAACAGATCAGCGTGTGATCCCGTACAGTCTGGCCCGTAACTTTCCTGTTCGCTTTTTTGTTGTATCGTACAAACATATTTTATTACCCTGGAGAACGGTTTTGGCAAATAATCAACTATAAAAATGTGGTTTTCCATCGTGAAATTGTAATTAATTTTAACGGCTCTCAATAATTCTTGCGCTGAGCAGACTTGACATACGGGGATGCATCGTACCGAAGGTTACGGTTCTAAAATGAAAACATGCACCATGGTTGGTTTTCGTAAAGTCGAATAGAATAAACTTTCTTCAGCACCGTGTCTTAACAACATACACGTAGTCTTGTCTTGTAATTTTTATTATGGTGTTTCACATGCACGTAGTCTTGTCTTGTAATTCTTATTATGGTGTTTCACATACACGTAGTCTTGTCTTGTAATTCTTATTATGGTGTTTCACATGCACGTAGTCTTGTCTTGTAATTCTTATTATGGTGTTTCACTGTTGAAGATATTTTAATGTCTTTAGACAAAAAAAAGTCAAAAGCCATTTAGGAAAACATCTTTTTTGGGGCGAAGGTTTGTTTGGGGAAGAAAGAGGGGGTTGGGGGCGGGGCGGGTCGATTGGAGGATATCCAACATTTACCACAGAATCGAACTCCGGAGTTTACCTGTGCTGAACCAGTGCTTCCCACCTTATGAGACGTTTTCGCTTATCCTACAATGACGTTTGGAAAAGTAAAAGTACGTAAGTCAGGTTTGTAGCAAACATGGTCGTAATTAAACTTAAACGACCACAGGTGATGCTTAATTTCATTGTCTTTTCGTCATGACTTTCGTGAAGTAATTGCGTTTTATTTCGAAACACCTGCAATGTTACAGAGCTCTAGATAAGGAGCGTTTTGCTTGTTCTGAAATCCTTATCTTATCCGTTAACCCTATGTTGTAGGTACTCAAAAGAATCGTCTCAACGATATAACAATAAGAGAGATAGTGTGGGGAAAAGAGCTTTAAACCCCCTCCTTATCTAGACCTCTGACCTCTGAACTGTTTTGAACACGTTTTGATATTGCATGCATTGATATTGCGCTAAGATCCTTTTCACGTGCCGATAAGGCCAGAACTACTTCCCCATATAGTAATGTAGCAATGCTCTTCATTTCCTTCTTCTTTTAAGACAAGCCTACACGGTTTAGATTGTTTGTAGATCCATATATACCCAAGAACGCCGTACAGGTGTGACCATATATACTCAAGAACGCCGTACAGGTGTGACCATATATATTCAAGAACGCCGTACAGGTGTGACTAGTAAGTGTCGAACTTTCTTTATAACTCCTACGTAGGAGATAAAAAAGCCTAATTAGGACTTTGTAACTCCTACGTAGGAGATAAAAAAGCCTAATTAGGAGTTTATATCTCCTACGTAGGAGATAAAAAAAGAAGCCTAATTAGGAGTTTATAACTCCTACGTAGGACTTAATTACTCCTACGTAGGAGATAAAAAGCCTAATTAGGACTTCGTAACATGGGCTAAGTCTATGTGGAACAGCAGCCAGTTGCTTGGGAAAATTGTTGTGTGGAGTACTGGTGTGAGAAAACCAGGAAATGCATGAGCAGGTGAACTGGCCGCCGTGATATGACTGAGAAATTGTTAAAAACAGCGTTAAACCCCAATCAATCAATCGAATGATCTAGGGTCACAGGAGAGCCGTCTGAACATGGGCATTTCACCAATAACCACTAGTGACTTATGGCCGCAGATAATCGTGCGAGATATAGGACTAGGAATAATGGTGATATGTCCAGTATGTCTACCGGGTCTAGATCTTGTCATAAGCCAGTTATCAATTGCCACGAAAGATCCCTTGACTTAAAGGAGGCGTCTAAACATGGGCCTTCCGGCGGTATCCGTGAGTGATTTATGGCCGCATAGAACTGCCCATCAAATAGTCCTACGTAGGAGTTATAAACTCCTAATTAATTTTTTTTATCTCCTACGTAGGAGTTACATAGTCCTAATTAGGCTTTTTTATCTCCTACGTAGGAGTTATAAAGTCCTACGTAGGAGTTATGAAGTCCTACGTAGGACTTTATAACTCCTACGTAGGAGATAAAAAAAAAACTAATTAGGAGTTATAAAGTCCTACGTAGGAGTTATAAACTCCTAATTAGGCTTTTTTAACGAATTATTTTTTCTCAAAAAATAATGCGGTTAACGCGTTCGTGTTGCTTCGCGGAAGTCACGGTTAAACTACACTTCCGCTTAGAATACACATTAGCTGCACCTAAATAGTCCTAGTATTTTTTCGCTATTAAAATTAATTCTACGTGTTTTTTCAATACAGTGAAGTCATATTTATACTATCGAATCAACATAGATAATCAATTCTCTAGAAAATATCAAATAAACAGTAAATGCATATATATTTCATTTGTCGGCAAGCGTATGAATTTTTAGTTATATGCCCATTCACTAGTGAGTGACGTAATTAACGGAAGTCGAACCCATGCTGAAGAACCCGAATCAACACAGAGAATCAATTCTCAAGAGAATATCAAATTAATAATAAAGGTATATATTTCATGTGTCTGTAGGCATGTATGAATTTCGAGTTGTACGCCCATTGACTAGTGAGTGACGTAGTTAACAGGTGCCCATAATGTAACGCTAGCAAACCTGACCTTCGACCCAACGCTGTAAAGCAATGTATATCTGCAGAGCTCCAGGTAAGGTGCGTGATTACATTATCACGCATTGAAATGCAGGAAAAACGAATGAAAATATTTGCTGTTTGTCGTATCACGCATTTAAACCCGGAATAACGAATATAAAACATTTTCTGTACGTCGTTTTAATCGCAAGACAAAATGAAAGTGACGCATTTCCAGAGAAATCCCGATCGTTAAATATAATCGCAGTCAAATAAATTACCCTAACACGGTATGTAATTCACGTTGGTAATAATTCGACACTTCACCGGTATGTGCAGTTCTTACGGCACAACGAGTTCTCACGCTTCGGAATTGATACACAAATAATGTCTGTTCGCGTGCACAACCAATTAAACCTGGGTCGTTATTAAAATATATCAAAATGGAAGAACTGCTGAGTTCTGCAATAGCAGAATACATGTTTAATCATTTAATCGATGACGTGGTAAATAAACAACAGCCAATTAAAAGAAAACATTGTCTTTTGTCAAGGCTTCTTCCCGAGTAATACACAATGTGTCCCTCAAATAATAAAGTTCATCAAGATTAAGTGATTTACCAATATTATTTAATATTTAATTCGCAAACCAATGAATCATTCTAAAGACCTGACTTTAACCCATCGGAAGGGTCTGTTAGGTGTGTTCAGTAAGAATAGAGTTGTTAAACACATTAACAATTACCTTTAGTAAAGCAAGCATATTTTGGACAAATTTGAAGTTGTACAAACAATTGATTATTATAGCATATGGAATAGACCCCCAAAACCAGGGACGTAGACAAATCACAATATTTCACACTATGAGACGATCAAACATAAGCCTTTTGAGATACTTACAGACATAACATCCATTTGATATGAGTCTAGAAAGTAACTTATTTTGTCTTGAAATGCATTGTATACTTAAGTAGTTAAAGGGAGGTAACTAAACAAGATTTATAAACATGTCTAGAAAGTAACTTATTTTGTCTTGAAATGCATTGTATACTTAAGTAGTTAAAGGGAGGTAATTAAACAAGATTAATAAACATGAATAAAATGTTTATTAAAGTAAATTGTAAATTCAAAATAGTGCAGTAAAAGGAACAAATGCTTATATTGAGCAATTTTTCACTTTCTAATAATGCTTCCTGCTGCAGTATCATCAACATGTTGTCATTATGATGAGCATTTCTCTCTTTTAAATTTTACTCTTTTGTGTTCATGGATATTGTTAAGAGTTTTTAATTTACTGTTTAAACTGTTACATGGATACATAGGCAGTGGAATGCCTATTTAAGGTTAGAAGCATAATACATAAGTTAAAAACATGTTAACCTTCCTTATTTTGGGGTGATGGGCTTCCTGTAGTGATTCACTCTTTAATAATTATTTAGGGAGTGAAACATATTTGACCAAAGTAATTATCTGGAGCTCTATATCACAGATTTGTGGAAGTATAATTGTGCATTTTTATTTGTTTCCTTAAGATGATAGTAGAAAAATAAAATGACAAATAACACTTAAACGCACACAGGGAAATCTCACCGTTTTGTCTGTTTCAATCGATGTTCTAATTATAGACCATTCATTTATATTTATCAGCCATTAGGGCAAAGATATTACCATCTGCAACATGTTTGTCATGGTGCATTTGATTTATCAGGGATCAGCAAATCATATATTCATACCATTACAGTATAGGGACACTTATAACATATTTATGTATTTATACTTTTCACATTTTTAACATAAAATTGTTTGCAGAAGATTTTTGCACATTTCAGATATTAAAGCCTTTACCCCATGTAGAGGCTTTCTGATGACATTGCTGCCGACATCTTTAGAACACATTTTGACTGAAGTAGAACTTGCTCAATGCAAGCAATTTCAATTTTCCCATAATATTTTCTTCCCCTTTTCCATGTGTTATACCTCCATTTATAGAGATTTTTATATTTGTTTTGCAAAGATATGTTCAAAGTCGTCTGCTGCAGATGTGTTGTATGTGGGAAAGGGTTAATTAACAAACCATGAAACAAGCTTTAAAAAAATGAAGCAAAATTAGATGATCTCAATTTTTACTATATTGCTTCCAAATTTTGATTTTGTGGTTTTAAGTTTTTACTCAAAGGGTAAAGTAAGAAAGGTTATGAAAAAAACATAGTATGCAACAGTGCGGCTAGCATATTTTACCCGTTATGCTACTACATTATGCATGTTTATTATTTTAAATAAATCCTGTTTTACCCATACATTTTTCCCAATTATCCGTATACATCCAGTATATAACAGTATATATTGAACATTTCCACTTGTGAAAATGATATGTTATCAAAGGAAAACTAGCTCATAATGAGCTATTCTCCATTTGCCACAATTTATTGATCAACATAGAAGTTCCTCAGTAATTAAAATCTTAAGACATTTTGACTATTAACATGAAACTATTAGCAAATAATCACACATTAAGAAAGTCTGCCCTAAAAACCTGTCAATTGATGAAGATGTCTCTTTTAAAATGTATATGGACAAAGATTATTTATAATCATGAACTGGACTAGATTATCTAACAAGAGCTGTCCGCAAGACAGCATGCTCGACTATTTGGCCATTTGATACTATAGACAACAGCTGTTACTGAGATAGTGGCTTGATAGTATAGAACTATAAATCAAGTTGGATAAGTCTTGTTTGAATAGCATCTGCCATTTGTGAGAAAAGGCCTAGCATGCAAAACTTCAACCCAAAATTATAACTTCACTAAGGGCCATAATTTATAATAAATTTAGTCAGGAGTTACCTTATCTGATTGTTTGATACATTTAAAGACTATATTGAAGCGTTAAATCAATCTCTGAGTGGTTACAGAGATATGTGCATGATCGTGTCATGCATGCAAAACTTTAACCACATTTTAAAAGTCAAACAAGGTCCATAATTGTACTTAATTCATACAAAAGTTATCTAACTTGACTATCTGACACACCGGAAGACATGAATGAAGTTTCAAGGCAATAGCATTAGTGGTTACTGAGATATATCCATGAAAGTACCTTGCATGTAAAACTTAAACCAGAATATCTAAGTAAAAAAAGGGCCAGAATTTGCATTATATGCTGGAAAGAGTTATCAAACTTGATTGTTTATATAGGTGTGATGGTAAGGAAGGTTTGTATAAAGTTTATATGCAATGCATACAAAATATACTAGGATATGGACTCTTAATGTTGTTGCACGCAAAACTTTAACCAGAATTTCTAAGTAAGAAAAGGGCCAGAATTTGCATTATATGCTGGAAAGAGTTATCTAACTTGATTGTTTATATAGGTGTGATGGTTGGGAAGGGTTGTATAAAGTTTCAATGCAATGCTTCAAGGAATTACTAGGATATGGACTTTTAATGTCGTTGCACACAAAACTTTAACCAGAATTACTAAGTTATAAAAGGGCTATAACTCGCAGTAAATGCAGGATTATGTTATCTTACTTGATAATATACATATGTGTGATGGTTGGGAAGCGTTGTATAAAGTTTCAATGCAATGCATAAAGTAAATACAGAGATATGGACTCTTAATGTTGTTGCACCATAACTTTGCACCTAAGAGTTACAAAGTCCTAATTAGGCTTTTTTTTTATCTCCTACGTAGGAGTTATAAACTCCTAATTAGGCTTTTTTTATCTCCTACGTAGGAGTTACAAACTCCTAATTAGGCTTTTTTTATCTCGTACGTAGGAGTTATTAGTCGCCGGGCAGAAGCCCGCGACTTCTATTTTTAATAGGTTTTCGGAAATCACATGGGAGGGGGGATTATTATTAGAAAGAAACACATTTAGATGTCTTGCACATATTACAATTGTGTTTGTTTAAAAACACTAAGTAATGACACATCTAAAATGAAATAAATATTCCGATGTTTTAGGTATTTTCAGTTTCTTTATTTTTACTCGCATTTATGTTTTGTTGTTTTATTTACGAAGACAAAACGGTCCCTATTAGCTAGACTGGTATACTGTATGTTTACACTATATACTACATGTACTCAAAAGGCGATAACTACAAACCTTTACGTCGCAGTCTAATTTGTTTACATACGCGCACCTGCTTGAAGCGTGACTCGCGAAAACCAACTGCGTAGATCAATCTCCTTTGCAGAGAGCCGTCTCTATACACTTTTTAGATAAGTACAAGACGAATGATTGACGCAAAGCGTCAAAGAGAAGCCGCAATATTTCGTTGTACATGTAGAAATAAGAAAGAACATTTTTAAATCCACAAACAATAGAACAATTTAAACTGTAGACGGTAATGCTAATATATTTCTCCTTTTGAAGACTTTTGTTTACTTCAAATTACCTCCCTTTAAAGCAATACCAGGATATTTACCTTGTGATTCGAATAAGATTGACAAAAATTGAAATTATATGAATGAATATTATTATTTAAATAAGTAACAACAGCAAAATTAAATTTAAGCCAAGATAAATGTGTACACATTTCGTTATTTTTGTATAGATACCCTAATGTATAGGTATGAATATAACATTTATAATCAAATGTTTTCATTTCAACGTTCCTAATGTTTGTATAGGTTAATGAAAGTCAAGAATACATAAATAAATCAATGCAGTCTTTTCCGTCGACATTGATGCCTTGCATCAACTTTCTCTTGTTCTTTTTTTATAGTAAATGACGCGATTTTATACGGAATGATTAAGTTCGCTTCTTGTCGTTTAAGAGTCAACTCAATCTAACAGAAGGTTATCATTTCGGTGGTCTTGTTCGTCTTAGTGGCCCATTATCAGCTTGAAAAATAGAAAATAATACCACTCCACTGAGATATGAGAATCCAATGCCGATGCTGTTGATTTGTTTGTTTGTTTGTTTGTTTTATTGGGGTTTTACGCCGCTTTCAACATTATTCAGTTATATCACGGCGCCAGTGCTGTTAAGCTATGGCTTAGACGAAAATCTAACAGCGATAATAACACTAACACCCAATACATGTGAATATACGCAGGAGGAAAACACTTGTGGGTTTTATTAAATTTGACGCTAGGTTTAGAAACAATTTTCCTAAATAGTACTGGTTGTCTGCATATGTTACTACGTAGCGCATATTCAAAACGGGAACCTCGCTGAAAGTAGTTCGCGCACTGTCTGACGTCACAATCTTGTATTTTCACCGGGTGTCGATACGGAATTTTAATCCGTCGTGTCTGAACTGCGCATGTCAATCTGCATGTATTTCCACCGGAAATGTACAGGCATATAATAAATGTGATTATACGCAGGACGAAAACCTACCAGCGATAATAACATTTAAACACAATACATGTGAGTATACGCAGGACGAAAACTTACCAGCGATAATAACACTAACACCCAATACATGTGATTATACGCAGGACGAAAACTTACCAGCGATAATAACACTAACACCCAATACATGTGATTATACGCATGACGAAAATCTACCAGCGATACTAACACTAAAACCCAATACAAGTTACTATACTCAGGACGAAAACCTACCGGTGTTAAGAACACTAAAACACAATACATGTGATTTTACGCAGGAGGAAAACCTACCAGCGGTAATAACACTAACACCCAATACATGTGAGTATACGTAGGACGAAAATCTACCAGCGATAATAACACTTAAACACAATACATGTGATTATACGCAGGCGGAAAACCTAACAGCGATAATAACACTAACACCCAATACATGTGAGTACACGCAGGACGAAAATCTACCAGCGATAATAACACTTAAACACAATACATGTGATTATACGCAGGAGGAAAAACCTATCAACGATAATAACACTAACACCCAATAGATGTGAGTATACGCAGGACGAAAATCTACCAGCGATAATAACACTTAAACACAATACATGTGATAATACGCAGGAGGAAAAACCTACCAGCGATAATAACACTAACACCCAATACATGTGAGTACACGCAGGACGAAAATCTACCAGAGATAATAACACTTAAACACAATTCATGCAATTATACGCAGGAGGAAAACCTACCAGCGGTAATAACACTAACACCCAATACATGTGAGTATACGTAGGACGAAAACCTACCAGCGATAATAACACTAACACCCAATACATGTGAGTATAGATAGGACGAAAACCTACCAGCGATAATAACACTTAAACACAATACATGTGAGTATACGCAGGAGTAAAACCTACCAGCGATAATAACACTAACACCCAATACATGTGGTTATACGCTGGAGGACAACCTAGCAGCGATAATAACACTAACACCAATACATGTGAGTACACGAAGGACGAAAATCTACCAGCGATAATAACACTTAAACACAATACATGTGATTATACGCATGAGGAAAACCTGCCAGCGATAATAACACTAACACCCAATACATGTGAGTATACGCAGGACGAAAACTTTACCAGCGATAATAACACTAACACCCAATACATGTGAATATATGCAGGAGGAAAACCTACCAGCGATAATAACACTTAAACACAATACATGTGATTATTCGCAGGACGAAAACCTACCAGCGATAATAACACTAACACCCAAGACATGTGATTATACGCAGGAGTAAAACCTACCAGCGATAATAACACTAACACCCAATACATATGAGTATACGTAGGACGAAAACCTACCAGCGATAATAACACTAACACCCAATGCATGTGAGTATACACAGGAGTAAAACCTACCAGCGATAATAACACTAACACCCAATACATGTGATTATACGCAGGACGAAAACCTACCAGCGATAATAACACTTAAACACAATACATATGAGTATACGTAGGAGGAAAACCTACCAGCGATAATAACACTAACACCCAATACATGTGATTATAGGTAGGACGAAAACCTACCAGCGATAATAACACTAACACCCAATACATGTGATTATAGGTAGGACGAAAACCTACCAGCGATAATAACACTTAAACACAATACATGTGATCATACGCTGGAGGAAAACCTACCAGCGGTAATAACACTAACACCCAATACATGTGAGTACACGCAGGACGAAAACCTACCAGCGATAATAACACTTAAACACAATACATGTGATTATACGCTGGAGGAAAACCTACCAGCGATAATAACACTTAAACACAATACATGTGAGTATACGCTGGAGGAAAACCTACCAGCGGTAATAACACTAACACCAAATACATGTGAGTATACATAGGACGAAAACTTACCAGCGATAATAACACTTACACATAATACATGTGATTATACGCAGGAGTAAAACCTACCAGCGGTAATAACACTAACACCCAATACATGTGAGTATACGTAGGACGAAAACCTACCAGCGATAATAACACTGAAACACAATACATGTGATTATACGCAGGGGGAAAACCTACCAGCGATAATAACACTAACACCCAATACATGTGAGTATACGTAGGACGAAAACCTACCATTGATAATAACACTAGTACCCAATACACGCGAGTATACGCATGACGAAAACCTACCAGCGATACTAACACTAAAACCCAATACAAGTTACTATACCCAGGACGAAAACCTACCGGCGTTAATAACACTAAAACACAATACATGTGATTATACGCAGGAGGAAAACCTACCAGCGATAATAACACTAACACCCAATACATGTGAATATAGGTAGGACGAAAACCTACCAGCGATAATAACACTTACACCCAATACATGTGATTATAGGTAGGACGAAAACCTACCAGCGATAATAACACTAACACCCAATACATGTGAGTATAGGTAGGACGAAAACCTACCAGCGATAATAACACTAACACCCAATACATGTGATTATAGGTTGGACGAAAACCTACCAGCGATAATAACACTAACACCAAATACATGTGAGTATAGGTAGGAGGAAAACCTACCAGCGATAATAACACTTAAACACAATACATGTGAGTATACGCAGGAGTAAAACCTACCAGCGATAATAACACTAACACCCAATACATGTGAGTATACGCTGGAGGAAAACCTACCAGCGATAATAACACTAACACCCAATACATGTGAGTACACGAAGGACGAAAATCTACCAGCGATAATAAAACTCAAACACAATACATGTGATTATACGCATGAGGAAAACCTACCAGCGATAATAACACTAATACCCAATACATGTGAGTATACACAGGACGAAAACCTACCAGCGATAATAACACTAACACCCATTACATGTGAATATATGCAGGAGGAAAACCTACCAGCGATAATAACACTTAAACACAATACATGTGAGTATACGCTGGAGGAAAACCTACCAGTGGTAATAACGCTAACACCCAATACATGTGAGTATACGTAGGACGAAAACTTATCAGCGATAATAACCCTTACACACAATACATGTGATTATACGCAGGAGTAAAACCTACCAGCGGTAATAACACTAACACCCAATACATGTGAGTATTCGTAGGACGAAAACCTACCAGCGATAATAACACTAACACCCAATACATGTGAGTATACGTAGGAGGAAAACCTACCAGCGATAATAACACTTAAACACAATACATGTGCGTATACGCAGGAGGAAAACCTACCAGCGATAATAACACTTAAACACAATACATGTGATTATACGCTGGAGGAAAACCTACCAGCGGTAATAACACTAACACCCGATACATGTGAGTATACGTAGGACAAAAACCTACCAGCGATAATAACACTAACACCCAATACATATGAGTATACGTAGGAGGAAAACCTACCAGCGATAATAACACTTAAACACAATACATGTGCGTATACGCAGGAGGAAAACCTACCAGCGGTAATAACACTTAAACACAATACATGTGATTATACGCAGGAGTAAAACCTACCAGCGGTAATAACACTAACACCCAATACATATGAGTATACGTAGGAGGAAAACCTACCAGCGATAATAACACTAACACCCAATACATATGAGTATACGTAGGACGAAAACCTACCAGCGATAATAACACTTAAACACAATACATTTGAGTATACGCAGGAGTAAAACCTACCAGCGATAATAACACTAACACCCAATACATGTGATTATACGCTGGAGGACAACCTACCAGCGATAATAACACTAACACCCAATACATGTGAGTACACGACGGACGAAAATCTACCAGCGATAATAACACTTAAACACAATACATGTGATTATACGCATGAGGAAAACCTGCCAGCGATAATAACACTAACACCCAATACATGTGAATATATGCAGGAGGAAAACCTACCAGCGATAATAACACTTAAACACAATACATGTGATTATTCGCAGGACGAAAACCTACCAGCGATAATAACACTAACACCCAAGACATGTGATTATACGCAGGAGTAAAACCTACCAGCGATAATAACACTAACACCCAATACATATGAGTATACGTAGGACGAAAATCTACCAGCGATAATAACACTAACACCCAATGCATGTGATTATACACAGGAGTAAAACCTACCAGCGATAATAACACTAACAACCAATACATGTGAATATATGCAGGAGGAAAACCTACCAGCGATAAAAACACTTAAACACAATACATGTGAGTATACGCTGGAGGAAAACCTACCAGTGGTAATAACACTAACACCCAATACATGTGAGTATACGTAGGACGAAAACTTATCAGCGATAATAACCCTTACACACAATACATGTGATTATACGCAGGAGTAAAACCTACCAGCGGTAATAACACTAACACCCAATACATGTGAGTATTCGTAGGACGAAAACCTACCAGCGATAATAACACTAACACCCAATACATGTGAGTATACGTAGGAGGAAAACCTACCAGCGATAATAACACTTAAACACAATACATGTGCGTATACGCAGGAGGAAAACCTACCAGCGATAATAACACTTAAACACAATACATGTGATTATACGCTGGAGGAAACCTACCAGCGGTAATAACACTAACACCCGATACATGTGAGTATACGTAGGACAAAAACCTACCACCGATAATAACACTAACACCCAATACATATGAGTATACGTAGGAGGAAAACCTACCAGCGATAATAACACTTAAACACAATACATGTGCGTATACGCAGGAGGAAAACCTACCAGCGGTAATAACACTTAAACACAATACATGTGATTATACGCTGGAGGAAAACCTACCAGCGGTAATAACACTAACACCCAATACATGTGAGTATACGTAGGACGAAAACCTACCAGCGATAATAACACTAACACCCAATACATGTGAGTATAGGTAGGACGAAAACCTACCAGCGATAATAACACTTAAACACAATACATTTGAGTATACGCAGGAGTAAAACCTACCAGCGATAATAACACTAACACCCAATACATGTGATTATACGCTGGAGGACAACCTACCAGCGATAATAACACTAACACCCAATACATGTGAGTACACGAAGGACGAAAATCTACCAGCGATAATAACACTTAAACACAATACATGTGATTATACGCATGAGGAAAACCTGCCAGCGATAATAACACTAACACCCAATACATGTGAGTATATGCAGGACGAAAACCTACCAGCGATAATAACACTAACACCCAATACATGTGAATATATGCAGGAGGAAAACCTACCAGCGATAATAACACTTAAACACAATACATGTGATTATTCGCAGGACGAAAACCTACCAGCGATAATAACACTAACACCCAAGACATGTGATTATACGCAGGAGTAAAACCTACCAGCGATAATAACACTAACACCCAATACATATGAGTATACGTAGGACGAAAACCTACCAGCGATAATAACACTAACACCCAATGCATGTGAGTATACACAGGAGTAAAACCTACCAGCGATAATAACACTAACACCCAATACATGTGATTATACGCAGGACGAAAACCTACCAGCGATAATAACACTTAAACACAATACATATGAGTATACGCAGGAGTAAAACCTACCAGCGATAATAACACTAACACCCAATACATGTGATTATACGCTGGAGGACAACCTACCAGCGATAATAACACTAACACCCAATACATGTGAGTACACGAAGGACGAAAATCTACCAGCGATAATAACACTTAAACACAATACATGTGATTATACGCATGAGGAAAACCTGTCAGCGATAATAACTCTAACACCCAATACATGTGAGTATACGCAGGACGAAAACCTACCAGCGATAATAACACTAACACCCAATACATGTGAATATATGCAGGAGGAAAACCTACCAGCGATAATAACACTTAAACACAATACATGTGATTATTCGCAGGACGAAAACCTACCAGCGATAATAACACTAACACCCAAGACATGTGATTATACGCAGGAGTAAAACCTACCAGCGATAATAACACTAACACCCAATACATATGAGTATACGTAGGACGAAAACCTACCAGCGATAATAACACTAACACCCAATGCATGTGATTATACACAGGAGTAAAACCTACCAGCGATAATAACACTAACACCCAATACATGTGATTATACGCAGGACGAAAACCTACTAGCGATAATAACACTTAAACACAATACATATGAGTATACGTAGGAGGAAAACCTACCAGCGATAATAACACTAACACCCAATACATGTAATTATAGGTAGGACGAAAACCTACCAGCGATAATAACACTTACACCCAATACATGTGATTATAGGTAGGACGAAAACCTACCAGCGATAATAACACTTAAACACAATACATGTGATTATACGCTGGAGGAAAACCTACCAGCGGTAATAACACTAACACCCAATACATGTGAGTACACGCAGAACGAAAACCTACCAGCGATAATAACACTTAAACACAATACATGTGAGTATACGCTGGAGGAAAACCTACCAGCGATAATAACACTTAAACACAATACATGTGAGTATACGCTGGAGGAAAACCTACCAGCGGTAATAACACTAACACCAAATACATGTGAGTATACATAGGACGAAAACTTACCAGCGATAATAACACTTACACATAATACATGTGATTATACGCAGGAGTAAAACCTACCAGCGGTAATAACACTAACACCCAATACATGTGAGTATACGTAGGACGAAAACCTACCAGCGATAATAACACTTACACCCAATACATGTGAGTATACGTAGGAGGAAAACCTACCAGCGGTAATAACACTTAAACACAATACATGTGAGTATACGCTAGGGGAAAACCTACCAGCGGTAATAACACTAACACCCAATACATGTGAGTATACGTAGGACGAAAACCTACTAGCGATAATAACACTTACACCCAATACATATGAGTATACGTAGGAGGAAAACCTACCAGCGATAATAACACTTAAACACAATACATGTGATTATACGCAGGGGGAAAACCTACCAGCGATAATAACACTAACACCCAATACATGTGAGTATACGTAGGAGGAAAACCTACCAGCGATAATAACACTAACACCCAATACATGTGATTATACGCAGGCGGAAAACCTACCAGCGATAATAACACTAACACCCAATACATGTGAGTATACGCAGGACGAAAACCTACCAGCGATAACAAAAAAACTAACACCCAATAGATGTGATTATACCCAGGAGGAAAACCTACCAGCGATAATAACACTTACACCCAATACTAACCCTTACCCTAACCCTAACCTGTGCTTACGAAATATATGACCAATCTGATTTGCTTCGACCGAAAGAAACATCGCTGCTGTTGAAATTGTGGTAAAACAAGATGGCCGTTTTATATTTTAGTAACTTGATTGCTTATAGGGTTGTTATTCTAGTAGGGTCGGTTCATACACATTGACGAACACAATGCGCAAGGGAGATAATACAGTTGTGAAAAAGCAGTTCCGTCACCAAACAAATATTGCTCCTGACTAAGAATAAAAACAAATGAAGTATCGTTTCTTATAGTTTATTGTTCATTTCGATAAAACGATTATTATTTCACGGTAATAATACGGTATTTTATAAACACATCCTTGTCGCTGGAATTTATATTCAGACACAATTCCTTGCCAATTTCAGAACAATAAGAAATACCTTGGTGAATATAAGAAATAGCACCCGCTTCACTGGGTCCAAACTAATTGTAGAATTAGACGCGTTAGTGTCGGATATGACGTCATTCAAACAGACACGTGCCGATTCAACTTTACCATTGACATATTTGGAAACAACATATTCTCCGCTTTCCAGATACTTCTCTTCATTTACAAGATATAAACGATCGTAATTTGAAATAGATATCTCTTTGGAGTCGAGTTCAACTTGCTGGCAGTAAAATAGTTTTGTAATACATTGCCGATTTACTCTATATTTCTTCTGAATTCCCCCAGTTATGTTCAGAAGCAGATTGTCCTTGTCAATTTGGTGCTGTATCTTTCTTGAAGAAATATGAACTTTGCCATTGTACACAATTCTGTTATACGTTATATACCGGTCAATTTCTGCTTTGAATTCACAAGTTTCATTATTTCGAATTATTTTCCATCGTTTTCGAAACGATTTATCAATATTTCCAAGTAGATGTTTCGGTTTGATTGTTTGCGATCTCAAGAATAGTACCGCCAAGAAATACCTTAATGTTGTTTCATTTTCTCGTTTATTATAAAAGAGCTCCACGTCCCAGTCTTTTAAATAAGGTCGGTGGATGAAACTTTTGTCTCCGGTGGACTTGTAGTAGGATGACAGCTCGTCAGCATATGACTGATCCTTTTTTGGACATTGGGCTGTTGGAGTCAGTTTGACATACAGCTGGACATTCTTGATGAACCAGTCTTGACCAAATACGGTACACTCGCCGTTAACTCGAAAATGGCCCTCGGGACAATAGACTGGCCGACAGAATTCCTACATTAACACAAAAAAATGATTTTAATTATACTATATATAACATGGGCTATGCTATAGAAAAGAACAACAATAACATATTATGGTATTTACATCTACGACCAGTGTAAATTGGGATTAAGGTGTTCACACGCATCTGACCATGCATTGTTCGCCATTTTGTCATAGGCAGAGGTCCAGATACGATAGAGTATCCAGCTCTTTTACCCACAATATCTCTCTTATTAAACAACCAAACCCTATGATGGTGTACTAAAAAAAAACCGTCTCAGTGATATGATTCTTTTGAGTACCCAAAGCATAGGGTTATATAGTCAAATATGGATTTTAGAACATGCAAAACGGCCTTTAGTTTTCGGACAAGCACTTTGCAATTGATCCAGATAGCATGGATGTTAGGGCTTTATAAATACACGCGTTCCTATTCCTGCAGCATAGTTCAATCATTCCAATACATTTTACTGATAAATACAAGAGAAAGTTGATGCAACGCATCAATGTCGCCGGAAATCCATACTGCAGTTATGCATAACACTAACATTATAGTAGTTGAATAAACAGTTATCAACTGAGGGGCATATTGGAACATCAGGGGTGGGGTCAAGTGAAAATGTTTCATAACTTGCATTGTTTTGTCAACGAAGTGAATGATAATTGAAGCCTTTCATTGTTTATGACCAATCTCCATTCCAAAGTAGGTTGACCATACACACAACCAACTAATTATTGATCATAAACAGTAATAGAAATGAGTAATCTTGCCAATCATTAGTCTTAGTATGTATACAGTGCTTTCATTAAGGAATAATGATAAGATTTGTGAATTACACATACACTTTTCAAGATGTTTGTCAGAATATTTGAATTTTATTATTTTTCAATAAAACCACAAAACAGACAATTTAGGATTTGCATGCAATAGCACGTCATTTTACCTTTCCTCTATTAAAGTCAACAGTGGACACCTTTGCAGCAATCTACTTTTAAAACAATGATATAAGGGTTAAATCGCTGAAGACATGAGTTTTCTCTTTTTCTCAAAATGATATTAGCTTGGCATCCTAATTATATCATACTTTAACAAATGTTGAAATGTAGTCCAATATTTATAAATTAGACCACCTTCGAAATATAATATCAACTAAACAGTTAAATCTCATTGAAATTGTTGTATAATTTAAACTTAATTTCGAACATAAACTGAGCCCTACAACATGTTAATTTATTTTAATTCTTTCCTTCCTTTTTTATAATGAAAATAACAAACTACTCATGTTTTACAATTATAGTATGATGAGCGCCCTTGTGTCAATGATGCATAACAATATGCAGATCGGAAGCAATATGCCTTTAGGGAATTAAATGACACATTTAAAATTGTCAAGGACGAAATAATTTTGTACGAAAGACCCGATTCTTTCTTATTCGCAGAGATGTCGTTCTTGAAACTCTCTTTATAGGCAGAGAGTGTTCGTTCAAAGTAATTTTTCTATTAAAACCAGTTTTATCTCGGTGTGTTCTTTTCTTCTTTTGTTTCGAACCAAATAAACATTTTAAATCACCTATGATTTACTATTTGTAAGTGAGTGTAAAGAGCGGCTCTCTGCAAAGGAGATTGATCTACGCAGTTGGTATGTAAACAAATAATTAGACTGTGCGACGTAAAGGTTTGTAGTTATCGCCTTTTGATTACATGTAGTATATAGTGTAAAATAAAGTATTTCAGTCTAGCTAATAGGGACTGTTTTGTCTTCGTAAATAAAACAAAAAAACATAAATGCGAGTCAAAATAAAGAAACTGAAAATACCTAAAACATCGGAATATTTATTTCATTTTAGATGTGTCATTACTTAGTGTTTTTAAACAATCACAATTGTAATATGTTCAAGACATCTAAATGTGTTTCTTTCTAATAATAATCCCCCCTCCCATGTGATTTCCGAAAACCTATTAAAAATAGAAGTCGCGGGCTTCTGCCCGGCGACTAATGACACCTTACATGTTTTAAAGCAGCGACACTAAATGGGAAAATCGGGTAAACTAACGATAGTCATATATTTGTGTTCATATCCAATTTTGTATTTATATCGTTTCGCTTTGTAGTGGTATAATTAATATTAAAGGTTTATCAACTGGCAGTGAAACTTAGACTCCTTTTAAACACTGAGATACGTGAACACATACGGTCACAAAATGGTGTACCCTGACTACCTAGCTCGTCGTCTATTATTACATGTATATTTGCTTTCAATATGAGCCGTCCTGCGAGAAAACCAACATTGTGGACTCTGCGTAAAGTATCGACCCGGATCAGCCTAAACATGCCGCGCAGGCTTATCCCGGTAGACACTTTTCGCCTCCTGTGGATTTTCTGTTTTAGGAATAATTACATTATACCTATATCCCCTGAGACGGAATGTGTCGGCCCGGATCAGTCTGCACGGACTGCGCAGGCTGATCACGATCGATACATTACGGAGAGACCATACTCATATCATTATTACTTTTTGAAACAATGGTGCAGTGGTACAGCGTCGGTATTTCGTTTAAAATGTTCTGGGTTCGAATCCCGTGATGATCGGGTTCTGCTTTTGAGGATTTATCAAGCCAAACGGCGCGATTACTGTTAATGACTCTTTGAAGCATTATAAATATTGACTGGAATCAATGTAAGATAAATAAATTTAACCTAAAAATAAACATCAATAAAAACATTCTTTTATTCGAAATTTCGACTCTATGCCTTCTTCAGGTTATTACAAAGATCTTAATCAATGTTGTGTGGAGCTTGAAACAATTAATATCTGATAAAACATTTTAGAATAAAACATTAAAGAAAAAAAGAGATAACATTAGCTTTGGACCTTATATTGATATTAAACAAAGACATCTGCCCTGAGATTCGAACCAAATCGGAATAAAATAAGGCATTATCTGTTTTCGTAAGAAATTCACCCTAACAAATCGACTAGTACATGTACATGGAAATCTGCGATTGTTCTTTTTGAAAAAAATATTGTCTACGCACTACTAATATAAATGTTTTAAATGTTATGTTCTCATTAAAGAAAGCGCGAAAAATAAGACTAGCGGCGACTTTCCTTATTGTGCCCCCCCCCCCCCCCCCCCGGAATCTCCGATTCGGGGGGCATATAGTTTTTGGCCTGTCTGTCTGTTGGTCTGCACGTCTGTCTGTCTGTCTGTCTGTCTGTCTGCACAAAAAAAACTTTAGCCAAAAACTATATGCCCCCCGAATCGGAGATTCCGGGGGGGGGGGGGGGGGGGGGGTGGGGGGGCATAAGCTGTTTAGCTCAGACAACTCATTTTGGAAAGGTCATACAAAGTAGCAATTTAAACGATTTAAGTTGAAACTTGCATATACATAGTAGTGATTTGTGTCGATCACCAAAACAAGCATATGCTTTATCAATAACCGTTACCTAAGCCTTACAAGATACACTCAATCGTATAACATAAACTAAGGCCAAACACAAACATGATTAGGCCTGTGCATGTAATTATGCAGAACGAACGATGATAGAATGAGAAAAACTTACCTCATCTGTGTCCGTTTTAATACATATCGTACTTTCCGGTTCAGCGACAGATTCTTTATACAGTTCCACACAGGTATCAGAAAGAACCACAATCAAAGAGGCCTGTTCAAATAATCTCTCAGTCTTGTCAGTAATTGGGCACCATCGGTGGTCTCCTAAAAACCTATCTGTAGTCATATTTCTACCCGTGTTACATACATAGCAGTAGACATTACCATAGTTGTATGTAGAGCTAACGAATGTTGCGTTGTGACTTCGGCAAATGGTTTCAAATTTGGACCAGTCTTGAAAATGCCGCAAACAGCTTCGTATGAGTCTCGGAAAACATTTTTCTTTGGTCAGATCGACACCACGAGGAACAAGAAATTGCAAAAAGCATTCTGGATCTTCCACACCGCTCATTACCCGCGAAAAAATGTTCCAGTACGCCTCGTACACAGATGTACATGTCAGTGTAGGTATAAACGCTACAATATCGAGGTTAGATATGTTATGACACTTAGCGCAGTGGATATTATAATATATTCTACTAGTTGATGTAGAATAAACCGGTGAATAAGTTCCCCATGTTGACGCGTTTAAACTTCGGCAGCTTTCAGTCCTATCTGGACATTTTTCAACAACATAATACACATCGTCATCTCTACTTGAAAACCGTTTTGTATTCAACGGTTTACAAATGGTACCCACAGTTTCATCAAGTCTGTATGCGTCGAAATGTTCCCTGCAACATTCTCTTTTAAGTCCACAATCATTTGCGCACGAACAAATTTTACAACATGGCGCTATTGCTGTCTCATTTTTTTCAATGAGCACGTTTAATGGCTGCGCTGGTTCTAGGTCACAGAATTTGGTGGGGGGACACCATGATTGAATATCATCAGGAAAAGCAATTTCTGCAATTGGATTTTTGAATTGCTGAATGTACCATACAGCACTGACGCTAAGAAGAAGTACCCGACACAGCATCTAAAATGAACATGTTTATTGTAAATAATGCTCTCTCTCTCTCTCTTATTTATCAGTGAAAACATCGATTCATTACAATTATATATAAGAAGAATTTTGATGCAATGCATCAAAATCAAAGACGCCGCGCATGCTTTTGATGCATGACTTAAAGGAAGCAGATGCAGTTCAGTACATTTAAATATCCTGTGCAAGCAGACAGGATGTAAATATTTCGAACAAGAAGGCCAAATGTCCCTTTATTTCAAACAAGAAGGCCAAGATGTGCCTATATTGCTACCATAGCCTATATAAAAAGGTTACCAAGAGCAGAAAGGGTCAATATTGACGAAGGGATTAAACGTTTTACATGCTACGATCTATGTGATATTCAGCATGTGAAGTTTAGTCCTGAAACCATTTGGTTTACGGTTTGCTTAACATTCAGTGAAACTATAATGTGTCATACAAGCTGAAGTTTCTCAATTTATTTTTACCAATAAACTGTTTTAAATCCTCTAACTAGATCCATTAGATAACAAAAACATAGATGCTTAAATATTAACATATATTAAGGTGTATTGCCTCTAGTTATAAGTTAAGTGTGACACAAGCTTAGGAAGGAGAGGTGGAAGTCTATTCTCCTTCCAGTTTAGCAGAAGTATGAAAGCAAAAACGGGAGTATATAAACAAAATATACGAAGTAATTAAAAAAGAAAAGAAATATATGTATGATCAAGATTGAGCATTATGAAAGTTCACATGTATTGTCAACATATAGCAAGTATTATTAAGTCTGTTTTGTTTGTTTGTAATGTCACAGATGAAATCGTGAAAACAGCGAAGTATTCATAGCAGAAGGAAGCAGAGACAACTTAATTACTATATGGGAACCGATGACACCTTGTCATCTATTAAATAAGAATGACCAAAATAATAGAACGGGTCATGTTACGGCCATGCGTAATGCATAGTTGGGTTAACGTTGTTTTTACAGTTTCTAGAATTATACTGTAATATGTAGTAATTAAAATGAATCATCATTGATTTTTTAAAGATTACCCATTTATTTAAAAATCTCAATATCGTAAATAGGCAAAAACATCGCCAGGAACTTTTTTCTGAGCTGTGATGAATCGGGTCGTAAACCAAACTATAAAAAGGCGTAGCCTAGGAAGTTAGAGGAAAGTTATTAAATACCCATTACATGTGTCTAAAGTTTTGTAATAAAGGTAGAAGACATACGTACTTGTTATCTTGCTGTTTCTTAAATCATGTTATACAATTTATTTATTCATAAAGGTTATTGTTTTTTTCCAAACATATAACCGTATCTACGTCCCTGTTATTGGTTGCTCCCTTTTCGATTACGTCACCCCATGGTACAAAATTAAAACCTATCCCATACTGACGCCGCGCTTCCACGCGGCGTCAATAACGCTGTTTCTTCGCTTTTGGCAGCTGTAACCTTTTGAGAGCAATAAATGAGCATTTGAAATGACTCTAAACTATCAATCTTTAGAAAATATGAATTCTATTTTTAATGTTTGTCCTCTACTTTGAAGCTTTTCCCAATTTGAAGGAATTATACAAATACATTTAAATTAATGAATAACATACCGTCAACTATAGTATCATAAACAAATATATTCGTTTAAAAAAATCTTTTAACCGCTTCAACAAAATAATAAGAATATATTTAGAAGAATTCGTTGTTTGTAAGCGATTGCATTTGCTCATATAGCAGATTGATCGTTAATATTTTAATGGTGTTTTTTTTAAATAAACAATGGCAGTGATGCATAAGTATATGGTGTTTGGTTGTATTTTCGTAGAGGCTTGTCTGAAGTTGATATAGTCCAAAACCTATGTTGTGGGTACATAGTGAGACGATTCTTTTCCGTTCCAACAACATAGGTTTTAATCAGTGCTAAGAGAGGTATCATATAAGAAATACCTATTTACTCCTCCTTATATAGTCCTCTGCAGTCTTTATGTTTAAGAATTGGCAGTTTTTGTAAAATTTGATTTATTTTTGAATAATTTATTCCATCAGCCAATGTGCTACTTAAACTTAATAAAACAATAAAGAAATCAGATAATGATATTGCATTAAGTATTTTTTGCAGTTCACTTGTGGAATTAATCGATACACCCGGTGCAAAATCCGTAAAAAAAACACAAATCCAAATGTATCACGTCTCACTTACCGTGATAGAAATCTCATGTGGGTCTGTCATAAAAAAGAAATGCGGATACGTTGGAAATCTTCCTTTTATGTACATTCTCTTCGGTTTTTATTATGGTCGCTTTATGAGAAAAATCAAAGCACTGCAAGTGCTCACAGCAAGGGGCTAACTGCAGATAACATTTGGACATGGATTTACCGATCCCAAAAGTCTAACTTGAACACTTTACACTAGCAATTTGTTAGTTAGCACTTTATATCCATATATTAAATGATAAAGGAGTAAAGCAAAACACTGTAAACACAGTATGATGGTCTATCGATATACTAAAAGTTGGCATACACATGCGCATCTGCTATCTGGATAGTTTCTGCTTAGCACACCTCCTGGTTTACAATGGATTTTCGTCGTGTCTTTTTTTAATGCAATTAACACATATACATTTCATATCAAAATCACAATAACCTAACAATGACAATTATATTGAGAGTCCAATTTTACTTTCAAAGCAGAAATAAAATCCTGTGTTATCTACATTTTCTTCAGCGTGCAATGACTGAAATATTGTTAAAAGCGACGTAAAACATCATACACACGATTTAATCATTGCTTAGTGTTTCACACCGCATAGGTGAATAGTTTTAAATGCATTGCTTTTGAATTCATTTTAAATCCCAACATTTTGAAAGAGTTTATTGCAGCGGTGTTAAATGACAATTGCACCACTGATATCGGCAATTTATAAGACAAAAAAATATTAGCCCAGAGCGGGAATCGAACTCAAATCTCCCGTTTCACGGCCAAACATTCTAACCACTACGTTACGCGGCCACTTCGATAACTTTCATTTATAACATAATTATAAACCAATATACGAGTTAGCGAAATATTTAGTATGAAACGTTTTATCTTGATAAAAAACAAATGTCATTTAAATCATTTGTTTTATAACTGGGACTTGACTATCTTATTCCGTCTGCTGAGGTTGTTCAGGTTAATTTTGGTTGAACATTTCATGTATTTACCTAGGAATCTAAAATGAAATACTCTAGTACTTAGATTCCAGATTAACGTTTCCGCTGATAATACATTTTATTCGAAAGGATTTTTGGAAATTACGACGCCTAGGCTCACTTGCACATTTATCGTATATATGTTATATTTTGTCATCTGTTTATTTTATTATCATTTAAAAACATTGAATGTTTGAGTATATATGTTATCATAGGAACTCATTTATCTTAATTTTTTTTTGAGTCGGAATCGAAAAGTTACCTTTACTCCATTCGATTTATAATATTTAGGAATTACCAATGAACTTTACGCGCGATCAAGTATGTTGAAAGCGTAGAAATACATTTTAATTATTAATCATGTAATTCATATGTTATAACATAATTTTTTTTTCGAGTTATTCCTTTTGGGTTAGTGATGTCGAATCAAATCAATTTTCGGCCTCATATGTCAACAAGTTACCGCATTTTGATTTTTAGACAGGAACTATTGGCAGTTCAAGATGACCAACATGGAAATTAGCTGGCAACAGTCATTTCATTTTTAACAAAATATTCCAAAAATCATCCACTTTCATTGATATTATGTACGATCTGCAACCACCAATACATCTTTATGAAGTCGAGATGGTGTTCAGAAACGGAGAGCTGATGTAGAAAGACCGATGTGAAGTAATTCAATGCCGATATCGTAAAACGCCTGACTAGATTCTAGTCTCAAAATGATGCGTCGTTTCGAAAATTAGCTACTATAGCAATTGGCTCTGACGAGCCCCTTGCTAAAAACCAGTTAATTGATTTTAACTCTTTCAGCGCCGAATTGTTTAAATTAGACTCTTCCATATTCAAAATCGGACGTCTCCATCTCTAATGTAATAAAAGTTTGGACTATTTTGATAACTAGAAGGCAAACAATGCTGATTTCAGGTGAGACAGCTCGTTACGAGCTGACTCACCTGAATCAGTATTGATTGCAAAATCCTCAATATTGCCTTTGGAGCTGAAAGAGTTAAAAAAAATCCTTTTTTTTTTTTTTTTTTTTAATATAAGCATTAATTAGAGAAAATAAAAATGTAGTTTTGATTCAAAGTTGAAAACATTGTCAGGAAAAGGAAAAGGTTGCTGGTACGTACTAATTCTCCTTGTTTCTACATTGTTTAAAATGGCATGGCGTCAAATTTCGTCTACAATGTACAAATCAACTCAACTCAACTCAACTGTATTAGCAACCGGCATAAAAGCATGCCTTTGGCCATTTACAAACAAATTAAAATGAAATATGACAAAGACACACAGCAACATACATATATGTTCAATCAAAATTAGTAGTCAATACATACTGATATACATGTTATAACTAGCAAACTAACGTGTTTTAAGCTATAATAAAGTCTT
This sequence comes from Serripes groenlandicus, assembly GCA_031761405.1. Taxonomy (NCBI): domain Eukaryota; kingdom Metazoa; phylum Mollusca; class Bivalvia; order Cardiida; family Cardiidae; genus Serripes; species Serripes groenlandicus. Next base: position 31,496,502 of record JASEVX010000006.1, read on the forward strand.
CTACTTCATTTTGTTCAATACACAGTTTTTCTGATTTTAAAAGCTTCTATAATAAAGTTTCTAATTTAATTTGTATTTTTGTTCTCATCATACTTCATAAGAGTTGTAAATTTACTCATAGAAGGCAATCTTGTATAATATCTAGGAAGTAATGGTTTTCTAATGGCAATATACCTTGGACACACAAAATGGTATTCAGATTCAATCTGTTTTTTATTACAAAATATACATAATCTATCATTTATCTCAATATAATTGTATCTACCACTTATATTGCTAAATTATGTGCTGACAAGCGAAATCTTGTTAGTTGAATTCTAGATTATATGAGTATATTCCAGGTAATATATGGTCAATATTTGTGTCTGCATAATTTTAATATTCATTGTATTGAAGACGAATATCATGTATTGTTCAACTGTCTTTTCAATATTCTGATGTACGGAAACGCTTTTTGTATTCTTGGTATCTTGGAAGGTCTAAATATGATGGCTTTCATTCATTAATGAGCACAACAGATGAAAAATGTCAGTCTTCATTGCATAATTATTTAGTTAACTGTGAGCAAAAAGCAACTATATATCTTAACAAATTAATAATTAATATGTATTCCTACAGCATTGTATAATATGATAACTATGTTTAATTATTCATGCATGTATGTATATATCATATGATGGGCCGGTGACCTTTATGTACTAAATAGAATGTATTGTATTGTATTAGTATACACTATTGTCGAGTCGTAAGGACATGTTTAATAATCCGTAGTGAAATGGTTGAATACTGTATATTGGCTATAATGCTGATTATAAATAAGAATAGCCAAATATCAGACAGGCTTCTTGAAATCTCAATCGACAGTTGAGTTGTTATAAAGCCGGTTTTTTGTAAATTGTAAGACTACAACCTTAAAGTTTATGACATTTTAGAAAAGTCATTAATTAGAAGAACTGAAGTGATTGTGATATTTTTTTAAAAATTATCCATAACAAAAATGTTAAATGAATACAACACCTGTCTTCTATTTTTTTTAATTATGATGTTTATTAGTGGAACATTCATAAAAAAAAATAACTAATTAAAATTTATATTATTTGAAAAGTTAAACGAAAAAAAGATCGTCGGTGTCATAAGAGTTCCGATGATAAAAAAAAATAATAATAAAAATGGTTTGTTTTATTTCCCCCTTTTTCCACAATGTTTGATAATATTTTGGTCATGCCCACTGTGATAATTGTCGTTTGTATCAGAGAGACGTAAAAAAAAAAAAATGTCTTTGCCAGTTCTGAATTTTTTTTTTATGTAATCGAGCCAGGTCATACGATAACTAAACCCTCAGGTTTTTATAAACAACCAACGTTGATAAAGATCGATGCGTGACTACATGCAGTGTGGTCAGGATCTTCCCTGTCCGCTAATTATTACTTAGAACATCACACATATCCCATTTTGCTTGTGATTACAAGTAACTTCAATGCATTTAAATTTCTGTTCATTGCAATGCGATGTCTGCACTATAATATTACTGATTGATTGATTGATTTAACGCCGTTTACAATACCTTCTCAGTCATATCACGGCGGCTAGTTCAGATACGCATGTGTTTCCTGGTTGGCTCAGATTGATTGATTGATTGATTGATTTAACGCCGTTTACAATACTTTCTCAGTCATATCACGGCGTCTAGTTCAGATACTCATGTGTTTCCTGGTTGGCTCAGATTGATTGATTGATTTAACGCCGTTTACAATACTTTCTCAGTCATATCACGGCGGCTAGTTCAGATACCCATGTGTTCATACCAGTACTCCATACAACAGAGTTTCCAAGAGTTAAGCCGTCGCGGGTCACCAATTCAGGCACTAACCGCCATATACGTTGTTTAACTTTGTGAATAATATGATATATCACAGTATGTATAAGTTCGAAATAGTTGATTGAAAGGACCTTGGTGATGCTTTTCGCAGTAAAAATGACCTCTACAGACACATTATCGACTCTGTACAGGTTGACGGACATCAAATTAGGTCCGTTTTAGGCATGGTTATGTAGCTAGTACAAATACCTATGTAACCATACCTCAATATGATATATTTCTCTGTACGTACAAGTGAGAAAGAAAAGATTTAAACGACTTTTGTCCATTCATAGACAAAAATGATTATTTTGCTAGACGCGAACACAAGTTTTGACTCGTACGGACGGACAACTGCACGTACGATAATAATTTTGCCATGGACCTGTAGAGTAACACTTTAAACTAACACATATATGCTGAAGAAACGCCAAGAAAACAATTCCGAAATCCAAAACTCTCCAAAACGGCCTAAAATGGGTCCCTGTTTTCCACGTTCAGTCATTGTTATATATCCATTCAATTATATAGATTTTCTATTGTTTGAAGTTCGAGATTTCCGGACCCACAAAATCATTTTCATGGCTACACCACTACATGGAATCGATTGATATTGAAAAGATCTTGAGGAAAAGCCATAAAACACCGGCTAGTTTCGTGTAGAAATTTACTTTCGAATAGTGTAGACAGTAGTATAGGGGCCGGTTTGGTGTCACGGACTGTGAGTGCTATTTTGTTGATCTATTAATAGCATCTCATTTGCATATAAGGATTGAGACAAGAGAGGGCGCCATTGTGTTGACCTAGAAATTTATATACAATGACTGCGCATGCATGGCGGCCATATTTTGAATGAAATTATAGGTCTATATTTAGAAATCTTTAACAATGGAGCTGAAGCACCCTTCGGGCGAGACCACCAATGATTAGTCTCCGGCCTTGACTATTAAAATTATGCAGACCTGTATGATGGTGAATAAGTGTTGTAAGTTTCAAAGCAATATCTGTAAAGGTTTTGACAAACAAGAGGGCCATGAGGCCCTGGAATCGCTCACCTGAGAATGGGCTATTTAAGACATAACTCTCTCATGCTCAAGCAAAATATGTGGCTTCCAGAGTGTTAACAAGATTTCCCTTAAATTTGGTCTAGTGACCTAGTTTTTGACATGACATGACCCATATTCGAACTTGGCCTAGATATCATCAGGACAAACTTTCTGATAAAGTTTCAACATGCTCAGGTTTAAAATGCGGCTTCAAGAGTGTTAACGAGGTTTTCCTTAAATTTGGCCTAGTGACCTAGTTTTTGACCCGACATGGCTCATATTCGAACTTGGCCTAGCTATTACTTAGACAAATATTCTGACAAAGTTTCAACATGCTCAAGCCAAAAATGCGGCTTCTAGAGTGTAATCAAGATTTTCCTTAAATTTGGCCTAGTGACCTAGTTTTTGACAGGACATGACCCATATTCGAACTTGGCCTAGATATCAAAAGACAAACTTTCTAATAAAGTTTCAACATGGTCAAGTTTAAAATGTGGCTTCCAGAGTGTTAACAAGATTTTCCTTCAATTTGGCCTAGTGACCTAGTTTTTGACCCGACATGACCTATTTTCGAACTTGGCCTAGATATCACTAAGACAAACATTCTGACAAAGTTTCAACATGCTCAAGCCAAAAATGTGGCTTCTAGAGTGTAATCAAGATTTTCCTTAAATTTGGCCTAGTGACCTAGTTTTTGACAGGACATGACCCATATTCGAACTTGGCCTAGATATCAAAAGACAAACCTTCTAATAAAGTTTCAACATGCTCAAGTTTAAAATGTGGCTTCCAGAGTGTTAACAAGATTTTCCTTCAATTTGGCCTAGTGACCTACTTTTTGACCGGACATGACCCATATTCGAACTTGGCCTAGATATCATCAAGACAAACTTTCCGACAAACTTTCAACATGGTCAAGTTTAAAATGTGGCTTCCAGAGTGTTAACAAGATTTTCCTTCAATTTGGCCTAGTGACCTAGTTTTTGACCCGACATGACCTATTTTCGAACTTGGCCTAGATATCACTAAGACAAACATTCTGACAAAGTTTCAACATGCTCAAGCCAAAAATGTGGCTTCTAGAGTGTAATCAAGATTTTCCTTAAATTTGGCCTAGTGACCTAGTTTTTGACAGGACATGACCCATATTCGAACTTGGCCTAGATATCAAAAGACAAACTTTCTAATAAAGTTTCAACATGCTCAAGTTTAAAATGTGGCTTCCAGAGTGTTAACAAGATTTTCCTTCAATTTGGCCTAGTGACCTACTTTTTGACCGGACATGACCCATATTCGAACTTGGCCTAGATATCATCAAGACAAACTTTCCGACAAACTTTCAACATGGTCAAGTTTAAAATGTGGCTTCCAGAGTGTTAACAAGATTTTCCTTCAATTTGGCCTAGTGACCTAGTTTTTGACCCGACATGACCTATTTTCGAACTTGGCCTAGATATCACTAAGACAAACATTCTGACAAAGTTTCAACATGCTCAAGCCAAAAATGCGGCTTCAGGAGTGTTAACAAGATTTTCCTTAAATTTGACCTAGTGACCTAGATTTTGACCCCACATGACCCAGTTTCGAACTTGGCCTAGAGTTGAATGAGATATATGTTCTGATAAACTTTTATAAAGATTGGATGCAAAATGTTGCCTCTAGTGAATTAACAAGCAAATGTTGACGACGGACGACGGACAAAAGGCGATCACAATAACTCACCTTGAGCACTACGTGCTCTGGTGAGCTAAAAATGGAATTGGTACAAAAAACTTAACCAAAATTCTAAGTCGAAAAAGGGCCATAATTCTAACAAAAACCTAGACAGAGTTATGTACTCTTGTCTGTTGATGGGTGTAATGATGGTGAATAAGTGTTGTAAGTTTCAAAGCAATATCTGTAATGGTTTTGACAAAAAAAGTGAATTGGTACAAAAACCTTAACCAAGGTGTGACACCAACGCCGACGCCGGGGCGAGTAGTATAGCTAGCCTTTTCTTCGAAAAGTCGAGCTAAAAGGGTGACAATTATGATAAAGTCTCATCCAGGTCTATTTACCTACCAAGTTAAAACAAGTTCTATTGAGTACTTTATTTTCTACAGGGGATCAAACATCGCAAGGGACTTTGCGTCCATTAAACAATAATAAGGGATATGGTTCTTGCCAAACCAATATCCCATTTCCCCCTTGTCTCTGGATAACATAAGAAAATACGGATAAACAAACAACAACAACTTGAGCAGGATTATTTTTCAAATTTATTACCCTTGAAATATTCACGATTTCTAAAAACAAAACCATGACATACAATACAAAATGACGATAAATATGGATCATGTGAGCTAAAATAAAAAGACACCAGCCAATATTTACATGTATTTACAAAATTCCTATGGCATCTAGTGAACAAAAAGATTTCTTTCTATAAATTACCCATGGCTTAACCTTTTCAATGTTGAATTTTTAAAATGAACTTGTCCAGCTTTGCATTTGAAAGAGTCCATAGCAAATAACAGGAATATTATTTGTTTAACGTTAATGTTAATCCCATTGATAGAAGCATTCTGACGCAGCTGCAGTAGACGACCTTTGAAAACATTGTCATAATGAGCAATTTCTCATGTTGCCACAATGTTTTCAACTCTATTCAATACATATATTGTCATTTTTCATATTTTTGGAGATATGTTCGATGTCGTCTGCTGCAGATTTTCTTGTAAGTGAGAAAGGGTTAAGATAAACATCAGTCAAAGGGCTAAAAGGGCTGGGTTAATTTATTTTACGAGATAATAACAGGCTCTGTGTGTATCAATCTATTTGAATTTTTTCAATTGTATAGAATTTGTCAATTAGTTGTTAACTTCATTCCAAACGCTTATCATAATTAGAACAAATCGAGGAAAAAATTAAATCAATATCAAATACACATTATCTACATAAACCAAACATGGACATGAAATACCAAATGTTGAACATTTCTAAACAATAATGGCAAGTTAAGAGACAGGCATAAAATAAAGCCTAAACAATATTGTGCTTTAGACTCGAAATTTTCCATGACCAAAATCATCTCCATTCATTGAGGGTTGAATAAATGGTACCGGTGCAAGGAAAAAGGTAACATGAATCTAGCTCCTTTACATTTCGGCTATTCGCATAAACCACATGAGGTCAATTTTAGAATCTGACCTTGAAGAGTAACCTTGACCTTTGATCATTCAAATTTGAAAATTTAATTATGTGCAAAATGTCATCTTTGAATTGCCCCCTAGGCCTGTACAAAGATGCATGCACCAAGTTCTTTTGGAGTCCAATTTTTTGCATATTCAAGTCTTTCAGATTCCCTCGAACAGGTAGCAGACTAATTGTATAGAATGTAGCCAATCCTCCATGGGATATACGTCAGTTTAATTTAGGGTAAAAAAATACTTTATAGGATATAAATATCATTGAATGAGTATAATCTGTTCAAACTAAAAAACATGAAACAATCAACAGTACATGTATACTTGTATACATAAAACCAGGGACGTAGATAAGCTACAGGGACGACGTAGATAAGCTACGTCCCTGATAAAACTGACACCTACTGTAAATATATAAATTATGTGAATACTTCAAAAAAGATTTAACACTTAACCTTCAGATTTATATTGATCCAAAAACACCATGTCTCAGGCTGATCATAACAACTAATAAGCTAAACCCTTTCCCACATACGACGAATCTGCAACAGATGACTAAAAACATATAGGAAAAGAATATTGTGGTGATTGGAAAAATTGCTCATGATGAGCAATTTCTCCATTTGCCACAATATTTTCAAAGATCATCTGCTACAAATGCATTTGCAAGTGGGAAAGGGTAAACCTTTGAGCTATCTTTGATTATATCATACTTTTTATTCTGTCTAAAAAATTACAATTGAGCCCTCCCGAGGGAGAAGGGTGCATGTTGCCATTTCTCAACAGTGTAGAGTCAGATCATCCTGTACATTTTTCAACAGTGTAGGTTCAGATCGTCCTGTACATTTTTCAACAGTGTAGATTCAGATCATCCTGTACATTTCGAGGGCTTGGTGTGAAACGGTTGTAACTAAAATTGATATTTTTTTACCAAGGTAAATCACCTCACCATAAATTCTTTATAAGCGTTAAATCTTTTTTTTGGTAAATAATGGAAATTAAGGTGCCATTGCTCGTTCTGAGCAATGGCACCTAAATTTGCATTGTTTACAAAGGGGTCAAATATGTCCCTAAACCAGGGTTCTCAAAATAGGCTTTTAGTTACAACCGTTTCACGCCAAGCCCTCGATTTGCTTTGTCTTATAAGAATCCACACAAGTTGACAATTGCTTCTTACAGGTTTACATAATTAAACAAGAGGGCCAAGATGGCCCTAAATCGATCACCTAATTGATAGTAACTTAGTAGCAAATATTTAACTGCAAATATCTGGAAATTTTTATCAGGGAGTGCAAATGAAACTGAAAGGAGTGGACACTTCTCAAGAAACAGCTTATCAGTAAAGGCCATTTATATCTTGAAATCTAACAAGAACTTTAATAAGAATGGAATTATAAAGTTTTTGTCATTTTGCACCTTTCCTGATGCCGCCTTGCTGCCCTGTTTTTCAACGAAATCAATATGGCTTCAACAGTTTATTTAGAGGGTCACTTAAGAAACATTTCTACCAAATTATCTTGCAATCGCACAAGTAGATTATGTAGGAAAAGGATTTTAAAATTTGGGTATTTTTCTCACTTTCTGATGCCGCAGCAACCAAAGTTCTCAATGGAATTTAAATCTTTGAACAATTTTGAAAGAGGACCACTAAAGGAACATTCTTGTGATGTTTTGTGGAAATTGGTCTATTGGAATGGTAGGAGTTGGTTGTCATTTGTAGCTAAAAGTTCAATTTACCCATTTTGTGATGACGCCTGGTTGATATGATTGTGTAACCAATCAAAACGGCTTAAACAAATTAAAAAGAGGATCATTACAGTAAGATTCGTATTATATTTTCTTAAAATCAGACAAACACTTTCATAAAAATGGAATTTTCAAATTTTGTCATTTTGCCCCTTTTCTGATGCCGCCTGACTGCCATGTTTTTCGACCAATCAGTATGGCTTGAACAATTTTTATAGAGGGTCACCCAAGGAACATTTCTACCAAATTATATTTGAATCTGACAGGCAGATTCGGAGGAGAAGATTTTTAAAGTTTGGACATTTTGTCCCCTTTCTGATGCCGCAGCAACCAAAGTTCTCATTGGAATTTTAATCTTTGAACAATTTTGAAAGAGGACCACCAAAGGAACATTCCTGTGATGTTTTGTGGTAATTGGTCTATTGGAATGGTAGGAGATGGTTGTCATTTGTAGCTAAAAGTTCAATTTACCCCTTTTGTGATGACGCCTGGTTGCTATGATTGTGTAACCAATCAAAACGGCTTAAACAAATTAAAAAGAGGATCATTACAATAAGATTCATATTATATTTTCTTTAAATCAGACAAGCATTTGCATAAAAATGGAATTTTCAAATTTTGTCATTTTGCCCCTTTTTTGATGCGGCCTAACTGCCATGTTTTTCGACCAATCAGTATGGCTTGAACAATTTTTATAGAGGGTCACCCAATGAACATTTCTACCAAATTATATTTGAATCTGACAAGCAGATTCGGAGGAGAAGATTTTTAAAGTTTGGACCTTTTGCCCCCTTTCTGATGCCGCAGCAACCAAAGTTCTCAATGGAATTTAAATCTTTGAACAACTTTGAAAGAGGCCAACCAGAGGAACAGTCCTGTGATGTTTCACGGAAATTGTCCTTGGAGTTTGGGAGGAGATGATGTTTAAAGCTAAAAGTTAACGCCGGACGGACGACGGACAAAAAGTGATAGGAATAGCTCACCTGAGCCTTCGGCTCTGGTGATCTAAAAATAAAGTGTAGATCTAAATCATACTTTGAGGATAAATATGAGCCACCCAAGAGAAAACCAACATTGTGGACTCTGCGTAAAGTAACGACCCAGATCGGCCTAATCATGCCGCGCAGGCTAACCCTGTTAGACACTTTTCGCCTCCATTGGATTTTCTGTTTCAGGAATCATTACTCTATACCTCTATTCATTGAGACGGAATGTGTTGGCCCGGATCACTCTACATGGACTGCGCAGGCTGATATGGGTCAATACATTGCGTAGAGGCCATAATGTTGGTTTTCTCACGGGACGGCTCATATACCTGTAGCTACACTGTTCACAAAATCAAACTTGTACATTTTACCATGAACAGATGTAATCCTTGGTACTCAGGCTATTCATAAAATAAATGATATCCTGGGCAAATTGGCTAGCGAAACTTCGTAAAGCATGCACCACGATTTCCTCCGTAACTACACTGATTTAATGTTCGTATCGCATGAGGTATGTGTCATGCGTCAAGCGGCTGCATTTCACCTCATACATAATTCATGAGTACCAGATTTTTACAGCCAATTTGCCCAGGGTATCATATATTTAATGAATAGCCTGGGTACGGGGGTGATGTAATAAGGAAAGAAAGGTTGAATGTTTTGTTTGTTTTCGATTGTATGCTGCTTTCAACAGCTAATGTCATATCGCGGCAGACATGAAAGACGATATTGGTCCCACATCTTATATTAACATTGATATAACAATATATAAGGTACATGTATGAAACCAATACCACACCACCTGCTGGAGCTCAAGGGAAAAGGTTGAAGGTTAAATCAATTACAACCATTATGATATATGAGGTATACATTGGTATGTTCTAAAAAATAGGACTTCAAAATGATGCAGACAAAATAAATAAAACAAAATTCTTTGGCATTTCTTTTCTTTAAAAACAGAAAATAAATAACCTGTATTATAAGGATATAGAGATTATTTATTTGCCAACAAACTATTGATAAGCATATTCTTACCAGAGTGCTATTTAACCCTTTCCCACATATAGACGCTTTCCAAATGGCTTTATGCCGAAAGGCGAGGGTAAATAAACCCATATGACGACGATGACGATGCTTTCCGACGCCTCTGCAGCAGACAACTTTTGAAAACATTGTGGCAAAGATGGAATTGCTTGTTATGATCCCTCTACAGAATGTAACTATTAAAACCGAGCAAATTCTGATTTTGCAGATAATGGCAAAGAGTTTTAAAAAAAAGATAAAAAGAGTAATTTCCTGGAAAAGAATAACAGAACATTAGATAAATAGCTGCTTTAAATGGATTAAATAGGCTTACAAATGAAAAACAGATTAAAATTCATGTGATTGTCAAAACATTCAAAGAAGAAAAGTTCAGTAAAATGACAGTAAATAAACAAGTGTATATATACGTGTATAGATCAATTTAAAATGACAATTATTGTACAATATGTATAACAAAAACACATAAATACAACTTTAATCTCTTATCTCATAGGCCATTATAGGCTTTTTCAAACTCTTTCTCACATTCAACAAATCTGCAGCAGACATGGAAATGACAAATTTCTCCTTTTGCCACAATGTTTTCAAAAGGCATCTGCTGCAGATCTGTTGTATGTGAGAAAGGGTTGAAAACAAACAGATTGTTCTCATGTGTTCCAAGTTCATACAATATTACATGACTGGCCAAAATCAACAGAGATAACAGCATTCTTGACTGTACATATTAATCATTTGACATAAACATGAGATAACTAAATAAAATGAAGCTAGAGTTACTGTTCATCACAACTGGATACTCTCCCCTAGTTGACTTACACTAATACATATATGTACATACAAGTGTAGTCTTAGTTGGTTAACCCTTACCCACATATAGACGCTTTCTGACGCCTCTGCAGGAGACGGCTTTTTGAAAACATGGTGACGAAAGAAGAAATTGCTCAAAACTAATTAACCCTTTCCCACATACAAGAAATCCGCAGACGATTTCAAATACATCTAGGCTTAACTTTGAAAAATCTTAATAAATAAAAAGTAGATCTATGAAATAGAGTTGAAAACGTTGTAGCAAAAGGAGAAATTGCTCATTGAGATAAATTTCTCCTTTTTTTAGTTTCTTTCAAAAATCGCTTTGCTGCAGTTGCATAAAAATGGGTCTTAATTAAAGTTGGAAAGGATTAACTTTGAAACTTGAAGATTTATGCTTTGCCTAAATTATTCAAACGCAATTTGACTAATCCGCAGCAGACGACTTTAGAAAACATTGTTACAAAAGGGAGATTGAGGAATTTCTCCTTTTGACACAATTTTCAACTGTGTTCAATAATTATATATTTTCAAGATATTCAATAATTTAGTCAATGTATTTTCAAAGTCATCTGCTGCAGATTTGTTGCATGTAGAAAAGGGTTAACTTATTATACAATACAGTTCATTCATTAACGTAAATAGTGTAGGTTTAAAATATAATAAAGGTGTGCAAAGGGTTAGCATCACAGTTCAAAAAAGAAACATGGACTTTTCAAATTCTCAAATCAAACTAAAGTATGAACTGTCAAAATATGTTTTAACCCTATAGACGCTTTCTGACGCTTTCAAAACGAGCAATTTCTCCTTTTGCCACAATGTTTTCCACTTTTAGTCATAGGTTATCCATTCAATTATAGAGATTTTCCATATTTTTAAAATATATTTTCAAAGTCGTCTGCTGCAGATTTGTTGTATGTGGGAAAGGGTTAAAATGGTTAGAGATCTACTATTAACAAGAGTGTTTCAAGGAGCACACAGACGGACAACTGAGAAGCTATCCATACATTTAACCCTCATATAGAAGCTTTCTGACGCCTCAGCAGCTGACAGATTTTTGAAAACATGGAGACAAAAGAAGCAATTTCCCCATTTGTCACTATGTTTTCATTTCTATTCAATTATTGTATTTACATTTAACCTATTGCTTCACATGGCTTTCATAGATTGTTTGCTTTACAATCATCAGACGAACAATTTCACCGATCTAGAAAACGGAAAGAAATATATTGATAAAGAGTTGAAAATATTGCAATAAAAGGTGAAATTGCTCGTTTTTTCACCTTTTATTGCAATGTTTTCAAAGGTCGTCTGCAACAGTAGGTGTCAAATGCTGTCTGTTTGATTTAATGGGTTAAAGAGTTCCCAAATGTTTTCAAAGTCTTCTGCAGCAGATTCGTGGTATGAGGGAAAGGTTTAAGTAGGTATCTAGCAACAATGTAACTAAGGGAAATAACACCAACATTATCAAACTAAACATAGGATAGAGTTATACACCTTGATTAAACCTGGTTCCCATTATCAGTATAATTCTAGTAAAGCAAGAAGCTTTGGCTCAGAGAGATCTGACAACCTCCTAAACCCTTCACCTGATATCATATATTGTCATACTTGAAAACACACTATAGGAAAACATGTAACTTCTGAATGATTGGGAATATTATTTTGACATCAAATTAAAATGTGGATTGAACCGAAACTGCTTGCTTCGATATATTTTTCCTTTGAAAAGTCATTAAAACAGTCAGGTGTCAGGAAAAGGGTTACAGAAATGTTTAAACCTCTCTCTTATACGACAGTTCTGCAGCAGACGACTTTGAACGTATTTTGTCAAAAAATAGAAAATCTCTATAATTGAATGGATAACCTATGACAAAAAGTGGAAAACATTGTGGCAAAAGGAGAAATTGCACGTTTTGTGCAATTTCTTCTTTTGTCACTATGTTTTCAAAAAGCTGTCTGCTGCAGAGGCGTCATAAAGCGTCTATATGAGGGAAAGGGTTAATCATAAAACCCTTATTTATGAAGATTTTTCATGTTTTTGTCAATATATTTTTGAAGTCCTCTGCAGCCGATTTCCAATGTCCCCTGTTACCACCAAATTTTCATAATTACATAGATTTTCATATTTCTGCCAAGAAAACGTGTACTAACTACTTTGACATGTTAACACGCAAACTGTTTATCATTGTATATTGTAAACAATACGAAAAGTTATATTCTGTTTGGAACGTCAACGGTCTAAATGCTAAATATATTTGACAGATTAAAAAACAAAGTAACCATAAAGGTCATGAAAATAATTCTCACTGTCTTCCTTTCTCCAGATCTTCCCAATATATGAAAACATTTGACATGTAGAGAAACAAAATAAAACAGCTGTAAATAAAAGTGACGTTTTCATTACAAAGTTGAAAATATTATCTACTATAGAGGCATCAAAAGACATCTGTATCGGGGGAAAATGGTGTTAATAATGTTCTCCTGTCTGTTACTATGGTAATATCTACTATTGAGGTATCTACAGAGAATAATAAATGTTAGGAACATCTTGTCTCCGCCGTCTCTTGTCAATAAATAAAACCAAACCATTTTTTGACCTTCATATATTGAAAACAACGGAGGCAAAGATAGGAATATCTTAAACATTGTAAAATAATATATTACATTTGGTTCACCCTTCCCCAAATACAACAAATCTGCAGCAGACAACTTAGAAAGGATCCAGATCAAGACATGGAAAACTTCTTTAAAAGAAAGCTTAATTAATGAATAGAATTGAATAGATTGTGGCAAAAGGAGAAATTACTCCTGTGCAATTTCTCCTTTGGCCACAGTGTTTTAAAAACTCTTCTGCCGCCGAAGTGTCAGAAAGCATCAGAATTTTTCTGTATGTGGGAAAAGGGTTAAAACACATTCTGAGAAAAAAAGTATTTAACCAATAAAAGCAATTTGTTCTGTTTTCAGAGATGTTTTCAATGTTGTTCTGCTGACTGAAGAAATGTCAAATGGCAGTCAGACTGCCTGCAAATGGCCTTTACATATAGTTAACCCTTTCCCATATACAACAAATCTGCAGCAGACAACTTTGAAAACATCTTTGCAAAAAAATGGAAAATATTTATAAATGAAGGAATTTTGAGCAATTTCTCCTTTTGTCACAATGTTTTAAAAAAATCGTCTGCTGCGTCTATATATAGGAAAGGGAAAATTCGAATTATGGAATAGAGTTGGAAGCATTGTGGATAAAGAGGAAATTGCTCTCAGTATGAGCAATTTCTCCTTTTGCCACAATGTTTTCAAAAGTCTTCAGCTTCAGATGGGTAATAATGTGTCTGCAAGTGGGAAAGGTTCAAAACAGAAGACTCTATAAATATCATACGAGGTAAATGATTTATAAAACAGAAGACAAAACATTTAAACTGTAATTATAAAAGAGAATTCAATTTCCTATACACCATTTCAACATGTGGCCCTGGGGAGAATTGGTTCTCCATATTTGGTAAAATTTCACTTTAAAAAAACTTTGTCGTCCAATTTTCCATGCTAATCATCAATTACGAGTACTTTACAAGCTTGTCACGCCTTTACCCCCACCACACATGTACCACCTATTGACTAAGGTTTTCTCGGGCCTCTTTCTACCATTATTATTATTGCAACTCTTAGAATGGATTTGTTTGTTTGTTTGAATGGTGTTTTAATGTCGCTTTAAAGGGTATGTACGTGCACTTTTTAAGTTGAAAAATGGGGCATAATTCTTACAAAAACCTTCACAAATTTATGTACTGTTGTCAGTAACTGAAAGAGATAATGTATTGTAAGTGTAAAAGCTATATTTCTAATGGTTTTTGAAAACAAGAGGGCCATGTTGGCCCTAGACCGCTCACCTTAATTATACCATGTACTGCAATGCAAAACACATCAAGACAATTATTCTGAATGCAACGTCCACAGTGTTAACAAGATTTTACTTAATTATTTTTACCTACTTTTTACTACCATGTTCGACCTTGACCTACATATCATCAAGCCAAACATTCTGATAAAGTTTCAGTACGCTCAAGTTGAAAATGGGGCCTCCAGAGTGTTAACAAAATTTCCCTTCAATTTGACCTAGTGACCTAGTTTTTGACCTCATATGGCCCAGTTTCGAACTTGTCCAAATTTGATGGAGTTGAATGTTCTGATAAACAGTGACCTTGACCGTATAAGCCCTTTTTATTTTTCACTCAACAACTTGCGAGTCCATGGTTGACACTACAAATAAATTATTAGAAATTGTTCTATATTTAAGAACAATGACCTTGACCCAATCAAATTGGTTCTTCAACGCAATAAATCCTGAGGCTATGGTTAATGCTTCAATCAAACAATTTGAAATTCCAAGAATGTAAAACAAACTTATAGAGTGGACCAGATATTTAAAAGAAGAAACAGTAACCGTGACCTGATAAAATCAACCTGATTTTTCCACTCAACACTTGACACATATGACAGTTTTATTGAAATTCCAACAAAGTTTTATTCAATTTGGGTTTTACGCCGTTTGTAACATTATTTCAGTTATATCACAGCAACAACTCATTTATTCATGATCCCTGGGTAAACAAACCAGTACTTTGATAAGCAATATGCCTTGCCTTGGGCACTCCACCAAAAACATTGTGGCGCGGTTTGGGGATCGAACAAATTCCAACATAGCAAAAAGAATCTATAACATGGACTCAAATAAAAAAAATTCTTCCACAGTTTTTTCAAAAGTCTTCTTCTGTTTTACTGGTATCAAAAGGATTCCTCGAATATGGGTTAACACTTTCCCTCATATAGAAGGTTTCTGAAACCTCTGCAGCAGGGTTACAATAGACGCTGTAGACGACTAGAAAACATCTTGGCAAAAGTTGGGAAAATCTCTATTAATGTAAGTGTATTAATGGAATAGAGTTGAAAACATTGTGACAAAAGAAGAAATTGCTCATAATGAGGAATCTCTTGTCACAATGATTTTAAGTTGTCTGCTGCAATTGCATCAGAATGTGTCTGCAAGTGGGTAAGGGTGTTCAACCCTTTCCCTCATATAGACGCTTTCCGACACCTCTGCAGCAGACAGCTTTTTGAAAACGTAGTGACAAAAGAAGAAATTTCTCAAAACGAGCAATTTCTCCTTTTTCCACAATGTTTTCAACTTTTAGTGATAGGTTATTCATTCAATTATAGAGATTTTCTATTTTTTGACATTCAAAGTCGTCTGCTGCAGATTTGTCATATGAGGGAAAGGGTTAAAACGGATATTACCAGTATCCCTGCAGATGCTACCTGTCATTACTGTTTAAAGTTTTACCGTTCAACAGACTTAACACTTTCCCTCATACGGCAATTCTGCAGCAGACGACTTTAAACGTATATTGTCAAAACATAGAAAATCTCCATAATTGAATGGATAACCTATGACTAAGACGAAAACATTGTGGCAAAAGGAGAAATTGAACGTTTTGTGCAATTTCTTCTTTTGTCACCATGTTTTCAAAAAGCCGTCTGCTGCAGAGCCTTCGGAAAGCGTCTATATGAGGGAAAGGGTTGAACACCCTTTACCCACTTGCAGACACATTCTGATGCAGTTGCAGCAGACAACTTAAAATCATTGTGATAAGAGAAGAAATTCCTCATTATGAGCAATTTCTTCTTTTGTCACAATGTTTTGAACTCCATTCCATTAATACACTTACATTTATAGAGATTTTCCCAACTTTTGCCAAGATGTTTTCTAGTCATCTACAGCAGATATGTTGTATGTGGGAAAGAGTTAAAACCCTTTCCCTCATATAGACGCTTTCTGACACCTCTGCAGCAGACGGCTTTTTGAAAACATAGTGACAAGAGAAGAAATTGCACAGAACATGCAATTTCTCCTTTTGCCACAACGTTTTCCACTTTTTGTCGTAGGTTATCCATTCAATTATGGAGATTTTCTATGTTTTGACAAAATACGTTCAAAGTAGTCTGCTGCAGAATTGTCGTATGAGGGAAAGGGTTAAATAACATGAGGGTAATCCATGCAATTACCCAACAAAATCAAAACAAATAATTCAAGGAAAATGAGTAATTATCCCTGTACTCAATTTGTTTTTTTCAAACTTTGCCTTAATTTCCAGGAACAAAATATTTATCTGTTTACTCCAGTCCTCATCTACTTTGAAAACATCTGAAAATGAGACAGTATCGGGCTTTATAGAAGTTGAAAACATTAATCTATTCCCAAATACAAAACCTTTCTGACATCTCTGCAGCAGGCATCTTTACAAAGCATTAATTTTGAAAACATTGTGGCAAAAGATGAAATTGCTCTTGATGTCGTCTATTGCAGATTTATTGTGGTATAGGCTAGTTAACCCTTTCCCTCATATAGACATACAGAACGTGCAATTTCTCCTTTTGCCACAATGTTTTCCACTTTTTGTCATAGGTTATCCATTCAATTATGGAGATTTTCTATGTTTTGACCAAAAACGTTCAAAAGTCGTCTGCTGCAGAATTGTCGTATGAGGGAAAGGGTTAAAGTGCTCTGCAGCAGACGGCTTTTTGAAAACATAGTGACAAAAGAAGAAATTGCACAAAACGTGCAATTTCTCCTTTTGCCACAATGTTTTCTACTTTTAGTCATAGGTTATCCATTCAATTATAAAGATTTTCTATTCTTTGGCAAAACATGTTCAAAGTCGTCTGCTGCAGCATTGTCGTATGAAGGAAAGGGTTAAGAAAGATATTTGATGTATGTTTTATATGTAAGTAAAAGATAATTTCTTAAAATTAATAATTCAATATAAGTGTTTGTTTGAAGTGGATTAGGACTATTTCAAACTAAGGTACCATGTTGACTCGTTTTGAGAAATTTCTTCTTTTGCCATGTTTTCAAAAAGCCGTCTGCTGCAGAGGCGTCAGAAAGTGTCTATATCAGGGAAAGGATTATATAATATCATTTTCACGAATTCAGATCAAAACAATGTACATATACATAAATATTGATTATTAAGGCATGTTAAAAAATAAAATGTAATATTCTGTAACAAAATACATGCATTTATTATAAACCTTTACCTAATGCCCTCATCAATTCAAAGTTTAATACTACAGCAGACAGATAATTAACCCTTTCCCACATACAACAAATCTGCAGCAGACGACTTTGGAAACATAGTGAAAAAAACCTGAATAATCTCCATAAAAGATAGCTTAATTGTAAAATAAAGTTGAAAACATTGTGGCCAAAGGTAAAATTGCTCATCATGAGCAATTTCACCTTTGGCCAAATTGTTTTCAAAAGTCGTCTGCTGCTCTTACTTCAAAATACATCTGCAGATGGGAAAGGTTTAAGTACTAAAACATAACTGCTTTAACCCTTTCCCACAAACAGACGCTTTCTGACGCGTCTGCAGCAGACGTGTTTTTGAAAACATTTTGTAAAGACTGACAGCAACAAAAATAACTCAAAAATCAATGTCAAGGTCACAGCATAGAAAATGTTGTGGTATAACCTGAAAAGGGCTTATAGCCAGGAATAAACATGTCAAACATGAAAATTAAGCACAATCTTTGATAGGTCAAATGTGATGACTTTTGTTTAATCATTTTCCACATAGAACAAAACAGCAGAAAACATATTTTGAAATTTGTCAGTAATAGTATTGAAATTGATTATTGAAAAGAATGAAAAAAAACATTGTTGCAAATCAGTGAAATCGAGGAATTGCTCAATCATAAGCAACTTTTCCTTATGGTTTTGGTTTCAAATTCATCTGCTACAGGCGTCTATTAACCCTTTCCCTCATACGACAATTCTGCAGCAGACGACTTTGAACTTATTTTGTCAAAACATAGAAAATCTCCATAGTTGAATGGATAACATATGACAAAAAGTGGAAAACATTGTGGCAAAAGGAGAAATTGCACGTTTTGTGCAATTTCTTCTTTTGTCACTATGTTTTCGAAAAGCCGTCTGCTGCAGAGGCGTCAGAAAGCATCTATATGAGGGAAAGGGTTAATGTGTCTGCATGTGGGAAAGGGATTAAGAGTGTAACACAAATAGACACGACAAATGCTATGTGCCCATGAGTCTTTGATTCCAGGGGCATTCAAGTATCTGTGATTCATTATACATAAAATCTGTTTGCCTTTAAGATCTCAACTATTACTGAAAACAAGCTTTCGATCATGCTTGGCTTTCTGTGTTCTGCTCAAAATGTTGTATATTTTGGAAACGTCTAGTAATAACATGCATGGTGGGGGATTAAACAATGATTGAAAACAGCACAACAACATAGAGAAAAACCTGAACAAACATTTTTTATAACAGTAGAGCTTTAGATAAGGAGCATTTCGCGTGTTCTTAAATCCTTATTTGACCCTCTAACCCTATGTTGTGGGTACTCAAAAGAATCGTCTCAGTGAGACGAGTGTTTTGAGTACCCACAACATAGGGTTTGCTTTAATAGTAAAAGAGAAATTGTGGGAAAAAGAGCTGAATACCCCTTCGTATCTGGACCTTTGTAACAGGATTACTACATAATGCTTTTGATACTTTAACCCTTTCCCACATAGAACAGCAGACTACTTTGAAAACATGGCAAATCATGAAAAACCTCTTAAATGAAAATTAAATTATTGAATAGAGCTGCAAACAAGGTAAACAAGAGCACCGCGTACGGCACAGACGCTTGACTGATAGAAAACAGAAAAAAAGCTGAGCTGAACAAAAAACCTTAACCGGACGACCACACCGCCGCCAATAAAAAACCTTAACCGGATGACGACGCCGCCGCCGACGCCAGGGTCATGACAATAGCTCTCGTTTTTTTCAAAAGTCGAGCTAAAAATTGCTCAAAATGTTCAAAAGTTGTCTGCTGCAGAGGCATCAGAATGCATTTACAAAAGGGAAAGTATTAACCCTTTCAATGCTGAATTTTCAAAGTTGACTCAAATTGAGTATCATGATGAGAATGTAGAATTTCTAAGCAGCTGATGCACTGTCTGGTCTGACTCTATGTTAACCCTTTCCCTCATATAGACGCTTTCTGACACCTCTGCAGCAGACAGCTTTTTGAAAACATAGTGACAAAAGAAGAAATTGCTCAAAACGAGCAATTTCTCCTTTTGACACAATGTTTTCCACTTTTAGCCATAGGTTATCCATTCAATTATAGAGAATTTCTATTGTTTGACAAAATACGTTCAAAGTCGTCTGCTGCAGAATTGTCGTATGAGGGGAAGGGTTAATTAGGAAGTCTTCACAAAATAATTTCCAGCAGCCAAAGGGTCTTGTAATAAAATATCTAAAAAAAAAATCATAAGGAAATCTATTGTTTTGAAGATAAGACGCATTATATCGAGGCGTGAAACAGTTGTAACTAAAACCGTATTTTGAAAACTCTGGTTTAGGGGCAATTTTGACCCCTTTGTAAACAATGCAAATTTAGGTGCCATTGCTCAGAACGAGCAATGGCACCTAAATTTCCATTGTTTACCAAGGAAAATGATTTAACGCTTTTAAGACTTTATGGCGAGGTGATTAACCTTGGTAAAAAATACCAATTTTAGTTACAACCGTTTCACGCCAAGCCCTTGATATATGGCCATTCAAACAAGACTTATAGGAGACTTGCGATATAAACATATCACACAATCATTGCAAGCACAGTTTACACCATAGAGCCAAGAATCAGCTTCCAATTTGTTTGATTAACCTTGGTAAAAAATACCAATTTTAGTTACAACCGTTTCACGCCAAGCCCTCGATATACTTATATAGAGAATGAGTGAGACATATTTTAACCTTTTTCTACATACAGACGCCTTCTATATAATGCCTCGATCTGCATCAGAAGTCTTTTGAAAACATTGTGATAAAAGGAGAAATTGCTCATGATAACCAATTTTTCCTTTTGTCAAAAGGTTTTCAATTCTTTTCAATTATTATACTTTCATTTATAGAGATTCTTCAGTTATTTTGCTTAGATATTTTTAAAGTGAGTTATTTGCCTAGATATTTTTAAAGTCGTCTGCTGCAAAATAATTGTATGTGGGAAAGGGCGCCTTTAACTTGTTTATAATGAGGGAAAGGATTACACAAGTTATTTCCGCCTAGGAAACAAGAAATTAATTTAAATGCCAAAATTTCTCCTGACAGATCACTTCACTTTCAATCAAAGAGTATGACTGTCTACTTCACTGAATGAGGCTTCCATTGTTAACCTTTTCCCACATACAGACTCCTTCCGATGTATCTGCAGCAGACGATTTTTCAAAACATTGTGTTAATAGGAGAAATTGATCATGATGAACAATTTCTCCTTTTGCCACAATGTTTCAACACTACTCAACAACTAAACTGCAATTTAAAGAGATTTTCAATATTTCTGCTGAGATGTTTTCAAAGTTGTCTGCTGCAAACATTTTGTATGTGGGAAAGGGTAAAAACCCATTTTGTTGACAGATATGGGGGAGAAAATCTAAAAACTCCTAAATTACAGCAGAATTTTTCTGTATTTTGATCAGTTTTTTAAATGAAGGTACAGTAAAGATCAAAATCAGATGTCACAGACTAATCATTTTTATGTGCTGCTCTCCAAAGAAGATGGAGTTTCAGCCTACCAAAGGTACTGTCATAAAAAGGACGAGTTTTACATAGTTTCATAAATTAATATGTCATGCAAGTTAATGATTTTCAGGTTGTTACAGTAATCAATATGCCTTAACAGTTGAAGAGTTTCAAGTTGTTACAGTAATCAATATGCTTTAAAAGTTGAAGAGTTTCAAGTTGTTACAATAATCAATATGCTTTAAAAGATGAAGAGTTTCAGGTTGTTACATTAAGCAGTATGCTTTAAAAATTGAAGAGTTTCAAGTTGTTACAATAATCAGTATGCTTTAAAAGTTGAAGAGTTTCAAGTTGTTACAATAATCAATATGCTTTAAAAGATGAAGAGTTTCAAGTTGTTACAATAAGCAGTATGCTTTAAAAATTATAGAGTTTCAAGTTGTTACAGTAATCAATATGCTTTAACAGTTGAAGAGTTTCAAGTTGTTACAGTAATCAATATGCTTTAAAAGTTGAAGAGTTTCAAGTTGTTACAATAATCAATATTCTTTAAAAGATGAAGAGTTTCAGGTTGTTACAATAAGCAGTATGCTTTAAAAATTGAAGAGTTTCAAGTTGTTACAATAATCAGTATGCTTTAAAAGTTGAAGAGTTTCAAGTTGTTACAATAATCAATATGCTTTAAAAGATGAAGAGTTTCAAGTTGTTACAATAAGCAGTATGCTTTAAAAATTGAAGAGTTTCAAGTTGTTACAATAATCAGTATGCTTTAAAAGTTGAAGAGTTTCAAGTTGTTACAATAATCAATATGCTTTAAAAGTTGAAGAGTTTCAAATTGTTACACTAATCAATATGCCATAACAGTTGAAGAGTTTCAGGTTGTTACACTGTTGCCTTAAAAGTTACACTAATTAATATGCCATGTAATTTGAAGACTTTCAGGTTGTTACACTAACCAGTTGATTATGCCTTAAAAGTTGCAGAGTTTCACGTTGTTACACTAATCAATATGCCATACAAGTTTGAAGATTGTCAAGTCGTTACAGTAATCAGTATGCCATACAAGTTTGAAGAGTTTCACGTTGTTACTCTAATCAGTATGCCATACAAGTTTGAAGAGTGTCATGTTGTTACAGTAATCAGTATGCCATACAAGTTGAAGAGTTTCACGTTGTTACACTAATCAGTATGCCGTACAAATTTAAGAGTTTCACATTGTTACACTTTTCAACAGCCCTACAAATTAACAGGTAACATAACTTTATCTGTATTCGGGCTGTATGTAACACTGGTATTTGAATGATGAGATTTCCCTGACTTGCTGCTGGTTGGTGTATGTGAGCGATGGTAGGATGGGGCCTGAGACGAGTAAACACTGCTTGAGTGTCCGAAATTATTGTGGATAAACCCAGAGTCCCGAGTAAACGCCGAGTTTTGAGTACATCCCGAGTAAACTGAGCCATGTGGCGAGGGATATACCGGCTGCATGGGATAGTAGCCTTGATGTGTAGGGTTGTGGAAAGGGCTTGTTGGATGATGGTACAAACTGGGACCTGAAAACATAAAGAATAACAAAGTCAGTGGTAAAGTATAAAGTGTGGTCTGTAAAACACAAAGAGATTTGAGTAATCTTTGTAAAAGGGCAGAGCTCTTAGATAAGAAGAGTATTTCGCATCCCCAAATCCTTTTTTGACCCTCAAATCCTATGTTGTGGGTTCTCAAAAGAATCGTCTCAGTGAGACGATTATTTTGAGTACCCACGACATAGGTTTTAGTAGAGTCATAAGGGAGATATGGATGGAAAAAGACCAGTTCGATCACTCCTCCTTATCTAGTCCTCTAATTAAAGATTTATCACATTTTACAAATTATATCAAAATCAGACCAATAGTTTCACAAGAAGATTTTCCAAAGTTCAGATTAAAGAAATATTAGAGAAATTTGCCTAGCCAACTACTGCCATATTTCCAACCAATCAATTAACTTATTTTGAAATCGAACTTCTTCCTTTAAAGGAGAGGAGTTTCAGAGGTAATTTGCTAGTTCTAAGGATAAAGGTATTTTCAACCATTGCCAACTACCAAGACTTTCTGATGTCTCTGCAGCAGACGACTTATCAAAACATCATGTCAAAAGAAAACAAGATGTGTTTGTAAAACACTGATGCCCCCGAATGGCAACATCTAGGTCAAAGGTCAAGGTCGCAAGGTCACAAATTTGGGTACTGACAGAAAGGTCATGTCACAAGGAATACACATGTGAAATATGGTAGCCGTACCTGTTATGGTTCAAAAGTAGTGGTCAAGGTTAAAGTATTTTTCGACAGACAGACAGACAGACAGGCCAAAAACTAGATGCCCACCGAATTGGTGATTCCGGGGGCATAAAAATGCTCAAAATGAGCAATTTCATTGTCGTAATGTTTTCAACCTCTTTTTAATAGTTGTACATTCATTTATAGAGATTTTTCATATTTTCATCCGGATGCTTTCAAAGTCCTCTGCTGCAGATGTGTTGTAAGTAGAGAAGGGATAAGCCATACACACTTCAGGTGTTACTAACCAGGAAATCACAAATACTAAACAATTAAGGAAGTCTTATAATTGGGCCACATCATACAAAAATACAATCTGATGACATAAAATGACGTCAAATATATTACATCACTGTGCACATTTGCATAAACAAGAGCGCCGCAAGCGAACGCAAACGCTAGTCCGTTTTTTTTAAGTAAAAAAATGGGGCATTACTGAATAATTATTAAAGCAAGAGTTATGTAACTTGGTGTATTGTTCCTAGGAACATGTGTACCAAGTTTCATTTGAAAATCTTGAATGATTTCTGAGTTATGACAGATAAGGTTAAGTGTTTTAACCCTATCCCACATATATACACTTTCTGATGCTTCTGCAGCAGACGACTTTTGAAAAGCATTGTGACAAAAGGAGAAATTGCTTAAAACAAGCAATTACTCTCTTTTCCACAATGTTTTCATTTTTTTTTAGTTATTATACTTTCAAATATAGAGATTACCTATATTTCGTCTTAAAGTCTTCAAAGTCGTCTGCTGCAGATTTACTGTAGTTGGGAAAGGGGTTGAGAAACAATAAGCTATTATGCATACATATCGAGGGCTTGGCATGAAACAGTTGTAACTTAAAACCTATTTTGAAAACCCAGGTTTAGGGGCAATTTTGACCCTTTTGTAAACAATGCAAATTTAGATGCCATTGCTCAGAACGAGCAATGGCACCTAAATTTACATTGTTTACCAAGAAAAGTGATTTAACGCTTATAAAGACTTTATGGCGAGGTGATTAACCTTGGTAAAAAAATACCAATTTTAGATACAACTGTTTCACGCCAAGCCCTCGATATTCTTGCTGACAACTATTTGGCCAATCAGCTGCCAGCTAACACCTTCAGTACTTTGATTCATATTACCTTGATGATTCTGTGTATGGTTGCCATGGTGACTACTTCCATGGTGACTGCCATGCTGACTTCCATGGTGACTTCCTGGTCCTCCATTAGCAACTATTGAAGTTGTTGTTGTTGAGTGATTGTTACTGTTGCTACTAGTACTACTGTTACGGCCAGTTTTGCAGACCGAGTTGCGACAGCAACAGACGAGGGCAGCCGTGCAGAATATGATGACTATGAGTCCTCCGACAATGATGCCGACAGAGGCTGCGACGCCCAGTGATAAAAACTGACTTAGAATCGTCTCATCTGTAAATAGAACATTATATGATATATCAATGCTTGAAATCTGTCTAATATGATATCTTTTGAGTAATATTGTTTTCTGATGCCTGACTGCAGCAGGCGATTTTTGGAAACATGTTGGCAGAAGAAGAAATTGCTCAAAACGAGTAATTTCTCCTTTTGACACCATGTTTCAATTATTGTACTTTCATTTAAATTAAGGGAGTTTCTAAATTTTTTCGGCATGTTTTCAAAGTTGTCTGCTGCAGATTTGTTGTATGTGGGAAGGGTTAATAAAGCCGGTGAAAATATCAACACTTTTTATAAGAATGATCCACGAGTCATCTGATTTGTAATATACATACTAAATGTTGTATTTTTTTTGGTTTTTTATCTAAAGCCGGCTATATCAAAGAAAGAGTAATTATTCATGTTTCTATTCTCTGCTGTAAATCTTAGCTATTTAGAATGACTTTTTAAAAATTCAAGTGGAATTGAAAGCTCAAGTTTGACAACAATAGCCCTCCAGAAATTAACCAGTTAAATACTTCAAAACGTTTCTTTGACCTGAAGATTTTTTTCCAAATACTCTGATCACAGCTTTTTATATTCAAATTTTCAAAAACATCTAAGGCATCAATTGTGAGGAAATACTGACAGATTTGGCCCAGCTGAATATAATAAAGATACATTTAACCCTTTCCTAAATGCAGACAGTCTTTGATGCATGTGCATCAGAAAACTATTGACAACATTATGTCAAAAAGAGAAATGACCTCATGATGAGCAATTTCTCATTTATTTACAAAGTTATCAACTCTATTCAATGATCATACTTTCATTCATAGATATTTCCCACATATTTGCTGCCCAGCTGTTTACAACCTCAGGTATGCTGCAAATTTGATCTAAAAGGGAAAGGATTAACCCTTTCCCTCATACGACAATTCTGCAGCAGACGACTTTGAACGTATTTTGTCAAAACATAGAAAATCTCCATAATTGAATGGATAACCTATCACAAAAAGTGGAAAACATTGTGGCAAAAGGAGAAATTGCACATTTTGTGCAATTTCTTCTTTTGTCACTATGTTTTCAAAAAGGTGTCTGCCTGCTGCAGAGGCGTCAGAAAGTGTTTATATGAGGGAAAGGGTTAAATGTCAGATTATCAGCTGATCAAAGTGTTGTACCTGTATTTGATCTGATAGATGTGAACAGGATCAATTAAAAATGGGCATTTATCTAGTAAGTAATACACAAATTTTAGACGACATCAGAAAATAGGGAAAAGAAGAAATGAGCCAATATTTTCTCCCTAAATTTGTTATAGCATGGATATAAAAAATTCACTCCAATCAGAAAATGTGTAAAGCAGTGATTTTCAACTTGGTATTTATAAATAATATTTCTAAGATAGGAAGCTAGAGTTGCAGTCATGATCGTGAACTTTAATGAGTGTTATTGCTCTGTTTGTTTGAATGGTGTTTCATGGCACTTTCAACAGTATTTCAGTTATATAAGGGTGTTTTTTGGGTAAACTACCTGTACTACTGGTATTATTTATCCGGACACCGATACATCCGTTGTTCTATTCTGTTATTCCTGCAACCCTTGAGCCCCGAGGAGGAATGAATGTATATTGTTTTATGGCGCATCGACAGCTAAGGTCATTTAACGCGCAATTAAATTTAATTATTCATGATCCCTGGGTAAACAAACCAGTACTAGGCTAGAAAATGTGTCTTGCCCAAGGGCACTCCACCATGACCGTAGTGCCGCGACTGGGGATCGAACCCGAGCCCCGCGGAGGGAAGCCATTCCTACCAATTTTGGTATTACCCAATGCAAAATCAAACTGAGTATTATTGCAAGCACTTATAAAACCTTATTGGAATTAAAGTAACATGTACTGATAAAACAGAAACAAGACCACTTTGGCATGATGCTTCTAGGGTGAACTCTTGGCTCTTTGATTAGTAAATCCTTACAGACACAGATGGGTGAACACAATAATTTAAAACTTATGTTTGATGTAATGATTCACACAAGTTAAAACTTGCCAATTAATTATAATGTAATGATCGGGATATGGTCGCAAGACATTAGTAAATGTTCTCAACCATTTTCTACCATTGGTTTATTGTTGTGAATATTAGTAACATGCTCCTAAAATTCCCAAGGAAGGTATATTCTTCACTTTTTTGCAACATACAAGTATTTGTAAGCCATTACATGTATTAATCATTGCAATATATTTGTAGCGCTCACAAGGCATTCTCAACATTCGTAAGAAATTCGCAAGAATTGGAGCCCATCTTGACGCCTCTTGGCATGATTCACACGACTCGATGTGTACTGTCCGGCGGCTGGAGAACAAGTGACGAAGAGATGCAGTCGCAAGAGCAATCAATTGCGCAACCGCTTCATTCATAAGGTGTTAGCAGGCACTCGCAACACTTGCAATGATGGAGACTTGCAACATTTGTAAGAGATTCGCAAGAAATTCTTATAATGAATTTGTATACATTCGCAAAGATCGGCAGAAATTTCGCAAGCACTCGCGCAACCATTCGTAAGAAATTCGCAAAGATTCGTAAGGCTTCAAATTTTCATTAATTTTCCTCTCCATTCCTTTGCTGAATACATTATTTTCATAATCGCAAGGATAATCGGGACTGTGTGGGAGCAGCAATATACAACAAATCACAGCAGACGAATTTGAAATCATCTAGACAAAATTATGAAATATTTCTATAACTGATAGTTGAGTAGAGTTGAAAGCATTGTGGCAAACGGAGAAATTGCTCATTATGAGCAATTTCTCCTTTTGCCACAATGTTTTCAAAAGTTGTCTGCTGCATGGGCGTCAGAAAGTGTCTATACGTGGGAAAGGGTTAACCCTTTCCTAATTGCAAACTCATTTTGTCGCATCTGCAACAAACAACTCTCGAAATCATTTTGGCAAACGGAGAAAATGCGAACATGAGCAATTCTTATTTTGTCAATGTTTTCATCCTATAATATTGACAATATTAAGGCCGATCGCAAAATATGAAAACTATCTATAAATATAGTATTGAAAACATTATGGTATAAGTAGAAATTTCTCATTATTTGCCACAATGTTTTCAAAAGTCATTCACATTTGTGGAAAGGGTTATAACAACATATGAGTTGTTCCACGAGAAAACCAACATTATGGACTCTGCCTTATGTATCGACTCAGATCAGCCTGAGCATCATCATTATTAGCTGCCAAGCAGGCTAGCCCGTACAGACACTTTTTGCCTCCTGTGGCTTTTCTGTTTCAGGAATCATTACTCGATCTATACCCCCGAGACGGAATGTGTTGATCTGGATCGATACATTACGCAGAGGCCATAATGATAGTTTTCTCATGGAACGGCTCATCCATATGTTTAGAATGGTCGACTTGAAACATATCGGAGAAAAAAACATGAAACGGCCTAAACGTAAGAGAACGTAAATTTAAATCTCAAGAAATTAGCTCCTTTTCTCACAATATCTTCCATTTGTGTCTATTGTCAGAAGTCGCCTGGATCTCTTTAAGGATTACCCCTTTCCAACCTGCAGACACATTTTGTGGCATCTGCTGCGGATTACATTTTAAAACATTTGGCAAAACAGTCTGAAAAGGAAAAATTGCTATTTCTGTTGCCTGCTGTCCTCTGCTGCAATTTTGTTTTATGTGGGAAAGTGTTAATCAATCAAAATTAAAGCTTATCTGTTCTATGGCACTAAAGTTTTAATCTTTCTGCTAAAAATAAGTTTAATCAGTGATATGATAATAACATTTGCAGTGTGGTGAACCTTCTAGCCAGTTGCATCAACAGCTTAATTAACCCTTTCCCTCATATAGATGCTTTCTTACGCCTCTGCAGCAGACGGCTTTTTGAAAACATAGTTTTCCACTTTTAGTCGTAGGTTATCCATTCAATTATGGGAGATTTTCTATGTTTAGACAAAATACGTTCAAATTCGTCTGCTGCAGAATTGTCGTATGAGGGAAAGGGTTAAAATATGGCTGCCAAATACATTGTTATCAAAATCTCTGAAAGATGACTTTTTAACTGTTAGATACCATGATATCAGATATTCGCACTTGTCTGAAGACAGGCATATCAAAAGGAGAATACTCATTTCTTCTTTCATTTCAAAATGTTATCAAATGTCATCTGCAGCCGAAGCATTTACCCTTTCCCACCTGAAGACATGTTTTGACGCACTTGTACCAGACGACTTTTGAAAACATTGTGGTAAAATGAGAAATTGCTCAACATTTTTAATTGCATACAATAATTAAAATTTGAAAGTACATGTATCAAGGCAATTATGTAGAAAATTACTATATATTCAGGTATTATTATTGAACAGTGTTTAA
This sequence comes from Serripes groenlandicus, assembly GCA_031761405.1. Classification (NCBI taxonomy): domain Eukaryota; kingdom Metazoa; phylum Mollusca; class Bivalvia; order Cardiida; family Cardiidae; genus Serripes; species Serripes groenlandicus. The sequence continues at coordinate 31,525,875 of JASEVX010000006.1, forward strand.
ATCTTTGTTGCAAAAAGAGAAATTGCTCCATATCAGCAAATTCCTTATTCATTTTGACAATTCTATTTTCAAAAGTAGTCTACTGCAGATGCATCAAAATAGGTCTGCAATTGGGAAAGGCTTGATATAATTAACCCTTTCCCTCATACGACAATTTTGCAGCAGACGACTTTGAACATATTTCTACAAACTAGTTTCTGACCCAATATGACCCATATTTAAACTTGACCTAGATATCTTTAAGACAAACATTCTGACAATATTTCAACATGCTCAAGTTGAAAATGTGGCCTCTACAGTGTTAACAAGATTACCCTTCAATTTGGCCTAGTGACCTAGTTTCTGACCCGATATGACCATATTCGAACTTGACCTAGATATCTTTAAGACAAACATTCTGACAATTTCAAACTGCTGAAGCAAAAATTGCGGCCTCTAGAGTGTTAACAAGATTTCGCTTCAATTTGACCTAGTGACCTCGTTTTTGACCTCATATGGCCCAGTTTCGAACTTGTCCAAGATTTGATGGAGATGAATGTTCTGATACACTTTCATGAAGATTGGATGCAAAATGTAGCCTGTAGAGTGTTAACAAGCTGAAATGTTGACGACGCACAACGGACGACGGACGGACAAAATGTGATCACAATAGCTCACCTTGCACTTCGTGCATAGGTGAGCTAAAAATAGAAAATCCCTATAATTGAATGGATAACCTATGACTAAAAGTGGAAAACATTGTGGCAAAAGGAGAAATTGCTTGTTTTGAGCAATTTCTCCTTTAGTCACTATGTTTTCAAAAAGCTGTCTGCTGCAGAGGCGTCATAAAGTGTCTATATGAGGAAAAGGGTTAAGTTCATGTATCTCTGATGTCAAGCCATAAAATATCTAACCTAAATTCATTTATTTAGCAAAACTGACTTTTCTATTTTTAGTATCAGTGTCCTTGACCTTAATCTAAGTGATCATAAAAGTAACAAACCTAAATATAGGTCTTTGAATATCCCTTTCCCTTCAACCAATGAAAAGTTACTAAAATAGGTCAAATTTTTTTCTCCCTTTCAAGCCTAAGATTAATCTACAGCAGCTATATATATATCTAGACACCGTTAAAAAAATATCCGTGGACAGCTGTAGTAAAGATCAATACATGAAAGTATAATTATTTAATAAATATAGTTGTAAACATTCTTGCGAAATTGCTCATTATGATCAAATTCTGATTTAACAACAATATTTTCAAGTTGACTCAACTGCAGATGCGCCAAATTCGTCTGTGAGTGAGACAGGGTTTATTTATTGAGGGGAATCAAAGGTTGATGCACTTTAGGTTGTTGCATAGGACTTTAATGGGATACAAATGAAAATTCTAGTAAGCTTATAGAAATCATATAATCAGAATTACTGTAGATTTGTTGTATGATGGTTAACCCTTTCCCACATACAATAAATGTGCAGCAGATGACTTTGAAAACATCCATCTCAAAAAATGAAAGTTAGAGTTGAAAGCATTGTGGAAAGAGGAGAATTTTAAATTGCTCACTGTGAGTCATTTTTACTTTTACCACAATGTTTACATAAGCCGTCTGCTGCAGACGCTTCAGAAAGCATCTGTATGCTTGAAAGGTTTCAAGCAGTTATGTTTCAGTACTTAATTAACCCTTTCAAACATACAACAAATCTGCAGCAGACGACTTTGAAAGCATCTGTATGCTTGAAAGGTTTCAAGCAGTTATGTTTCAGTACTTAATTAACCCTTTCAAACATACAACAAATCTGCAGCAGACGACTTTGAAAGCATCTGTATACTTGAAAGGTTTCAAGCAGTTATGTTTCAGTACTTAATTAACCCTTTCAAACATACAACAAATCTGCAGCAGACGACTTTGAAAGCATCTGTATGCTTGAAAGGTTTCAAGCAGTTATGATTCAGTACTTAATTAACCCTTTCAAACATACAACAAATCTGCAGCAGACGACTTTGAAAGCATATTTGCAAAATCATGGAAATTCTCCATTAATGAGAGTTTAATTATTTAAAGGAGTTGAAAACATTGTGGAAAAAGGCGAAATTGCTCATGACGAGCAATTTCTCCACATAGTTTTCAAAAGTGGTCTGCTGGAGAGACGTCAGAAAGCGTCTGTATGTGGGAAGTGGTTAAACCCAATAATAGGTAAACATGTTTATTTTTTCTAACCCAGGAACATACTCCAACAGGTGGTGAGTCAATGTGTGGTTAATACATTCTCTGATAATCTCATCGTTATTTTTTGTATTTTTTCAAACTCTGCCCTACACTTACTGTTCACTAACCTTTACCAACTTGCAGACACAACAATTTTTTACGCATCTGCGCATATTTTTCTTTTGTCAGAATGTTTTCAATTATATTCAATAATGTGGAGATGTTTTCAAAGTCGTCTGCTGCAAATAAATTTGTATATGGGAGAAGTGTTAATGAAAACTATTTTGATAATTACAAGAGAAAGTTGATGCCAAGGCATCAATGTCGCCGGAAAAGACTGCATTGATTTATTTATGTATTCTTGACTTTCCTTAGTCTATTCATAGTCTAACATTAGGACCGTTGAAATGAAAACATTTACTTATAAATTTTATATTAATACTTACATTAGGGTATCTATAAAAAATTAACGAAATGTGTACACATTTATCTTGGCTTAAATTTAATTTTGCTGTTGTTACTTATTTAAATAATAGTATTCATTCATATAATTTCAATGTTTGTCAATCTTATTCGAATCACAAGGTAAATATCCTGATATTGCTTTAAAGGGAGGTAATTTGAAGAAAACAAAAGTCTTCAAAAGGAGAAATATATCAGCATTACCGTCTACAGTTTAAATTGATCTATTGTTTGTGGATTTAAAAATGTTCTTTTTTTCTTATTTCTACATGTACAACGAAATATTGCGGCTTCTCTTTGACGCTTTGCTTTGCGTCAAACATTCGTCTTGTACTTGTCTAAAATAAAATAATATCACTCGCTTTTTCATATCGAAATGCGCATGCGCGAAAATCGATGTTAAAGGTCACGAACCTACACAACAGAATAGGGTCTATATTTAGCTTAGAAACAGTTCCTACTTTAGATATTCATGGATTAACATTATTAAATGAATTCTACACAAATCAAGACATCTCTTTGAACATGAAAACAACATTTAGTAAGTTAAAATTGCTATTAAAAGGAGAATCCGAAATTGACCTCAATGATGACACATAAGAGTCTGCATTAGGGGGTGTTGGTTCACGTCTTGAAGGGACCACTTTTGTCTTCGTAAATAAGACAAAAAACTTAAATGCGAGTGAAATAAAAAAAACTGCAAACATTAAAAAATCGGAATATTTATTTCATTTTAGATGTGTCATTTATTAGTGTTCGTAAACAACCACAATTGTAATATGTTCAAATCATCTAGATTTGTTTCTTTCTAATAATAAGCCGCCCTCCCATGTGATTTCCGAAAAGCTATTAAAAATAGAAGTCGCGGGCTTCTGCCCGGCGACTAATGAGGAGCAATAAGGATAATGACAGCAATCTAAATCTGTAGATGTTGTTGTGCATTTTTTACCCCAAGAGTTAAATAAATCAAAATGTTCTATGCAGTTTGTATCATTCTTACACCAGTAACATTTTTACTGCCAAATTTGAATGTATGAATGTATATTGTTTTATGGCGCATCGACAGCTAAGGTCATTTAGCGCGCAATTAAATTTAATTATTCATGATCCCTGGGTAAACAAACCAGTACTAGGCTAGAAAATGTGCATTGCCCAAGTGCACTCCACCATGACCGTAGTGCCGCGACTGGGGATCGAACCCGGGACACCCAGTTTCGAAATCCCCGACGCTAACCACTCGACCACAGCGGATTCCTTGCCAAATTTGAGAAGCCTGTGCACAGAGCTCTAGATAAGGAGCGTTTTTTTCTAAAATCCTTATTTTATCCACTAACACTATGTTGTAGGTACTCAAAAGACGATTCTTTTGAGTACCCACAACATAGGGTTTGGTTGGATAATAAGAAAGATATTGTGGGGAAAAGAGCTAGAAACCCCTCCTTATCTGGACCTCTGCTGTGCCACCAATATAGAGCCAGACCAGTCTGCAAATGCGACATATTTAAGTGCCATCTGACCAGGTTCTGTAGTATTGCCATGGTGGCACAATTAAATCAACATTTTTATCTTGATATTATTCTTTATGGAATTTTCCAAATGCAAAGCTGGACAAATCTATTTTAAAAATTCAGTATTGAAAAAATGTAAGATGACCCCCTAAGTTTCGGACAGAACGTTATAAATCTGAGTGTGAGGTAAAGTTAACCCTTTCCCACATACATCAAAACTGCTGCAGACGATTTTAAAAATATCCTGGCAACATTTAAAGAAATCTCCATTAAATGGGAGTTTTATTATTAAATCAGAGTTGAAAACATCGTGGCAAATGATGAAATTGCTCATCATGAGCAATTTCTCCTTTTGCCACAATGTTTTCATAAAGTCCTCTGCTACAGATGTTTCAGATTGCGACTGTATGTGGGAAAGGGTTTTAAAGCGTTTACACTCAAGAACCACAACTCTGAGATAAGATAACCTGTTGGAAGACACTTAGGATTATCTCCAAGTTCCATCTAAACTGTAAGATTAAGATACATTATCTACATTGTGTACCCAGGAGTCTCATATCCTTGTTGATAGCCTCGATAATGATGATAGCCATGATGATAGCAGTACCAGTAAATGAAGAAGACTCATCTTTAACCCATTTCCCATATATATAAATGCATTTTGGCCATTCTGCAGCAGGCAGCTTTTGAAAACATTGTGTCAAAACGAGAAATTGCTCATGATGTGCAATTTCTTCTTTTGCCACAATGTTTACAGCTCTTTTAAATAAGGATACTTATATTTATACTGGTTTTCAACATTTTGGTCTGTCTCAACAATTTAGTAGTCTGCTGCAAACATATGTATTGTATGTGGGAAAGGGTCAATCCTCACAGGAAACCTGATAAGCCATTTTCAGATTGTTTTGTTTGGATGGACTGTTATGCCACTTCAACAGTATTTCAGTTATATCAAGTCATTTCCTGGGTGCCACTTCAAAAGTATTTCAGTTATGTCAAGTCATTTCCTTGGTTCCACTTCAACAGTATTTCAGTTATGTCAAGTCATTTCCATGGGTGCCACTTCAACAGTATTTTAGTTATATAAAGTAATTTCCTGGGTGCCACTTCAACAGTATTTCAGTTTTTATTAAGTCAATGCCTGGGTGCCACTTCAACAGTATTTCAGTTATATCAAGTCATTTCCTGGGTGCCACTTCAACAGTATTTCGGTTATGTCAAGTCATTTCCTGGGTGCCACTTCAACAGTTTTCAAGTTATGTAAAGTCATTTCCTGGGTGCCACTTCAACAGTATTTCAGTTATATATTAAAAGTAATTTCCTGGGTGCCACTTCAACAGTATTTCAGTTTTTATTAAGTCAATGCCTGGGTGCCATTTCAACAGTATTTCAGTTATATCAAGTCATTTCCTGGGTGCCACTTCAACAGTATTTCAGTTATGTCAAGTCATTTCCTGGGTGCCACTTCAACAGTATTTCTGTTATATCAAGTCATTTCCTGGGTGCCACTTGAACAGTATTTCTGTTATATCAAGTAATTTCCTGGGTGCCATTTCAACAGTATTTCAGTTATATCAACTCATTTCCTGGGTAAATTTCCAGTTCCACCAATGTTATTATGTTATCAAAAGTTGTCTCTTCCAGATGGGTTATAACGTTTCAATGCGTCTGCAACCGAGCCCTGGTAGCAACGTGGGCTGACAATCCAGGGGCTGTGAGTTCGAACCCCAGCTTTGCCAACATTCTTTTTGACGTTTGACAAAAGTCACTGTGAATAAGCGTCATTTGTCTTCCACCAATGGGCTAACAGATGTGGAAAAGCAGCCAGTGGCTTGGAAAGTATGTTGTGTGGATCACTGGTAGAGAAAGCCTGGAAACAAATTAATAGGTGAACTGGCCACCATAATATGACTGAAAAATTGTTGAAAACGGTGTTAAACTCCAATCAATCAATCAATCAATAAATGTGTCTGCATATGGGAAATGGTTATATGAAACAGTATCATGCATGAGTACCCACTGATTCCTTGACCAAAACTGTTTGGCTTCTACCGGCAAACGAAGTGTCTTATCATTTACCAACTCTTCCTTTAACCTTTCTCACATACATACACTTTCTGATGCATCTGCACACATTGTAGTAAAAGGAGAAATTGGTCATCATGAGCAATGTTTCCATTTCTTCTAAATAATTATTCTTTCATTTTGTTGTTGTATGTGGGACTAGGTTAACAAGTTACCTGTGTAAATGAAGTTACTATCGGTTCATAAAATTATACCCCACACATAAAAGTGTTATGCTGGCTGTCCTGGCTAGTACAATGAATTTGGCCTCCAAAAATGAGAACTGACTCATATTTTCAATGATACTGTTTACCAACTCAAATTGAAGGGAAGAGGAAAGGAAACACTACTTACTGTTATATTATAAATGTCAAATCTTTGAAAAACCAAGGGACTGTTACAGTCTGTTTATTGGTCTTTAAGTAATATTTGCTAAAAGTGATATGCTTGTACAAAACAAGAAGTTTCTACACAGATACGTATTTGAATGCTATGAAATCAAGTTTAACCCTTTCCCACATACAACAAATCTGCAGCAGACGTACGACTTTGAAAACATCCAAGCCAAAATTTAAAAAATCCGTACAAATGAATGTAGTATTCTAAATAGAGTTGAAAACATTGCGGCAAAAGGAGAAACTGTTTGAGCTGACAAGTATTGGATAATTCAAGTGTCATTATCAATAAATGCCTTATGCGATTTCGCTGCTTATCTAACTTGGCCAAGAAATTATGCCCATAAACAGGTTAAACAAGTTTAGATGTGGCCCGCCCACCACAGGTATTCCCATCAACGGGTGCGTAGAATGTTGAGATTGTTTTGAGCATTTTTCTTCTTTCTCCACAATGATTTTAAAAGATTACCTGTTGCATGAGGTATCAGAGAAAGGCGTAAAAACATTTTGATGAAGGATTTGTTTTTGACCGAATTCATATTGATGCCAGATTAGAAACAGTTGGCACACAGAGGGAGATGAATGATACTTATATACATTCTAGATCTGTTTCAAGTGGGGCAGAAATTATTATGGCTGGAAATCTAAATTTATCTTGACTTCCAACAGATGAACATAACACTCTGTCCACAAGTTTAACCCCTTTCCCACTTGCAGATGCAATTTGACACATCTGCAGCAGACGACTTTTGAACAAATTGTGGCACGATGTTGTCCACTCAATTTCAACAAACACTCTTATCTTGTTTGTAGACGTTTTCCATATTTCAAAGTTTGCCACAAGATACTTTCAATTTGGGTACACTTATCTTGTTTGTAGACGTTTTCCATATTTCAAAGTTTGCCACATTAGATACTTTCAATTTGGGTCTGCTGCAGATTTGTTGCATGATGGAGAAAGGATTAACAGAAGTTAAAACAAACTTAAACCTTTTCCTTCATATAGACTATTTCTGACGCCTCTGCAGCAGACGGCTTTTTGAAAACATAGTGACAAAAGAAGAAATTGCTCAAAACGAGCAAATTCTCCTTTTGCCACAATGTTTTCCACTTTTAGTCGTAGGTTCCCCTGTGAAATGTGAACCTTGAATCAAGTTTGACCATGGTTAAACATGGTCAAAACATGGTTGTCTATGTTGTTCGTTCAGACTTTGACTCTGGTCGATTATAACCATGATTGACCATGATTTGACTATGGTCTGACTGTGGTAAATGACCATGTTTTCCAGACCATGAAACAAGGTCAATCTTAAACAGTAAAAACACATTTGGTAATAAATGTTGCATTGCACAAATAGTGTCTGTTTCTTACTTAAAATACAACAATTTGAAACTCTAAGCAGTTTAGCATGCAACACCGTGAGTACGGTGTACACCTTATGTATTGTCCATGACCGACTATGATTCATGATCAAGAGTCTTTGTTTGAATATGATTCATGGTCAACAGTAATTACTAGACCCTGAATCACAGTCAAGCATAAATATTTCACATACTTAATGTGCATTGCAAAGAATAAAGAGATGTCAGAACGACATTTAATATTCTTAATGTGTTCTGTATCTGCTGTTACACTGCAAGAACTTTATAACAATTTGTTTTAAATATTAATGGTTTTATTTGGACTAAACAAAGTTTTGATAAATTGCCAAGTTAAACAAATATATCACTACAACATTTATTAAGGACACTTATAGAACACTTCTAGAACCATTTTTTTTAATAATTGCAACAACAACAACAGGAAGTTGAGATTTTAAATTTTCAAAATGGATGACAATGTGACATGTTAAAATTCTGGCAATGTTTTCACAAAACACTCTGTTATAATGGATTTTCATCAAATATTATGTACATAGTGATTTGTAAATAACTTTTGTTCTCATTCTAATGATAGAAGCAGATAGAAAAAACATAAAATGAAGATTTACAAGCACAGAATGGATTCAGAAATGGCAATGTATTCAATTTGATTTGGAAACACTTGACAGGTAAAACTTATATTAATGAATGTTTATTCAGTGTTATCATCTTTAGTGATATTTTACTCTTGTAATATGATTATTTTCTAGAACACTTTTAGACCTAGGCAGTTCCAGGCCCTGGCATTTTCAAATAATTTTGTAATTTACTACAAAGTCTCGGATAACCCTTTTTACGACTTAAAAAAAAAAGATTTAATTGCCATGAACAAGGTTTTAATTTTGTGTACATGTTATTTAATGAAACAAAATACCATGTTTTGTTCAATAAAGACCTGTAAAAGGGCTACTGAATTAATTTGGTATTATGAAACATGAATCGTGGTAATCAGGGCAGCAACAGATGACTAATTCTATAAAACATGTCAGTCTTAGGCAATGTTATTTTGAAATGCAATGAAACATGATTTATCATGATCTTTTAAAGAACATGGTCAAACCATGGTTGAACTTGCCACAAGGCTGCATTGAAGTGGACTATGAAACATGTTTGACCATGGTAATATAAAGGACCACGAAACCTGATTTATCCTGGTCTTAAGATCATGGTCAAACCATGGTTGACCATGGTACTAGGGCGGCCATATACCACGTGGCCTATGAATCATGTTTTACCATGGTATTTTTTTATGACCATGGACCAAGGTTAACCATGGTCTTTAAAAGAACATGGTTGACCATGGTCCCCAGGGTGGCCATATACCACGGCATGAAACATGGTCGACCATGGATTATACATGGTCATTTCGTGGTCAACCATGTTTTTAAAACATGGTCGACCTTGTTTAAAACATGGTCGACCATGTTTTGACCGCGTTCATTTCACAGGGGTTATCCATTCAATTATTGAAATTTTCTTTTTTTTTACAAAATATGTTCAAAGTCGTCTGCTTCAGAATTGTCGTATGAGGGAAAGGGTTAAACCTTTTCCTTAGGCAGACATCAATAGACACCTCCTGCAGCTGACCGCATTTGAATACATCGCCGGAAAAGGAGAAATTGCTCTTATCACTTTTTACTTTCAATTCAATCTCCAGGTTCCTTGAGTGCCTTTAGCAGACTTTTGCAATCAAAGTAAAAGGCCATAACATTATCATATCTGGTAAATATGGTTAGACATGGGATGAATCTGCAGCAGATTACTTTTGGAAATTCAATTTTCAATAATTACACATTCATTTTGTGCAATCAAAGTAAGAAGCCATAAAAATATCATATCAGGTAAATATGGTTAGCCCTGCAGACATGGGATGAATCTGCAGCAGATTACTTTTGAAAATTCAATTTTCAAAATAACACATTCATTTTGTAGAGATTTTCAATATTTTGCCCAGTCATGATTTCGTCTGCTGCAGACTTTTGCAATCAAAGTAAGAAAGAAGCCAACAAATTATCATATCATGTAAATGGTTAACCTGCAGACAGATTGTAACGAACCTTTGAAAACTTTCAATATTTTGAATAGTCATGTTTTTAACCCTTTCCCTCATATAGACGCTTTATGACGCCTCTGCAGCAGACGGCTTTTTGAAAACATAGTGACAAAAGAAGAAATTGCTCAAAACAAGCAATTTAGAGATTTTCTATTTATTGACAAAATATGTTCGAAGTCGTCTGCTGCAGAAATGTCATATGAGGGAAAGGGTTAAAGTCATCTGCTGCGTTTCTGTTGTATGTGGGAAACGGGGTTAATAATCTCTGCTTCCAACTAAGATTATAGGCCAGGGGAAACCTACTGCTACATTACACAACCAGTATTTTATGTTTATTGTTACATTTCTAACATTTACCCAATAATTACATGAACTTAACCCTTTCCCACATACAGACGCTTTCTGACGCCTCTAGCTGTAGCAGAAGACTTTTGAAAACACTGAAGCAAAAGAAAAAATTCCTCATAATGAGCAATTTCTTCTTTTGCCACAATGTTTTTTACTCTCTTCATTAATTACATTTTTTATTATAATGAGTTTTCTTATTTTTATGCCGATGTTTTCAAAGTCGCCTGCTGCAGATTTGTTGGATGTGGGAAAGGGTTTAGGCTTGGGCGAGATAGTAATTCTTCAAGGTGTGGAAACTTTATGATCCCAGCTTCACCCTTCTCGACTTCAGACATCAAATGCGAATAGATTATCAAAGATTTGTGGGGTAAATGATGAACTTCCGGCTCCCATCCTTTCCCACATACATCAAAGGAACTATGGAAAGTTTGAATTGAAAATATTTTGTTGTTTTCAAAAGGTACATCGAATTGTGTCTGCAAGTGGGAGAGGCTTATTGACCCTTACCCTCATACGACACTTCTGCAGCAGACGACTTTGAACGTATTTTGTTAAAACATAGAAAATCTCTATAATTGAACGGATAACCTTCAAAAAGCCGTCTGCTGCAGAGGCGTCAGAAAGCTTCTATATGAGGGAAAGGGTTGAATCTATTTATTGATAGAGGCGACTTAATAATAGCTTATAAAACATAAGTGGAAAATTATGAAATTTCTCACAATGTCAAATTTTTCATTTTTCTCACATTGTCTTATTATTCTGACTATTGCCAATTAATTATGCCTAGACCTAACCCTACAATCTCTTTCATATGTGATGCTTTAGAATATTCCCAGTAACAAGGAGAATGGAGTTCATCTCACATTAACCCATTCGCATGAGAACCACAAACGTTGGTGGTTTCATTGAAATATGCCCAAAATATTAAATTATCAAAGAATACAAAAGAAATCGGATCTTTAAATATTTTGCCGTTTTCTTGCTATTTACAATATTAAAACATGGTAGTGAACGGCATTCAACACCGTCCCTTTTCGGCGACTATAGCTTTACATGTAAAAATGCTTGCGTTCCTCTCCAATACATTCAGGTTTGACCCTAAATGAATACACACCATTCATTTTGTTCTTAATTTCCGAGCCCCAGTAGTTCAGTCGGTAGCGACACGGGCTGTCAATCCAGGAGTTGCGAGTTCGAACCTCAGCTCGACAAACACTCTTTCTTTTCCGAGGTTTGACGAAAGTCATTGTGACAAGCTGCATTTGCCTTCCACCAATGGGCAAACAGTCTATTTCGAAAAGCAGCCAGTTGCTTGGAAAGTATGTTGTGTGCATCACTGGTGTGAGAAAGCCAATTAAGAGACACATGCGTAGGTGAACTGGCCACAAAATGGCATAAAACCCAAATCAATTAATCAAAAAATATTTTCCTTGCAAAAAAGCACTTATTGCAATGGAAATAAGCATTGCATATGATGACTCCTTTATTAACAATAATGACACCTATTGACCCCTCAAATTCCGGTTCAATGCAGCAATCTGATTGGACATCATGCAAAATGACATTGCTAAGCAATTTAGAAAGCTTGAATTCCGGTAATGACGTTTTATCGGTGTCCAATCAAATTGCTCAATTCAAAAGCACCAAAAAGACAAAATAGTATTCAGATGGGTTTTTTTCCTTTGTGTTTTTGAAAATGTTTCACTAATTTAAAAGACATTATGAAAAGAAAAAAGACAAATTGTTCAACGGTTGTTGTATTGTTTTGAGTTTAATACTATTTTCAACAATTTCGTTGACTTATCACAGCAGCCAGTTCACCTACCCATGTGTTACCTGGCTTTCACACAACCATCTTCCCTGAGGCAACTGGCTGCTTTTCCATGTAGACTGTTAACCCTTTCCCTTATATTTCTGACGCCTCTGCAGCAGACGGCTTTTTGAAAACATAGTGACAAAAGAAGAAATTGCTCAATATGAGCAATTTCTTCTTTTGCTACATAATGCTTTCCACTTTTAGTCATAGGTTATCCATTCAATTATAGAGATTTTCTATTTTTTGACAAATTATGTTCAAAGTCGTCTGCTGCAAAATTGTCGTATGGGGGCAAGGGTTAAACAATGGGTGGTAGAAACATTGCCCTTGTTGCATTGACTTTTGTCAAATGTCTGAAAGAATGTTGGCCAAACTGGGGTTGAACTCACAACTCCTGGATTGACAGACTGTGTTGTGTCGCTATGACTGAGATAAAGCTGCTTGGCTGAATCAACCCTTTGTCTTCACGTGCTGACACCGAAACACGGATCCAATTTACCTCATTGTACTACGTCTAGTCAGTCTTCTTCAATAACAAGAGCTGTACATAAGACAGCATGCTCGACTATTTGCCATATTGATTCTATAGTAAACAGTGGTTAATGAGATAATGTGCATGGTAGTACCTTGCATGCCAAACTTTAACCAAATTGTCAAAGTCAAACAAGGGCCATAATTTGTACTTAATTTAAACAAAAATTATCTAACTTGACTGTCTGACAACCCTGAAGACATGAATGAAGTTGCAAGTCAATATAATTAGTGGTTACCGAGATATGTTCATGATAGTATCTTGCATGTAAAACTTTAACCACATTTTTTAAGTCCAAAAAGGGGTATAATTGTGTCAAAATCTGAGGTAGAGTTTTGGGCCTTGTCCTGCAAGGTCATTTGATGATGTCCAGTAAATGTGTGAAGTTTTAAACCAATAGCATCTGTGGCTTGTGAGAAAAAGCCTTGCATCCAAAACTTTAACCAAAGTTGCAACGCCGACACTGACGCACAAGTGACTGTAATAGCTCTCATATTCTTTGAATAGTCTAGCTAAAAATGAGGACTGAACTTCTTGAAAACTGTGTGAATCATTTTGATACAGTGTTCAAATCATTGTTGAACAGAGAAAAACTGTTTCGTCTATAAAAGCAATGACTCCTTCTACCATATGTTTTTCAAAATTTATCAGATGTCTAGAGACTGAATTTGACAGAACAAACGGTGAGAAAGTTTGAGAAGATTACAGTTAAAATTTGTCACAAACTTATATGGGTTTTCTCTCATTATCTTGAGATGAAAATTTGTAATTACCCAGTTTATTAAGGAATGGAAAGCAGGTTTTCTAGAACTTAACCCTTTCCCACCTTCAGATGGATTTCATCGCATCTGAAGAAGATGACTTGTGAAAACATTGTGGCAAAAGGTGAAAATTGCTCATGATGATCATGCAATTGCTCCTATGATAACCACGTATAATGTTTTCAATTTTATCAAAAAACTCTAGTAGAGATTGTCCATGTTAACCCTTTCCCTCATACGACAATATTGCAGCAGACGACTTTGAACGTATTTTGTCAAAACATAGAAAATCTCCATAATTGAATGGATAACCTATGACAAAAAGTGGAAAACATTGTGGCAAAAGGAGAAATTGCACGTTCTGTGCAATTTCTTCTTTTGTCACTATGTTTTCAAAAAGCTGTCTGCTGTGGAGGCGTCAGAAAGCGTCTATATGAGGGAAAGGGTTAAGGTCTAGATTTGTTATATAAGGGAAAGGATTTCTCCTAATTCCCTTTTATTGCCAGTATTCTTCATGGAATATAGATATATAATCTCTCTCCTTATTACCATATATGGGGTTTCACTTTGCAGTTATATTGCACCTTCTCCGTAGAATATAATGAGTAAAGACTATAATATATATATATGTTTTAAATTTGTAAAATAGGGAAATATTGCTTTCCCTTTACTCCAACTGAGTCGGTTGATTGATTGGAGTTTTAACCCTTTCCCACATTAAGCAAGTCTGCAGCAGACGAGTTTGAAAATATCTCGGTAAAAATGTTAAATATCTCTCAATAGAAGGATGATTGTTGATTATTAAAAAGAGTTGAAAATATTGTGGCAAAGGGAGAAATTGCTCATAATGACCAATTTTTTCTTTTGCCACAATGTTTTTAAAAGTCGCCAGTGTTGCATAGGCATCAGAAAAAGATTCTATATGTGAGAAAATGATTAGCCCTGTTTAAACCCTTTGACCCTCATATAGACGCTTTCTGACGCCTCTGCAGCAGATGGCTTTTTGAAAACATAGTGGCAAAAGAAGAAATTGCACAAAATGTGCAATTTCTCCATTTGCCACAATATTTTCCACTTTTTAATTGTCATAGGTTATCCATTCAATTATGGAGAATTTCTATGTTTTGACAAAATACGTTCAAAGTCATCTGCTGCAGAATTGTCATATGAGAGAAAGGGTTAATTTACATCAGCCAGTTAACTTTGCCTGTTTTTTTCTGGCTTTCTTGGACAAGTTCCGGTACTCCATAATTCTCAGGTAACTCGTTATCTTCCCACTTATAGACTATTAAATTTTAGCCCATTGCAATGTGGAAGACGAAAGTTCACAATGATTTTTATCGATCTTTTGAAAGAATGATTGGCTGAGCTGGGGTTCAAACCGACGACCCCTCCCTTGATTGATAGCCCTCGTCGTTACAGATTGAGCTATCGAGGCATTACAATATCAACTGAGTCTAACTCACATCTTCTGAAATATACAAATCCTAAACAATGTAGCACCTTTTCCCCAAAACAGACATGTTTTGATATATTCTGCAGCAGACTTCTTGCAAAATGAGAAATTACTCATTATGAGCAATATCTAAGTTTGTCACAATGATATCTTTTCTATTCAATAAGACTGTTACATTCATATATAAAGATTTTCCATATTTTTGCCGAGACATTTTTCAAATTTGCCTGCTGCAGATGTGTTGTATTATTTGCAGGGGCGTAGCTTCCTTTAGGCACTGTAGGCACGTGCCTACACATTTTTCTCAAAATGCCCCAAAATGCAGCTGCGTCGATATAGGATTTCAACGGGGCCTACACATTGATTATTGCCAAGCTATACGCCCCTGATTTGTGGGAAAGGGTAAGATACTTAGAGATCAACTTTATTCCATCTCCATAATCACTAAAAAATATAATGGTTTTAAGAGCTCTGTATTACAAATAGGCAGTTTAACTTACCATTAGAAAGTGATGATGTAAAGTTTATTGCTATAAAATACGTGTGAATGGTGTAAAATTGCAATGAAAACCTTATTAGTGGGAATTAAAAAATAATCAGGTCTATACACAGTGTAACAGTCAAGTGTGACCTTCTGTTATAATTGGCAAAATGCTGTCAGGAATCTCTCTTTACTCATTAACTGATAGATTATTTAACCCTTTCCCTCATATAGATGCTTTCTGATGCCTCTGCAGCAGACGGCTTTTTGAAAACATAGTGACAATAGAAGAAATTGCACAAAACGTGCAATATCTCCTTTTGCACAATGTTTTCCACTTTTAGTCATAGATTATCCATTCAATTATAGAATGAATGAATGTATATTGTTTTATGGCGCATCGACAGCTAAGGTCATTTAGCGCGCAATTAAATTTAATTATTCATGATCCCTGGGTAAACAAACCAGTACTAGGCTAGAAAATGTGCCTTGCCCAAGGGCACTCCACCATGACTGTAGTGTCGCGACTGGGGATCGAACCCGGGACACCCGGTTTCGAAATCCCCGATGCTAACCACTCGACCAAAGCGGATTCCATATTCAATTATAGAGATTTTCTATTGTTGGACAAAATATGTTCAAAGTCGTCTGCTGCAGAATTGTCGTATGAGGGAAAGGGTTAACCCTTTTCCCGCCTACAGAAGCTTTCTGATACATCGGCAGCACTCAACTTAACATATTATGAGAATTTCCACAATATTTTCAACTTTATTTCATAATTGTTCCTTTATTTATTAGGAGAGTTTCCATATTTTTGACTAGACGTTTTTTTTTCAAATCGCCTTCTGTAGATTTTTTGTAAGTGGAAAAGGGTTTAAGGGTTTGTTCCTCCAGTGCTCTGACCAATATGATTGGTTATCTAATGCAGTAAGAGATTATTGCCACAAACATTATGACCAACCCTGTATTGAATGCAGAGCTCTAGGGGCATTTTGCATGTTCTAAAATCCTTATTTGGCCATATAACCCTATGTTGTGGGTACTCAAAAGAATCGTCTCAGTGAGACGATTCTTTTGAGTACACACAACATAGGGTTTGGTTGGGTGATATGAGAGATATTGTGGGGAAAAGAGCTGTATACTCCTCCTTATCTGGACCTCTGATTGAATGAGCTCTACAGTAAGCAAACGAAAACCAATTAACTCTTTCAGAGCAAATAGCAATTAACATTGGGTAATTTGAAAACAATACAGATTCAGGTGGAATATTGTAAAGGGTACACAAATGCGAAACAACTTGCCAACATTTCAACATGGAATTTCCATTTTTTCTGCATCAATAAAAACACACAAAAAACTTCTCAAAGAATAACATTTGTTTGCGATGGTTTTTCTCTTCCTAAGTGGAGATATATATACTCATTCCATCTTTTTATAAATCATTGCCGTGGTAATTGAACATAACATATGGAAGCTGGAAAAACCATTAGAAAAAACCTCCGCGAGCATCCCAGGGTGAAAACTATCTTCATTATCATCACGCTTTAGCTGATCAATGAACCTTCAAATTCTGACTAAGAGACCTGCTGTCAGAACAAGTAAATAAATATCAACACTTTGGGTCATCCAAAAACAGGGAGGAATAGACTGGTTTTTATGCAAAACAATTTTGAATAAGACCTTGAATGATTTATTACTCATTTCAAATGTTATTTTACCATTTTATTTATAGAAATTGTCCATAGTTTTTACTCAATGTTTTTTAAAGTTGTCTGCTGCAGAAAGCGTTGGAAAAGACTAAAGACACATTTTGTAAAGAATCTTATGTGCACACAAAATTGATTGATTTATTGATCAGGGTTTAACCACGTTTTCAACAACAAAAAATTAAGTCATACCACGGCGGCCAGTTCACCTACTCATGAGTCTCCTGGCTTTCTCACACCAGTACTCCACTCAACATACTTTACAAGCAACTGGCTGCTTTTTCACATAGACTGTTAGCCCATTGGTGAACGTCGGAAAGAATGTTGGCTGAGCTCACAACCACAACTCACAACCACTGGATTGACAGCCCTCATCACTACCATGGCACAAAAGAGATAACAAGAGATGTTTCTCAAACATTATGTCCCCCTGAGTGTCACATTTTCAGGAACATCAATGGGAAAACTTTTTATATTCAAAGTCACTGTGACCTTGACCTTTGACCAAATGTGGTCTCAAAATTAAATTATCCAATGGTCATGCCCTACCTTCCTACTGAATTTGAAGACATTAGACCAAAGCATCTGCAGTTATCAATCAGACAAGCTATTTGTGATCGAGATCACTGTGACCTTGACCTTTAAATGGATGACCTCAAAATCAGATAGGCTTATCTGCTGGTCATGCCCAACCTCTTTGTCAAGTTTGAGTACTTTAGGTCCAAGTTTGATCTAGTTATCAATCTATCAAGCTTTGGTCTACCAACTTCTTTTGATGGCCGGACCACAATGTGCAGAGCATAATTCAAATTAAACAAGGGCATGGCAAAGCGGATGCATCCCCTCGGTATTCAATTTTGACTTTGTCTTTTAACCTATGACCTTGAAAATAAGATCGGTCGAAGGATGTTCAGTGTAGGGTGGTCACAAGGTTGTTACGGACGGACGCACAGACAAACGAATGAACGAACAAACAGACAGACAGTCCTGTTACTATATCCCCATCGCAAACTTCGTTAGCCGAGGGGATAATAAGGATTTCTAAAGTTAAGGTAGACAAATCTAATTAATTTGGTAAGGTTTCACATATCAAACATTTCCCATTTACAGACACATTTCGTAAGGTTTCACATATCAAACATTTCCCATTTACAGAGACATTTCAATGACCTGCAGCAGACCACTTTTAAAAATATTGTGAGCAATTTCTCCTTGACCCTTTCCCACATATGACAATTCTTCAGCAGACGACTTTGAACATATTTTGTCAAAAATGAGAAAATCTCTTTAATTGAATGGTTAACCTATGACTTAAAGTGGAAAACATTGTGGCAAAAGTAGAAATTGCTCGTTTCGAGCAATTTTTTCATTTGTCACTATGTATTCAAATAGCCGTCTGCTGCAGCATTTATATGAGGGAAAGGGTTAAGCCACAATATTTCAATTCTTTTGAAAAATCACATTTTACCGTAAATGTATTTAAAAGTTTCGAAACAGTCTGCTACTAAAGGGTCAAAACTCTGTAGTGGAAGTCAGTAAAATCAAGAAATTTAATGACATTGAACAGTGTGATGTAGCTAGCTAGTTTTGAAGATTCATGTAAAGTTAGAACAACTTTAATGAACACTGGTCACTGCAAATGTTCACATTATAAGTCATGTCTGAAGAGAGGCTTAAAATAAAAAGTTGTATACTTAAGTGCAAGGCATGTGCAGCAATTGAGTCATGTGACAACCATAGATAAACTTGAAATTGTGAACCATAATTTTACTGTTGCATTTTAACCTTTTCCCACGTATATATAGACACATCTGCAGCAGACGACTTTGAAAACATCTAAGCAAAAACTTAAAAAACTCCATTAACCCTTTCCCTCATATAGACGCTTTCTGACGCCTCTGCAGCAGACGGCTTTTTGAAAACATAGCGACAAAAGAAGAAATTGCTCAAAACGAGCAATTTCTCCTTTTGCCACAATGTTTTCCACTTTTAGTCATATATGTTATCCATTCAATTATAGAGATTTTCCATATTTTGACAAAATATGTTCAAAGTCATCTGCTGCACAATTTTTGTGTGAGGGAAAGGGTTAATGAAAGTTTAAATATTAAATAGAGCTAAAAACATTGTGGCAAATGTAGAAATTGCTCATCGCTTTCCTCTTTTGCAAAAATGGTTTTAAAAGCTGTGTACTACAGAGGCATCAAAAAGTGTCTGTATGTAGTAAAGGGTTAAATGGGTTCCACTTGTAACAAATCTGGAAACATAAATTACTAAAACTGCAGTCAGTCTCCAAAGACCTCACAACTCATGACAAGAGAATCATGTTAAGAACAAGTCTTACATGTTACATGTCAATTCTATTTTGTATCATTCTGGTATAATGGGAATTCCACACCTTCCTTCATGATGTAACTGTTCTTTCAATTAACCACCTTTTCCCGCATATAGCAAATCTGCAGCAGACCACTTTGAATACATCTTGATATATAAATATGCAAAAGCTCCACAAATGAAAGTATAATTGTTTAATAGAGATTAAAACTTTGTGACAAAAGGAGAAATTATTCCCCTTTTATTAATAGTCACAATGTTTTCAAAAGGCATCAGAGCTGCAAATGCATCAGAATGCGTCAAAATGCGTTTTGCAGGTGGGAAAAAGCAAAAGCCAAAATATATTGAAAATGTGGGAAAAATAAATAACACCCAAATGACTCACTTGTGTTACTATAAGCATTGAAATGTCTGTCTCCAAGCAGAAAACTCAGGTTTGATCCTTGGTTAGATTTGTTTCACCACAAAGTCTTTGGAATTACCTGATTCTGAAACATTCTGAGATGCTTTTAAGTGTCTCTCACTTAACAAGAGGTCAAATACTGGTCCAAATTTCTAGGAAAAATGGCCTTGTCCTTAATGGTGCCATACACTGAGTATGGTAAAGAACCAAGGGGTCTTTTCGGAAAGAGCTAGGGAATAGCTGCCGGACTCCCTTGTATCTTAGTCTGTCTCTTGAGATAATACGCACCTGGCAGATGGCTTGTGTCCATGATATAGTGTATGCTATCAAATGGGCTAGCAAGCTTATGCATGCTCAATCAGAGCATTAAGTCTCTACTGAGTGAATTACATTACATTACAAACAAGGCAAAGTAACTTGGTAAGCTTTTTGTCAGAAAGCAGTAATAATTTGTTGGTAAAGAACTTCCTTCTTAAACACCTTATCCTACAAACAGATGCTTTCAGATGGCTCTGCAGCAAACAACTTTCGAAAGACATTGTGGCACAAGGAGAAATTGTTCATACTGAGCAACTACTCCTTTTGCAACAATGTTTTCAATTCCATTCAACAATTATACTTTCGTTAGTTAATAGAGATTTTTCATTCTTTTGTTAAGATATATACAAAGTCGTCTGCTGCAGAATGGGTTATATGTGGGAAAGTGTGAAGCCAAAGAGGCCCCAGCAGTGCCATATATATAAGACTTTAGTAGCAGTAATGATTTCAATCCATGTTACTAAGTATGGCTGATGAAATATAGTAACCATATGCTATAAATTTACCACTGATAATACTTGTTAATAATAGTATTAATGGTAACATGACTGAAACATGGTAGAAATGCAACACATCTTTGCTATCATCAATGACTACCCCACTGTAACTACTTTTGTACAGTCTTACACTTACACCTTCAATTTCATGTTCCCAATTGTAGCTAAAATATCCCTATCCAATTTCCAGATGCATTTTAACACATCTTCAGCAGACAGCTTTTGAAACCATTATGATAGAAGAAGGAATTGCTCATAACACGCAATTTCTCCTCTTGCCACAATGTTTTCAAAAAAATTATACTTTTGTTTAAAGACAATTTCCATAGGCCTGGATATTTAGAAATTCATCAGTTGCAGATTTGTTGTATGTGGGAAAGGGTTGATAAATAGAGAGACTTCAGCACATGGTTGATACGTATTCCATGTGTATAACCCATTCCCTCATACAACAATTCTGCAGCAGACTACTTTGAACATATTTTGTCAAAAAATAGAAAATCTCTATAATTGAATGGATAACCTATAACTAAAAGTGAAAAACATTGTGGCAAAAGGAGAAATCGCTCGTTTTGAGCAATTTCTTTTTTTGTCACTATGTTTTCAAAAAGCTGTCTGCTGCAGAGGGAAAGCGTCTATATGAGAGAAAGGGTTAAAGCATCCTCATGGCTCTTGTGTGGAATTTTATAGGTGGCCAACAGCTTGTATCTCACCGATACTATTCTCAAAATGACACTAAAATCTTCTAAATCATGTTTTCTGCCAGAATAAAAACATTATATCTGTTTCTCAGGTTATTTTCTTTTTTTCATTTATGTCCTTCACACATGGAAAGCTAACCTAATCACAACTTCAACATTTAAACCTTTTCCCACATACAACAAATCTGCAGCAGACAACTTCGAAAACATCTGGTTAAAAATATGGTAAACCTCCAAAAATGAAAGTTTTATCATTGAAATAGTTAAACATTGTGATGAAAGGAGATTTTGCTCATTATGTGCCCTGCTGAAAATGCAATTTTCACTCTCCCTCCTCAACACAATGTTAAGGCAACAAATAAATGAAGCTACTTTATGATCTGCTGAAGCTCAATTCAGGTGGCTCAATTAATATTTGAATACAGCAATTAAAGGAATATAATTATTTACATTCTAATATTGTTTTGTATTACCTATTTCTCATATCAAGTGTAAAAACTTGAAATTATTTTAAAGTTTAAATTACAAACAGTCTAGACATGGAAAGAATAGTTTTGACAAGCCAGTTTTCTTTCAGACATAATGTTTGCAATTTCTGTCATGGGAGTCCATAAGTCTACATACACTATATATACCTTTAATTTACCCTAGCTTTTACACATACACATATATTTTATGACGCCTCTGCATGCAGACGACGTTAGAATTTTTACATTGTGACAAAAGATGAAATTGCCCGTGATCGAGTTGAAAAAAATATTAGTAAAATTCTCCTATAATGCCACCATGTTTTCATAACTCTCTGACATCTATTGCAGAGGCATCAGAAAGCATACAACAATTCTGCAGCAGAAGACTTTGAACATATTTTGTCAAAAAATAGAAAATCTCTATAATTTGAATGGATAACTTATGACTAAAAGTGGAAAACATTGAGGCAAAAGGAGAAATTGCTCGTTTTGAGCAATTTCTTCTTTTGTCACTAAATTGTTTTCAAAAAGCCGTCTGCTGCAGTGGCGTCAGAAAGCGTCTATATGAGGGAAAGGGTTAATGGGTTAGACAATAAATAATTTGAAGAAGATTACAATTATATAGAGAAACTGTCTGACATCATCCCGTGACTTATTTCATCTTATTTACTAGTGGTTGTCTGCAACTGTCTCAAAAGTCTGGAATTCTTATAAAATATGGCAGAATTTTCTTATTGTTTTTCCTCAACTATAATAATAACTGTCTCTCTTTTATCTATATCTTTAGGTACTATAAGCATGCATCTTCAAAACTTGACCATATAAAGCAATATCCACACACTAAAGTACAAGGAAATGTACCATTATAACCATTTCCCACATACATACTTATGTAACTTCTGTAGCAGAAATGTTTTGCTTGAAATTTCACTTAACCCTTTCCCATTTGTAGACACATTAACTTTCTGAAGCATCTGCATCAGACCTTTTTTGAAAACATTGTGGCAAAAGGCGAAATTGCTCATCTGACATGAGTAATTTCTCCATTTGCCACAATATTCAACTATTATATACAACAATTTACAGAGAATTTTCAAGTTTTTAAAGATTTCTGCTGCAGATTTGTTGTATGTGGGAAAGGGTTAAGGTGCATTATAATAGAAATCATGCCGCAGACACCTTTTTTAAAACATAGTGACAAAAGAAGAAATTGCACAAAACATCCAATTTCTCCTTTTGCCACAATGTTTTCCACTTTTTGTCATTCTGGTTATCCATTCAATTATAGAGATTTTCTATTTTTTGACAAAATATGTTCAAAGTCATCTGCTGCAGAATTGCCGTATGAGGGAAAGGGTTAAGCTAGATATATAGAAGTTTCTGTCACTGTGTGTAGATTCTGATCAGACAGAAGAGATGAATATACAGATCTGAACCTACATTGTACAGAAAATTCTATCTTGTACCTTTTTCACACAGTCATATGGTATTAACATATGAGCTGTCCCGCAAGAAAACCAACAGTTACTGGACTCTGCGTAATGTATCGACCCAGATTAGCCTAATCCGGGCCAACACATTCTGTCTCAGGTGAAAAGAGGTATAGAGTAATGATTCCTGAAACTGAAAATCCACAGGAGGCGAAAAGTGTCTGTCCAGGTTAGCTTGCGCGGCATGCCTCAGGCTGCTCAGGGTCGATACTTCACGCAGAGTCCACAATGTTAGTTTTCTCGCGGGGATGGCTTATATGACAGTCAACACCACTTCTTTTAGACTTCTTTTAGACCTTGTCATGTCTGTAACAGACGACTTTGGAAACATCCAGGCAAAAAACAGAGGAAAGGCTCTATAAATGTAGGTATAATATAAAGACCAAAAAGAGTTGAAAATATTGTGGCAAAAGAAGAATTTGCTCGTTTTGAGCAATTTCTACTTTTTTTCAAAATGTTTTCAAAAGTCGTCTGCATGTGGAAAGGTGGGGGGGGGTTTAATGCCGGACAAAGGGGAAAAAAATTGGGCATCTGCTCAATTTAAATCATGATCTACACAAGTTGACATAAGTTTTCTAACAAGCTTGAGTGAGTAACATGTGAACAGTGTATATCTTGATAGGACTGCAGATCTCACAGGCTGATCTTGTTCCATAATGTTCACAGAAGCCAACTTGTACCTTTTCGGAAGAACATGCTCATTAAGACTTAACAGCTGTTCCAAAATTCAAGAGTGTTCTTTAACGCTTCCCACATACAGACACTTTTTGACACCTCTGCAACAGACAACTTTTGAAAACAATGTGGCAAAAGAAGAAATTGCTCAAAACAAGCAAAGCTCCTTTGGCCATAATATTTGCAACTTTATTTAACAATTAAGCTATCTTTTATGGAGATTTTTCAGGTTTTTGTCACCATGTTTTCAAAGCCTTCTGCTACAGAGTTACTGTATGTCGGAAAGGGTTAAAGCATTATAGAACTTGGCATGCCATATAACTAACTGTCCAACCAACCTATTTCTCTACATGTTTATAATATTACATGTTGAATTCTTATACAGCTTATATACCCGATATATATATAGATGACTTGAATTACCACTGCAGCAGAAACCAGATTGTTCAATTACATTTTCAAACAAGAAGAGCTTACAAATATGACATAATATACATGGTAGTACAAAAATACATTAACACTTTGCCCCATATAGACGCTTTCTGACGCCTCTGCAGCAGACGGCTTTTTGAAAACATAGTGACAAAAGAAGAAATTGCACAAAACGTGCAATTTCTCCTTTTGCAACAATGTTTTCCACTTTTTGTCATAGGTTATCCATTCAATTATGGAGATTTTCTATTTTTTGACAAAATACGTTCAAAGTCGTCTGCTGCAGAATTGCTGTATGAGGGAAAGGGTTAATTGATTGAATGATTGAGGTGTATCGCTGTTTTCAACAATTATTCAGTCAATTCACAGTGGCAAGTTCACCTAAGCATGTGCTTCCTGGCTTTCCAAGCATGCAACCTAAGCTGCTTTTTCCACATAGCCTTTTACCCCATTGGAGAAGGAGAAAATGTCGCTTGTCTGACAAACATTGACTTTTGTCTAGGGTTCTTAAACTAACATCTACTGACTGAGCTACTAAAGCTCGGCAAAATAAGTATGATTAACCCACTCCAACATATAACTTTTAGTCAAAAGGTTAAAAACTTTCTATAAATGAAAGAACAACTATTGAATAAAATCGAAAAACATTGTGGCAAAAGTATAAATTGCTACTTTTGCCACAATGTTTTCAAAAGACGTCTGCTTCAGAGGCATCAGAAAGCGTCTGTATGTGGGAAAGGGTTAAACATTAAACTACTGGTCTATGGCACCAGTCCTTGATTTATTGTATAACTTCCATTACAGGCTGTCGACAGTCTTCAATTTGTGTATGAAATATAGTAAAATCTTAATATGTATGAAATATTGTAGTCCTGGAGTGAGAGGTCTAGATAAGGAGGGGTTACTGTATATTCAGCTCTTTTTCCCACAATTTCTCTCTTAATATTAAAACAATCCCTATGAGAGTTTTTTTTTTGAGTACCCACAACATAGTGTTAGAGAGGGTCGAATAAGGATTTAAGAACATGCAAAACATCCCTTGTCTAGAGCTCTGTAGTAGCATCTTGATATGTATTAAATCTTGATATGTATTTAAATCTAGGACCATCTTGATATGTATTTAAATCTAGGACCATCTTGATATGTATTAAATCTTGATATGTATTTAAATCTAGGACCATCTTGATATGTATTAAATCTTGATATGTATTTAAATCTAGGACCATCTTGATATGTATTAAATCTAGGACCATCTTGATATGTATTAAATCTAAGACAATTTGTGTATAAAATATAGTACCATCTTGATATGCATTTAAAACTAGGACCATTATTTGTGTATGAAATATAGTACCATCTTGATATGTATTAAATCTTGATATGTATTTAAATCTAGGACCATCTTGATATGTATTAAATCTTGATATGTTTTAAATCTAGGACCATCTTGATATGTATTCAATCTAAGACCATCTTGATATGTATTACATCTAAGACCATCTTGATATGTATTCAAATCTAGGACAATTTGTGTATAAAATATAGTACCATCTTGATATGTATTTAAATCTAGGACAATCTTGATATGTATTAAATCTTGATATGTATTTAAATCTAGGACCATCTTGATATGTATTAAATCTTGATATGTATTTAAATCTAGGACCATCTTGATATGTATTAAATCTAGGACCATCTTGATATGTATTAAATCTAAGACAATTTGTGTATAAAATATAGTACCATCTTGATATGCATTTAAAACTAGGACCATTATTTGTGTATGAAATATAGTACCATCTTGACATGTATTAAATCTTGATATGTATTTAAATCTAGGACCATCTTGATATGTATTAAATCTTGATATGTATTTAAATCTAGGACCATCTTGATATGTATTAAATCTTGATATGTTTTAAATCTAGGACCATCTTGATATGTATTCAATCTAAGACCATCTTGATATGTATTACATCTAAGACCATCTTGATATGTATTCAAATCTAGGACAATTTGTGTATAAAATATAGTACCATCTTGATATGTATTTAAATCTAGGACAATCTTGATATGTATTCAAATCTAGGACCATCTTGATATGTATTAAATCTAGGACAAGTTGTGTATAAAATATAGTATCATCTTGAGATGCATTTAAAATGAAGTTTTTTAAAGTAAAACATATTTTTATTAGAAAATACTTACCAGTCATTTAATACCTGATATATCATCTCTATACACCTTAATTATCAAAAAAAAAACGCCCACGCTAGCATATCCCTCACGTATCCGTGACATACACGGCCGCCCGGAAGTACAGGCGCGCACGTGAGCGGGTAGTCACTTTTCATTCACCGTTAAGTATTGGTGACGACGCGGGGTTGGGAGGTGGGACTCTATAAATGACTGGTAAGTATTTTCTAATAAAAATATGTTTTACTTTAAAAAACTTCATTTTTATATCAAAAATACATTACCAGTCATTTAATACCTGATGACTTCGTAGCATAGGACGGGAGGTTCGACCAATACTTACTGTCGTTCCAGGTACGTTGTAGTATATTATTCCATATTTTTTTAAGAACAAACATACTTGATTCCAACGGATGTATAAAGGGAAAGAGGGGATTGAATACAGGTTCAATCGGTATTCACTTTATTTATGTGTTGGATTATGTGAATTAGCAAACCACTCGCTGTGAAGCCACAAGGGGACCCAGGCAGGACCGACTGCAACTGGTTCTTAGACAGGAACCCTTGTTGACACAGTAGAGTAAGGAGCCATCAGATTCATTGAATCTGATCTGCCCGGTTTCTACAGAGACGATCTGTAGTTAAAGCTAATAAAAAGACGGTTTTATAAGTAAAAAACTTTAAAGACGTCGATTCAAGAGTTCGTATGGAGCTCTTGTAAGCGACCAAAGGACGCAAGACAAATCCTATTTTGGAGTTAACTCCTACAATTGGGTTTTTTCTAATTCTAACCATCAGTCTGTGAAACTTAATGTAATTCATTTCTACTGAAAGCAAAGAACTCACTTCCCTGTTAGTGTTCGCCAAGCAATACGAATTTATAATTCTCAGTAAAACTTAAGAAGCGGTAGCCGTCGACAAACGTTCAGAGAGATTGACCTACCTTATTAACATCAATCGGTAAGAACTGTCTATATCTAAGGAAGATGTAACGGTTATGTCGATAGGCAGGCCAGAAGGACGTATAACCACGGTCTCTGGGCCAGAGAAGTGTTCTGTCATCATCTTCCCTTCCAGAAATTCCTTCCAGAAGTGAAACCGGAAGTTGACGAAATGGTTCTCAGCCTCATTATGAACTCGGGGAGTAATTATTATTATTCCTTTGCGAATTCTGAACGTTCACTGCCGAATGAGTGGAATATAGTTGTCTATTCTGTATTAGTGAATAGACTCTGTCCGAAGGTACTCGAATTACCGCTAAGTCGGTGAAAAACGTCATACCCACGAACGTGAACCTCTTTGACGGAATTAATTCCGACTTCTGCGTGTTGGGTATTAAACCCAACCGCAGAATGGTCCGCCAGGCTAGGGATAGATCGTGAAAAAGAAGTACACGATCCGTCCTGTGGGGAAGCCAATCGTCGAAGTATTGAAGAAGTTGGGGTCCTTTCATACGAAGAAATGCTCCCATGCCCTGATATCTTCGTAAGCACTCGAGGGGCGGACTTGAGGCCGAAGGGAAGAGCCCTGAAATTGGAGCACTTCTCCCTCTATCACAAACCGAAGGTATTTCCCCGAGGAGGAAGCGATCGGGATGTGATAAAAAGGCGTGTGTTAGGTCTAGAGAGACCGCCCAGTCGCCTTTCCGAATTGCAACTCGGATGGAGCGGGTCGACTCCATTTTGAATTTATCGACCGGAATCAATAGATTTAGCGCAGATAAATCTATAACCGGTCTCCACTTGCCGTCTTTCTTCGGAACAAGAAAAAGACGGCTGTAGAAACCCCGAAAATTGGGGTTGAGAACGCTCTCTATGGCATTCTTTTTCAGAAGCGATGAAATCACCTCTGACATGGCCGGATGACGAGACGAAATGTCGATCGGCACGCCTGTCAGAGGAGGGGGGGAAATGAAGGGAATCAGATACCCTTCCTGTATCACAGACTAAATCCAACGATCCTATGTGACACTTTCCCACTCCTCCGTGATAAATGACAGGCGGCCCCCGACTGTAATCTCCGACCTTGGGATTGTCATAGAGAGGAGCGAATCCCTAGGGCTGCGGCTTCGGATTCGTGTTAACTCTAGCAGGCTGCCGATGTTAGTACCCTGATAGGGGCGCTTCGGTTTAGCCGATTTCTGACCCGTGGAAGGGGTTTGTTTAGGCTGAAACGCCTTCACATACCGTTTTGGCTTCTTTGCTGGGTTGGGTTTCTTAGAACTACCCACATTCGCAGAATACGTTGAACGTTTCTGGCCCTGCGCAAAAGCCTTAGCTGCGTTCGCCGAAAGGCGTCGACTGTTCTGAAGCATCAGAAGCTGTCACCGCAGCAATCCTTCCATCAAAGAGTTGTTTCGACTCCAATGGTGCGGCTTTCAGGCTGTCCTTGCTAGCACGTAGCAATGAGTTAGGAGCAACTATAACTGCGTCCCTCCTCATGGACAGTATCTCTGTGATGGTCTGAAGATTCAGTGCCATGAGATAGATGCCTGTTGCCTGTGTCGAAAGCTTCGAGAATTCTGTTAGCCCCTAGGCTAGAGATATTCTCCTCTTTCAACAACAAAGACAGAGCGACTGCGAAATGGTTGTCATGAGATGACACCAATACACCCAGTCTTGCTCTGGCCTCCCACTTCTCTAGTATCTTAAAAGAGACCTGGACAGAAGCGGGTGCAGTTAACCCCAGTGTAGCTGCATCCCCGTCTAAAGCTGGCACTTTGACCGGGAAGAACTCCTTAGACGTAGAATACGCCTTAGAGTTGACCCATTTCCTAGAAATGGGTCCTGGGACCGACCAGCCTGGAGGTATAGCCTCTAGAGACCTGGTCGACTGCAATTGGTCTAACAACCTGCCCAAGTTGTTAGTTTGAGGAAGCAAGTGCACTGGCGAAAACTTGTACATTAAGTTCCTCTAGGCTCGAAAGGTTTTGCGACGTGGGGAGCGTCAACCTTAGGGCATGAAGTATTCGGCACCACTCGAAATACTTCGTCAATAGCCTGCTGAAGAGACCAACGCTCTACCGCTGGCTCCTCATCGGAAGTTGACCTATTTCCCTCATTATCGTCAGACGAAGATGTAGGGTTGTAGGTACTCTTCTGAGGTTGTCTACTCGGTATTCCAACCGGTAGATCTATGTCCGACTCAGACAGGGATAAATCAGAAAATCCATGTTCTGCCGAAGATTTTGCGAAGCAGGCCCCCTCTCCGCAGCAGAGGACGGCCATGCAAAAACTTCTGCCGGGCCGAACTGACCGTATTGGACGGTTTCGACCTCTCTTTCACTGAATGACGCAATGTATTCTGATCCAGAGGTTGCCTATAACCGGACTGCCTATCAAATAGGTGTCCCCCCGAGAGCAGTGAATCCCCATGAGATGGGTAATGCTGATCCCGGTAGGCCGTTGAACCCTGTCTAACACCTAACGGTTCCATAGTATGGACCGGTGGTTGGTATTGAGGAGCAGCGTATTCTCTAACGACATACACTGTCCCCCCAGGGGAGGAAAAAGATTTTCCGTAACCCCCCTACCCGATGGAAGACAGAGGAATAATAGAACCCGGTGCGATACCTGGGTTATAATTATTCTGATTCTGTAGTGGAGCAGAGATCGACTGTTAATTTGAATCAATACGGTCTATCACTACAGAACCCGTGCCTGGACGCGCCATGTTTACATAGCCGGCCGGCAGTGTAGACGAGGCATTGAAAAATGCCTGACTACTCGGTTGCACTGAGTTTACACAAGACACTGGTGTTTGTGTCGTGTTCACAAGCGTGACCGATTGGCTCGTAGCACCATAATGAAATGGGCTACTGACCTGATGCGGCATGGCTACATGCGCGCGAGTTTGGCTAGTCGTCGAATCAATTAAGATAGTCTGACTGCCAGGATGAATCGTTGCTAAATGATCAACCTTTTGCCTGGCTGGGTCCTTGCAATAAGACCTTTGCCCTGTCGCATCACGGCTAAGTGAGCGACTACCTAGTCTAGTCATGGCAACGTGACTGACTGGCCCGGTCGTGTCCAAAAAGGACTGACTGGTGACAGGTCGAGTCATTGACAAATGACTCCTCTCCGGTTGCCCGGTGACCTGACGTGCCTCGGCATTTGGGTTTTGTTGTGCAGCCCAAACAAAACCCGGTTGACTATGCATAGGCAGGAGTGAAGCTGCACTATACCAAGTCTCCGGAGAACTACGTCCGCCGACGTAGGTAACCGGTACTCTGCAGCTGTCCGAAGACCGCTGTAGCTCGGAGTATGGTGTCGGATTGGTACAATTCCTGCGGTTTCCCGGAAAGCTACCAAAGGCATCTCCTTCTTTCGAAGGCCCAGCCACGACACCAGGCGACAGATGGTGAGGTTCAGCGGTTGAACGTTCCAGCTGAACATTTTCCCCGCTGTTTCCGTACGGTGTCTGACGTTTCCCGACGGAGCAACTCTCACCCAAAGCTACCATCCCGAGGTTGCCTATAACCGGACTGCCTATCAAATAGGTGTCCCCCCCGAGAGCAGTGAATCCCCATGAGATGGGTAATGCTGATCCCGGTAGGCCTGTCTAACACCTAACGGTTCCATAGTATGGACCGGTGGCTGGTATTGAGGGGCAGCGTATTCTCTAGCGACATACACTGTCCCCCCAGGGGAAGAAAAAGATTTTTCGTAACCCCCATACCCGATGGAAGACAGAGGAATAATCGAACCCGGTGCAATACCAGGGTTAAAATTATTCTGATTCTGTAGTGGAGCAGAGATCGATCGATAATTTGAATCAATTCGGTCTATCACCACAGAACCCGTGCCTGGACGCGCCATGTTTACATAGTCGTCTGGCAGTGTAGACGAGGCATTGAAAAATGCCTGACTACTCGGTTGGCCTGTGTTTACATAAGACACTGGTGTTTGTGTCGTATTCACAGGCGTGACCGATTGGCCCGTAGCACCATAACGAAATGGGCTACTGACCTGATGCGGCATGTCTCCATGCGCGCGATTTTGGCTAGTCGTCGAATCAATTAAGATAGTCTGACTGCCAGGATGAATCGCTGCTAAACGATCAACCTTTTGCCTGGCTGGGTCCTTGCAATCGGACCTTTGCCCTGTCGCATCACGGATACGTGAGCGATTACCTGGTCTAGTCATGGCAACGTGACTGACTGGCCCAGTCCAGTCCAACCCGGACTGACTGGTGACAGGTCGCGTCATTAACAAATGACTCCTCTCCGGTTGCCCGGTGACCTGACGTGCCTCGGTATTTGGGTTTTGTTGCTCAGCCCAACAAAACCCAGGTTGACTATGCATAGGCAGGAGTGAAGCTGCACTATACAAAGTCTCCGGAACACTACGTCCCCCGACGTAGGTAACCGGTACTCTGCAGCTGTCCGAAGACAGCTGTAGCTCAGAGTATGGTGTCGGATTGGTACAACTCATGCGGTTATCCCGGAAAGCTACCAAAGGCACTCCTTCTTTCGAAGGCCCAGCCCTGACACCAGGCGACAGATGGTGAGGTTCAGCGGTTAAATGATCCAGCTGAGCATTTTCCCCGCTGTTTCCGTACGGTTTCTGAAGTTTCCCGACGGAGCAACTCTCACCCAAAGCTACCATCCGAATTTCCTCAGCGCGCGGAAAAACGGCTGTGTTGAGCGGAGAAGAAGGCTCAGCATTGCCCTTCGACTCGCTCAACACCGTTGCAGAGTCCGGTTGGGAGAACCCCTCGAACTCTGCCTCACTCGATGAAGATAAAGGCACCCTCTTAGGGGTCTTCTTTATCTTCCTGCTTTTACGAGTCTTACTCCGCACGACCTTTTTCCAAATGGAAATAGGCCATGTCGAGCAGTACTCGCAAGGTGAAGCCTGTGTGCATTTGGTGCACACAACGCAGGTCGGATGCGAATCCCATAGGTGCACAGCATGACCACATGGGCTCCGCATCCCTTCACCAGTAATTGATATTGACATAATTCAAATATACTCACCAAACAGTAAATAATCCGTATATAATCCGTTTATAATCCGTTTTAATATATATCCACACCACGGTGACACCGGTAGTTTGGACACGTATATTGAAATAAATTTTGTTTCAAAATTTTTTCACAAATATTGAATAGAACAGTCAATAATTCATACAGCAATAGTTAATGTACTATCGCTAACAGGGTAGGGAAAAAGTATTGAAAACAGTAAGACTTCCGCACCCGAAGACGGTAACTGAAATTAGCGGGTGGGGTAAACCACGTGCTTCTCAGCGTAACGTCTGCTACAAAACAATAAATACAGCAATAAAGTAAATAATTTACGGCTGTGACGTTAATGTAGACAAAATATCTTTGGACAATTAAATGATTATAAGGCAGGGCCTTATAATAGTCAGGGGTGTTAGGGATATTTTGGTTCAGATTCTTCCAAAAGCACCAAATTTTGCCCAGAGATCGCTCATGCCATACATTTTCAATTTTTGATGGGCGCCAAGAAGGGCGCCCCATAGGACCGCCATATTGGCAGAATCCAAAATGGCCGCCATCCGGGTTATATGTCAATCGCAGTTAAAAAACTAAAAGGGCTAGAATCATAAATGATACAACATTTTAGGGGTTTTCGGGGTCGGGGAATCCGATAAAGATGTTATTTCAATGATCTGAGGTCAAGTTTACCCTTCAAGGCCACTAAAAAATCAATAAAGATTATTCAGGAGCAATTTTAATTAAAATTATTCGGATTAATATTTATTACTATATATATGTTCTGGATTGCACTCTAAGATTTTAGCACTACTGGTTATCACCATCGTCATTAACGCACTAGCCTTCGCATTTGCAGAGGGCCGTGCATCGGACACCGGCTCGGTTGCATTTGCACCTTTCTGTGCATGCCTTAAGGCAGCCACAGTGCAAAAGAATGGCACATGACACTAAAGGCTTGGTCCTTGGCCATGAGGCTAAACTTTCTAACTGATTTCTGCACAACAAAATTGTCCTTCATGAATGCAGCATGTACTTGAGGGTGCTTATTGGCTAACTCAACCATGTCGCGTACATGTATCGGCAGCCAACGCGCATAGTTTGTGTGGTCCATTGCGTGAAACCAGTCGCATAGTTCGTCACATGCTTGCACATATAGAGCAAAGTCCCCCCTCCCGCAGTGACCGCACAAAACAGAACATCCGCAGTTCTAGCTCGATTATGGTTGACCAGAACTTGAACTGGGGTAGAGTTTGGGAACGTTGATCCCACATATCGAATGATTCAGGTGGTCCCATTACATTATGACAATACTCGGAGTAGGCGTTCTGCTTTAACAGGTAAAGGAACATGAGAGAAACTTGATGGGCGTACATTGTGCGCTTCATGTGATGCGCATTAAGTGCAGACTGTGCACGACCAGATGACAGGACATCAGCCTGAGAAAGTACGGTGGCCCACCCTGTGTCAAGCAGCAGCTTCACTACCATAAGATGCATTTTGTCTGCAATGTGCAGCACACCCATCATAGCTACCAGCTTGTCTTCTCCCAAAGTGTCAGGGTATTGTCATTGAATAAGTTTGATGAGAGCATACAGTGGCTGATCTGCACCAAGAACGCTGATCTGGCCTGGATTGACGAACTCAGTCGCCTGCATCGTCAGCTCCATCGCGTGCTTCATTGAAGATGCAGATGCGGCCTTGTATGGGAATAGGGGGTCAACCCCGATCTCGGCAGGGGGCTTCACCAAATCGTCGCTTGCTAGCATCGAGTTGTAACCCCATATCCTCTGCCAGCGTGCCTTGCTTCAGCACCCTGCTGACATGAGCCATTCACGCCGCATCCTTGACATTTGCATCTCGCACATCAACGGGTGGTCTGACTTTGCTGTTGCTGAGTCTGGGTGCAAAGACATCTGTTTAAGTGAGTTTGACTGGGGGCTGGATCATGTAAGCATCTGGTAGCTTTGGAGTTGACGTGTCGGAGGTGTCAAGCTTGATGATAGTCCGCTTCACTCCAAGATTCCCGTGAGAGAGATGGTTTGTCACGCTCAGGGCATATCCTTGGAACTCATCATGTGAGAAGTTGTCCTGAGCCTTGCTATCTATATTATCCACGTCATGGGTGGTGAAGACCTTGAGATGGCTGTTGGTTCGTAGCACTACCCCATCCTGAGCATGCCGACCACACACCGCACGCGCAATACCTCTCTTAACTTCCATGACTCGATTGTACGATACTGAGATACCCTGTTCGTGGTCAAGCTCAATCTGTTTTTTGTCCCGTCCGTGTACATGCAGCTTGAGGCCATGATACAGAGGGAAGGGGGGTTTCTCGCTCCTTGTTGTGGCGTACTGCAGCTGTCATTACTGCATGGTGCGTACCCTTACTTGTATTATAGATAAGCAGTTGTGAGATGTTACATGCGATCTTCTCCCTTGCATCCAGATTGGCGTCGCCACTGATCTTCTCACGTCCATGAAGAGCTGATGGACCCCGGAGCACTATGTTGAAGAAACTCATCATTTCCTCATTTACTGAAGCCGTCAGGCAGTTAGAGGGGAAGAAGCCGTCGAATGTGTCTTGACTCTGTAGACAAAACAATATAAGTGCGTCCTCTTGACCATTTTGTGACCTATATGTCCTGGCATGCTCATCAGCAACCTTCAATTTGTGAGATATGTAAATATCATTCCTGCCTTTATTCCCCTTTGAAAACTCAGCACATTCAGGAAGGAAGTTGAGAAGGTGAACGAGATGAGTGCGGCTCCTTTTTATCTCGACAAAGGTGACCTTGATCACTCATAAGCTTTTGATACATCTCGCGTAGCTCTGAGATCTTAAATGAAGTTGTGTCTGAATGTTCGATCAGGGCTATAATTAGAGTGCAGATGATTGTATCGAAAGGCGGAGGTGTTGGACACACCAAATCGCTTCGCTCAGCAGCGGCAGCGGAGTCTTGCAAACGCACATACTAATAATGGTGATTAATAGGCATCAGCCGCATGTGCATCAGATGCTATGGCAACCAGTCTGCCAAGTAAATGAAAGTTGTTGTTGGTCTTCGCCCAACTCTTGAGATTGGCATCTACTACATTTGTTACTACCCTGTGGAGGTTAGACTGATCCACGCATTCACAGATTATGCAACACTTGATATTGGCCGGAGGATGAGTTTCCCCAGATGACCTCCTGAGTTTTTTGGGACTATTCTGAGCGCCAGCTTCTTTGTCTAGCTTCCCTCTCGCCCGTTTGACACGTGAACTACTACAATAACTCCTGCACATTTTGTGATACATTATAGCCTTATGCGATTTAAGAGTTGCTGCAACGCCTGAGCCATCATTCAACTGACTAATCGAGACATTAATACCAGTGGAAGATGATTGGCGTTTATAGCAATGAAGTCTTTGAGATCTCTCTCAAGGGATACAAGTCCCTCTTTCTTAGGCGTTTGCAGGGCTTCCTCAGTTTTGTCCGTTTGACAAAGACAGCAGAGTTCCCAATTCATAATTGTGGTAGAATATATGTGCTTGACACTTGACACAACAATGTACTACTAGTCCATTATAATTGCGTAGGCTCGTCGTCGCAATGAATTTTCATTTGTCATCTTGTCTCATGGCGATAGGATAGCAGGCTGAGTCGCAGGTTTTGTATCAGCTCCTAAATATGCAAGAAGGACGTAACCTGCAAATCTGGTTAGCATTTAAATAATGTAAATTTTTACACACACATTTACGTTCTTTCTGTGATATGGAGATATGTCAAACTTGTGCAACATAAAGTTAATAATGGGAACGGATTTTTGGGGATGACGATGAGTCACCAAAACACCGGGTTAACCCCCACAGTTACCTTTACAGTGTTGATGAGGGGTAAACTTGACCTCAAATAATTGAAATAACATCTTTATCGGATTCCCCGACCCCGAAAACCCCTAAAATGTTGTATCATTCATGATTCTAGCCCTTTTAGTTTTTTACCTGAGAATGACATCCAACCCGGATGGCGGCCATTTTGGATTTTGCCAATATGGTGGCCCCAGGGGGCACCACTCTTGGCGCCCATCAAAAATGTAACAAGTATTGCATGGGCTACCTTCAGGCCAAATTTGGTGCTTTTGGAAGAATCTGAACCAAACAGCCCCTTTAATGCCCTAACACCCCCGACTAAAACAAAAGAGTTAATTGGAAGAAGAAATAATAATATAAATTTTCTTATCGACTACTCCGGTGAATCCAAAAATGAAAAGTGACTACCCGCTCACGTGCGCGCCTGTACTTCCGGGCGGCCGTGTATGTCACGGATACGTGAGGGATATGCTAGCGTGGGCGTTTTTTTTGGGATAATTAAGGTGTATAGAGATGATATATCAGGTATTAAATGACTGGTAATGTATTTTTGATATAAAAACTAGGACCATTATTTGTGTATGAAATATAGTACCATCTTGATATGTTTTCAAATCTAGGACAATTTGTGTATAAAATAGAGTACCATCTTGATATGTATTTAATTAAATCAAGGACCATCTTGATATGTATTAAATCTAGGACAATTTGTGTATAGAATGTAGTACCATCTTGATATGTTTAAAATCTAGGACCATCTTGATATGTATTCAAATCTAGGACCATCTTGATATGTTTTAAATCTAGTACCATCTTGATTTGCATTTAAATCTAGGACAATTGTGTATACAATATAGTACCATCTTGATATGTATTCAAAACTAGGACCATCTTGATATGTATTTAAATCTAGGACCATCTTGATATGTTTTAAATCTAGGACCATCTTGATATGTTTTAAATCTAAGACCATCTTGATATGTATTACATCTAAGACCATCTTGATATATATTCAAATCTAGGACAATTTGTGTATAAAATATAGTACCATCTTGATATGTATTCAAATCTAGGACAATTTGTGTATAAAATAGAGTACCATCTTGATATGTATTTAAATCTAGGATAATCTTGATATGTATTTAATTAAATCAAGGACCATCTTGATATGTATTAAATCTAGGACAATTTGTGTATAAAATAGAGTACCATCTTGATATGTATTTAAATCTAGGATAATCTTGATATGTATTTAATTAAATCTAGGACCATCTTGATATGTATTCAAATCTAGGACCATCTTGATATGTATTAAATCTAGTACCATCTTGATTTGCATTTAAATCTAGGACAATTGTGTATACAATATAGTACCATCTTGATATGTATTCAAATCTAGGACCATCTTGATATGTATTTAAATCTAGGACCATCTTGATATGTTTTAAATCTAGGACCATCTTGATATGTTTTAAATCTAAGACCATCTTGATATGTATTAAATCTAAGACCATCTTGATTTGTATTCAAATCTAGGACAATTTGTGTATAAAATATAGTACCATCTTGATATGTATTAAATCTAGGACAATTTGTGTATAAAATGTAGTACCATCTTGATATGCATTTAAAACTAGGACAATTTGTGTATAAAATATAGTACCATCTTGATATATATTAAATCTAAGACAATTTGTGTATAAAATATAGTACCATCTTGATATGTATTAAATCTAGGACCATCTTGATATGTATTAAATCTAGGACAATTTGTGTATTAAATATAGTACCATCTTGATATGTATTAAATCTAAGACCATCTTGATTTGTATTCAAATCTATGACAATTTGTGTATAAAATATAGTACCATCTTGATATGCATTTAAAACTAGGACCATTATTTGTGTATAAAATATAGTACCATCTTGATATGTATTCAAATCTAGGACAATCTAGATATGAATTCAAATCTATGACAATTTTTGTATGAATTATAGTACCTTCTTTATATGTATCACATACGTTCCAAAGAATTTGAAAATGGTAGTAATGGCTTCCTTTCGGATTGCTGGGATGTTGTGATATAACTAAAATACTGTTGACAACGGCTTCAAAAATCATCCTTACAAATCCATATGCTTAAAGTAAGGGCAACAGGTTAAGCTCAAATGCAGCCCCTTTTCGACACATAATTTGGCCTTTGAAAGCAAAGTTTGACCTAGCTATGACTGTTATTTGTGGTACTGAATTGGAGTAAAACAATTTTGTGAGATCTGCTTTGGAATGTATCAGACAAGAGTGTTTATCATGAAACTGGAAGAACAATTAAAATAGTGTCTGGAAGAATTGTGGGGAAGAATCATCATGCTTATGAGGGAAGGGTAATATATTTTAGAACCCTTTTTTTTCTGACAGAGCTCCCATAATTCACAGACAAAGTGGAAGGTAGAGAACTTGGTTTTAATTGGTTCCATGTTGATTTGACCATGTACTGCAGGAAACTCTAGTCCAATGAAAGTCAGCAACATTGGGCAGCCACTTAACCCTTTCCCACATATAGACGCTTTCTGACGCCTCTGCAGCAGACAACATTTTGAAAACATTGTGACAAAACAAGCAAAATGAGCAATTTCTCCTTTTGCCACATTTTTGGCTATACGATTACAAAGTTGTCTGCTTCATTTTTGTTGTATGTGGGAAAGGGTTAATACACCTGCTTTCACTCCTATCTTTATCCCTGTGACTGTATAATAGCCACCAAAAGAAGTAACTGCACACTGTAAAATCCAACAATTCTTACTGAATACTCAAAATAGGCGAATGTCATAGGTAAATAACTTCTTAATTATACACAGTAATTGTTGAAAACATGCTTCTGGAAACACAAATATGCACAGTAATAATGGTTTGATTTAGTTGTAGAAGTGTATTACTTCGCCTGTTGAACGAAATTCGGTCTCTTCTGTGAGATCGCAGGAGACAGCCAAATCACACGGAGCTCTAGATATTAAGGAGTGTTGTGCATGTTCTAAAATCTTTGTTTGACCCTCTCACCCTTTGTTGTGGGTACTCAAATGAATCGTCACACACATAATCTTGCTCAATATTGGCGAAAGGATCTACTTGGGTAAAGTAATCTCCCGTCAAAATGTTGTATTTTACAAGAGAAATTTAGTTACATTTTTGCAGCAGACACTCAAACAAATGGGAGTTTTAGAAGTCATTCAGCAGAGTAAAGCGATATAGATTTTTATGCTGAATGCAATTTAAATGTACAAATAAAACAAAATCAACTGAATATTGACCTTTTTGATTGTCCATAACCCTTGATACACCACTGAACATGTTATCAACATCTTTGAACATATTAATCTTCGGGTTTTCATGAGAACCTGTGTTACAGTACTCTGAGTACTTTGATTTCATTATGTATCAACTCTGTATAATTAACCCTTTCCCTCATATAGACGCTTTCTGACGCCTTTTTGAAAACATAGTGACAAAAGAAGAAATTGCACAAAACGTGCAATTTCTCCTTTTGCCACAATGTTTTCCACTTTTTGTCATAGGTTATCCATTCAATTATGGGGATTTTTTATGTTTTGACAAAATACGTTCAAAGTCGTCTGCTGCAGAATTGTCGTACGAGGGAAAGGGTTAAATCAATTAACTTTCCAGTAAATTGTTCCAATATTGTTTTCAAAATGTGTGAGCTGGAATTGAATGAGCCAAAGGTTTGTTCCACCAGGGACATGTTAAAGCCCCTCATAAACATGGTTAAAGTGTCAATAAGCCCTGATACTAAGTACACTGCCAGTACATCATCAAGTGCAGGGCTATTTACTCATTAACTAATTGAATTGCCCTAAAGGGAATCAATCAATTAATGTACATGCCACCAATTTACTTCACACAACTATAAGTTTGTAATAATGTGCAGTCCTTTCGCTGCTTACCCTTTCCCACTTGCAGACTTCTTTGGATGTATATGCAGCAGACTAATTTTGAAAACATTGTAGCAAAAAATGAATTAGCTCATATTGAGCAAATTCTGTTTTTTTTGCCGCAAGGTTTAAATCAATTGCATTCAATAATGATTCTTTCTTTTCTAGAGATTTTCCAATTTTTGTCTAAATACTTTCAAAGTCATCTCAAAGAAATCTTTTCACAGGCTGGACTAAGTCTTGTTTACATAAAATGCATCTATATTAGATTTTAATATTATACTGAAATTGGAGATCTATTTTCAAAGCAAAGCCATTTAATGTTATCTCACTTTACCAGAACAAAGCCCTGCATTCAATAAATGAGAAAATGTTTAATGAGCTTTACTAAGAATGATGGATTCTTCTTTATTCACTTTATCTTAACCCTTTCCCACATACAAATGTGCAGCAGATGACTTTAAAAATGTCTTCATTAAATGCGGAAACCCTTTATAAGTGAGTGTATCATTTTTGCAATGAGTTTAAAACAATTTGGCAAAAGGAGATATTGCTCCTTTTGTCACAAAGTTGCTTGCTGCAGCTGCGTCAAAATGCTACTGCAAGTGTGAGAGGTGTTCCCCTCCTAGATTGAGTTTCCTCTGTTGCTACTTTTCTCTGAGACAAAGATTTGTTTGTTTCGTGTTTTACACCGCTTTCAACAATTTTCCAGTTTTATCACATGACAATGAAGTTTTTCAAGTAAAACATATTTTTATTAGAAAATACTTACCAGTCATTTAATACCTGATATATAATCTCTACACCCTTAATTCATCCAGAAAAAGAACTCGCCTTGCGTATTCCTCACGTATATGTGATATACACGGTTGCCCGTAATAGCGGGCAAGCACGTGATATCTTGCCACTTTTAATTCAACATTAAGTGTTGGGTGACGACGCGGGGATGGGAGGCGGGACTCTATAAATGACTGGTAAGTATTTTCTAATAAAAATATGTTTTACTTGAAAAACTTCATTTTTATGTCAAAAATACATTACCAGTCATTTAATACCTGATGACTTTGTAGCATCGGACGGGAGGTTCGGCCAATACTTACTGTCGTTCCAGGTAGCAGCACCTTGTAGTGTATTATTTTCTAATTTATTTACAAAGTACTATAAACCCAACAGCATATATGGTAAGAGCAGGGATTGATAATTTCAATCAGTGTTCACTTCATTGATATGTTGGGAGTAATTTAGCGGACAACTCGCTGGGACGCAACCAAAGGGCCCAGGGAGTACAAGTTCTGTAT
Organism: Serripes groenlandicus; assembly: GCA_031761405.1. Taxonomy (NCBI): domain Eukaryota; kingdom Metazoa; phylum Mollusca; class Bivalvia; order Cardiida; family Cardiidae; genus Serripes; species Serripes groenlandicus. The sequence goes on from JASEVX010000006.1 coordinate 31,567,641, forward strand.
GACTAGACATAGAACGCAAATAGAAAGATGAATAACTTGACTGAGTTTTCCGAACTGCCGCGCGAAGAATTCTTCAAGGGAATTATTGTTCGAAAAAGCCCAACTTGCCGAAAGAGCCCTAACTTCATGCGGGCGTATCCGCAGAAAAGAAAGATCTCGACTAGGTAAATCTTTGTACGCTAATTTAATTGTAATGGATATCCAGCGAGAAAAGAAGCTGCTGATATATATTACGACCTATAAGGGGGAGAAATAACCTCCTTCTCCAACCCCTATTCCCCTTAACTCTCTTAAGTTAATATTTAAGAGCTCTGACAGAACAATGTATCTGTCGGAATCCGAAGGACCACAGCTCGCAGAATGACTAGGAACTGAATCGGATCAGGAAGGACCGACGGTAACTGGTTCTTAGCCAGCAACCCTGGTTGACCCAGTAGTGTAAAGAGGCCATCATATTCATTGAATCTGACCTTCCCGGTTTCTACAGACAGAGCGTTTTAATTGCTCCTTCGAAGAGCTGTAGCTAAAGCTAATAAAAAGACGGTTTTATAAGTAAAGACGTCGATTCAAGAGGTTCGTATGGAGCTCTTGTAAGCGACCAGAGGACGCAAGACAAATCCTATTTTGGAGATAAACTCCTATAATGGGTTTTCTAATTCTAACCATCAGGCTGTGAAACCTAATGAAATTAGTTTCTAATGACAGTAAAGAACTCACTTCCCTGCTTGTGTTCGTCAAATAAGACGAATTTATAAGTCTAGAGCTCTACTAATTTAAGAAGCGGTAGTTTCCGACGAACGTTCAGAGAGATTGACCTACCTTAATAACATCAATCGGTAAGAACTGTCTATTTCTAAGGAAGATGTAACGGTTATGTCGAGAGACAGGCCAGCATGACGTATAACCACGGTCATTTAGCCAGTGATGTGCTTCTATTATCATTTTACACCTTCAGCCAGTGAAACTCAGAGACCGGAAGTTGTTTATTATTATTCCACTGCGGAATCAATCGGAACTTCTCGGGTAAATCCGTAAGCATTCGTCCCCGACGTATTCCGATTGCTGCCGAATGAGTGGAATTGAAAGCTAGCAGAACTGAATTCATATGAAGTTGTCTACTCTATGTAATAACATGCCGTAGGCTGTAACGCACTGCCCCGATATCTGTAAACAATTCGGGTGTGGTGTGAAGCATGTATCGGGCTGTTCCCGTACTTACTGATCCCGAACCAGAAAACGAATCGGATTCTCGAGGGAATTAGATCCGATTTGCCTGTTTTGGGAAATAATTCCGAACGCAGGTAATCGAACTGTAACTCCTCGATGACAAGGCACACGATACGTGTATTAGGCGTTTGTTAGGACTAACAACTCGCCCAGACCGCCGTTCCGGATTGTGATCTTGGTGAAACTGAGTCGAAACGTCTACTACCGGTTTTCACTGTCTGTCTTTCTTAGAAACAGGAAGAAAAACAGTTGTATCAAGCCCGAATGAAAGGTTTATACCCACTCTATATCATTCTTTGTTAGAAGATTTAATAGAGAGGAGTGCTTCCCTATAGCTGCGGATTAGGGACAGTGCTCTACTTGGTTGTATGCCAACTTAGCTAGTTCCCGTAACGCTAGGCTCGAACTTAGCCTGTCTATTTGCGTCTTCACAGGTTGGGGTTCCAAGAACGCCCTTGCAGAAGTCGCTGTACGTTTCTGTCCCTGTGTAAACGATGTCGCCGCATACGCCGAAATGCCTTATGGACGCAATGAAAGCAGTAACATTCCGCCAATGATAATTATTTAGGGTCTAGATCTAAATTGTTTCATCATCATATGGGGCACTGATCCCGATATGTCTCTTATTCGTCAGACAAGACTGGGTCTTGGGTTTCACCGACGACAAGAGGATTGCCTATAGCCTGTTCTGAACCGGAAGGTCAGTGTTCGATTCCACATTAGAAATTATGAAGGAGTCATGACCGAGGAATTATCCCTTTTCCGAAGTGCTCTGAATTAGAGTTATGACCGAGGAATTGATCCCTTGACATAGATCCCTTTTCCGAAGAAGAATGAGATCGCATGGAATCAACCGTCGGGGCCGAGCTCACGTATGAGATGGTCTTGACCTCCCTGTCTCAGAGTTCACATAGTGAATATCCTCTGTTCCTTGTCATTTACCACAAAACGAAAGTACTTCCTCGACGAGGGAGCGATTGAAATGTGGTAATAGGTGTCTGTGAGGTCTAGAGAGACCGCCCATTCGCCTTCCCAAAAAGTTATTTGGATGGAGTGGGTCGACTCCATTTTAACTTCTCGACCGGAATCAATAGATTTAGAGCTGATAATCTATAACCGGTCTCCACCGATCGTCTTCCTTCTGGACGAGGAAAAGACGGTTGTATCAAACCCCGATAATGGGGTTGAAAACCCTCTCTATGGCCTTCTTTACAGAAGACGTGATGAAATCACTTTTGCCACGGCCGAATGACGTGACGACATGTCGATAGGCACGCTTGTCAGAGGAGAAGAAATGAAGGGAATTGGATACCCTTCCTGTATCACAGATAAGATCCAATGATCCTCTGTGACACTTTCCTATTCCTCTATGAAAACAACAGGCGGACCCGACTGTAATCTCCGGCCTTGGGACGATCATAGAAAGGTGCGCATCCCCAGGGTTGAGGCCTAGGGGTTGTGCTTTATTTAGAAGGCTGCCGATTCTTAGCCCCTTGGTAATGGGATGACCATAGAGAGGTTCTCCCCCTTTGTGGGACGGCTTAGCCCTCCCTTTATCAGAATGCGCTAACGTATTCTGTTCCAGGGATTGCCTTTCCAAGGACTGTCTATTAAATAGATGTCCCTCCGAATGCCTCGATATCCCAAAAAACGTTGGGTTTTTGATGCTCTCGGTAGGTTTGGAAATCCCGTCTATTTCCGACCGGTTCCATTGAATGGACCGGTGGAAGGTAATTGGGGAAAAGTGTTATCTTAGAGATGTACACAGTTCCCTTGGGGATTGAAAGGATCTCTCTGCACGAAAATTCCCATACCCGGAGCCAGACGGGTGAATAATAGAGGTCGGTCCGTAACCTATACTCTGATTATTCGTGCACCCACTCTGTTGTTGACCTGTTATGGAATGATAATTTGTATCAATCCGGTCACTCAGTACAGAGCTCGTGCCTGGACGCGCCATGTTTGCCTAAGCAATTGGCTGGCTAGTTGCGTCATTAACAAATGACCGACTGGCTGGTCGTGAGATGTTTTCATAACCTACAGGTAGCCTAGCCCCGTCATTACCAAATGACTGACTATCTCCCTGCGGCGTCATGTTCACCTGTGTGACTGGTTGGTTGGTCGTATCATAGTTAAATGATTGATCCAAACCTTGTCTCGACATGGCTACATGCTTGACTGATTAGCTAGCCACGTCATCGTGAAATGAGTGACTGCCTGGTAGCGTCATATTTAAATGAGTGACCGTTTGCATGGCCGCGTCGTAGCTATTCGATTGCAGCCCTGTCATATCACCGCTAAGTGAATGACTACCTTGTCTAGTCATGGCAAAATTGACTGACTGGCCCGGTCGTGTCATGGCTACATGACTGACCGGTGACAGGTCGCGTCATCGCTAGAAGACGCCCCGGTTGCCCGGGGACCTGTCGCGCCACGGCATATGGCATATGGGTCTTGCTTTCCAGCACCAGTAAAACCCGGTTGACTAGGGATAGGCAGTTGTGAGGCTGCTCTACCGAAAGTCTCCGGAGAACTTTGTCCGCAGACATCGTAATCCGGCACTCTTTAATGAAGTGCACAGTTCCCTTTGGGGAACGGAAGGATTTCTCCGACCGGTAATTCCCGTACTCGGAGCTATACGGCTGAATATTAGAGTTCGGTGCTAACCTACTCTGAATATTCATAACACCACTCTGTTGTTGACCTGAGATAGAATGATAATAGTATCAATTCGGTCAGCCAGTACAGAGCCCGTGCCCGGTCGCGCCATGTTAACATAAGCGACTGGCTGGTTAGTCGTGTCATTGCCAAATGATAGACTGCCTGGTCGTGCGCTGTTTACATAACCGACAGGCAAGCTAGCCATATCATTACCAAATGACTGACTACTGCCTGATCGTGTCATATTCACATGCGTGACCGATTGGCTGGTCGCGCCATGTTTACATAAGCGACTGGCTGGCTAGCCGCGTCATTGCCAAATGACGGACTGCCTGGTCGTGCGATGTTTTCATAACCGACAGGTAGACTAGCCGCGTCATTACCAAATGATTGACTATCTCCTTGCCGCGTCATGTTCACCTGCGTGACCGGTAGGTTGGTCGTATCATAGTTAAATGATTGATCCACACCTTGTCTAGACATGGCTACATGCGAGACTGATTGGCTAGCCACGTCATCGTGAAATGAGTGTCTGCCTGTTTACCTTGTCTAGACATGGCTACATGCGAGACTGATTGGCTAGCCACGTCATAGTGAAATGAGTGTCTGCCTGGTCGCGTCATATTTAAATGAGTGACCGTCTGCCTGGCCGCGTCGTAGCTATTCGACTGCAGCCCTGTCATTTCACCGCTAAGTGAATGACTACCTTGTCTAGTCATGGCAAATTGACTGACTGGCCCGGTCGTGTCATGGCTAAATGACTGACCGGTGACAGGTCGCGTCATCGCTAGATGACGCCCCGGTTGCCCGGGGACCTGTCGCGCCACGGCATATGGGTTTTGCTGTCCAGCTCTAGCATTACCCGGTTGACTAGAGATAGGCAGTTAGTGAAGCTGACCTATCAAAAGTCTCCAGAGAACTTTGTCCACAGACATCGTAATCCGGCACTCTGCAGCAGTCCGAAGACTGATGTAGCTCAGAGTGTGGTGTTGGAATTGACCACAAGTGGTCTGACAAACCAACCCGCTCGGTTTCCCGGCGGGTGATTCCGGCATCCCCTTCTTTCGAAGGTTGAGCCCCAACACCAGAAGCAAGATAATGTCGTTCAGAGTAAGAAGGCTCCAGCTCTTGAGCACATTCAAAACCCTGTTTCTATACGGTGTCTGGCCCGAAGGCTTTTGTTTCCCGAGAGAACAACGAGCATCCAAAGCTACCTTCCGCTCCTCCGTGTCTCTAGCTAGACTAGGAGGTGCGGTTGTGCTAAGTGGAGAAGGAACAGCCTTAACCTTTGATCCACTCAACACGGTCGCGGAGTCCGACTGGGAGAACCCCACGAACTCCGCTTCACTCGAAGAGATCAGAGACGCCTTTTTTAGGGGCACTCTTACCCTTCCTGCTTTTGCTAGTCTTACCCTTCACAGCCCGTTTCCAAATAGAAACAGTCCAAGAAGAGCAGTACTCGCACGGTGAAAGCTGTGTGCCCTTTGAGCAAACCACACAGTTCGGATGCGTGTCCCATGCGTCCACAGCATGACCACACGAGCCACGCCTCCGTTCACCTTATGTGACATATTTATGATACAAAAATATATACGAAATGAACACAACAATAAAAACAAAAATTTTATAAATTTTTCTACTTTTTATTTTTCTACCCGAGTGACAACCCGGAACGTATATAATCTATAAACAAAATTTTTTGTCTATGTTATAATTACATGTAAGTACAACAAACATCATAAGTATAATCTATAACGGGATTGGGAACTCATCGTTTAACTTTAAGTCTTGAACTCAATTACGTTCCGCACCCGAAGACATTAACTGAAAATAATGGGTGGGGTAACCACCTCGAGCTTTTCAGCTAGCTGTCGCCTACAAAAACAAGCAATTACAACAATAATTTAACCTTTAAATGCAGTTGAATATCTGTTAATGTAGTTTCCTAACTGAATGAACAACTAAATAAGGCAATAAGCCTTAAAAAGCCAAGAAAAGAATAATTAGAAAATAATGTGTAAATTCTTAGCTGTCTAGCTGGTGGATCCAGAAATTAAAAGTGGCAAGATATCACGTGCTTGCCCGCTATTACGGGCAACCGTGTATATCACATATACGTGAGGAATACGCAAGGCGAGTTCTTTTTCTGGATGAATTAAGGGTGTAGAGATTATATATCAGGTATTAAATGACTGGTAATGTATTTTTGACATAAAAATGCTTGTCTCCGATCTAATATACCATTACGTATTTCTTTATATGTAACATGTGTAATATAACTTGACTGAATAGCTATTTTTGTATTCATCCGCAAACGTTTGCAAAATAGTGGAGAATGTGTATCCGGTAATCACAAACGTCACGATAGATGGACCTAGAGGTAAAGGGAACATTGTTGGTCATAAAAATATTTTGTTTTGTGATTAGTTTATAAAGTATAACATGTTGGGACTATTTTCTGTCGCGAAGACCCGATTTTCTTTTTTGTGTTTCGTCATGTGATAAAAATAATCTGTTATTCGTTGTCATTTCATAAAGTTTTTATGAAACTCGTTCAAGAAGGCTCGCTTAATAACAAATTACTTGAACTTGTTTAATAAACCTTTATATGAAATGACAAACTCATGTCAGATCCTATATATCAGAGTGTTTCCTGGGTTTTTTACTAGTACTTTTGGTTCCTACATCCTGAACAACAGGAAGTTATGTCAGGTCAGTCATAATCTTTACCCAAAAATCCTTGGTGCCAAGGGGGAAATGGCTATAGCTATGTTCATTTCAAATTTTGTTTTTAGTCTTTCTGTGGTTGTAGCCAGCTATAATCATTTCCCTTATATAAGAAATCTGCAGCAGATGTATTTGAAGACTTCTAGACACTTTAAATGAAAGTTATTAACCCTTTCCCTCATACGACAATTCTGCAGCAGACGACTTTGAACATATTTTGTCAAAATATAGAAAATCTCTATAATTGAATGGATAACCTATGATGAAAAAGTGGAAAACATTGTGTCAAAAGGAGAAATTGCCCGTTTTGAGCAATTTCTTCTTTTGTCACTACAAAAAAGCTGTCTGCTGCAGAGGCATCAGAAAGCGTCGATATGAGGGAAAGGCTTAATTTTAAAGTATAAAATATTGTGGCTATTGTGGCTATCAATTTCTCCTTTTGCTACAATGTTTTCTAAATTAAGGTCTGTTGCTGCAAATACGTCTGCATGTCAGAAAGGGTTTAAAACTGATAGGATGCTTGTACAACTAGATGACAAACAGGGAAGATCCAGATCAGGCTGTTATCCTGTAAGGTAGCACACACCACTGGTCACTGTGTTCACCCTTTCCCACATGCAACAATTCTGCAGCAGACAACTTTTAAAACATTTGTTCACAAATGTAGAAAATCTCTATATACGAAAGCAAACTAATTGATGTTTTCAAGTTGTCTATTTCAGGTGCATTAACTTGTGTTTGCACATTGACCAGGTTTAAGGCATGCAGCAACATATTCATGTTTAACCCTTTCCCTCATACAACAATTCTGTAGCAGACGACTTTAAACATATGATGTCAAACAAGAGGGCCATGATGGCCCTGGATCGCTCACCTTAATTATAAAATGTACTGCAATGCAAAACACATCAAGACAATTATTCTGAATGCAACCTCCACAGTGTTAACAATATTTTCCTTCATTTGGCCTAGTGATTTCTTTACCTGATATGACCCATATTCCAACATGGACTAGATATCATCAAGACAACATTCTGACAAAGTTTCAATTTGCTCAAAGTAAAAATGCGGCCTCCGGAGTTTGAACAATATTTTCCTTTATTGACCTAGTTTCTGATCCAATATGACCCATATTCGAACATGACCTAGATATAATTCCGACAAACATTCTGACCAAATTTCAAGCTGCTGAAGCAAAAAATGTGGCATCCAAAGTATTCACAAGAATTTCCTTCAATTTTATCTAGTGACCTAGTTTTTGACCCAGCATGACCCATATCCGAACTTGGCCGACATATCATAAAGAAAAAAATTCTGATAAAGTTTCATCATGCTGAAATTAAAAATGCAGTATCCAGAGTGTTAACAAGATTACCCTTCAATTTGGCCTAGATATCATTTAGACAAACATTCTGGCCAAATTTCAAGCTGCTGAAGCAAAAAATGTGGCATCCAAAGTGTTAACAAGATTTTCCTTCAATTTGACCTAGTGACCTAGTTTTTGACCCGGCATGACCCATATTCGATTTCAAGCCGCTGAAGCAAAACATGCGGCTTCTACAGAGTTAACAAGATTTTCCCTCAATTTGACCTATTGACCTAGTTTTTGTCCCGGCATAACCCATATTTGTACTTGACCTAGATATCTTTAAGACAAACATTCTGACAGGATTTCAAGCTGCTGAAGCAAAAAATGCGGCATCCAAAGTGTTAACAAGATTTTCCCTCAATTTGACCTATTGACCTAGTTTTTGTCCCGGCATAACCCATATTGGAACTTGACCTAGATATTTTTAAGACAAACATTTTGACAAAATTTCAAACTGCTGAATCAAACATTGCGGCCTCTGGAGTGTTAACAAGATTTTCCTTCAATTTGACCTAGTGACCTACTTTTTTGACCCGACGTGACCCATGTTCGAACTTGACCTACATATCATCAAGACAAACATTCTGATAAAGTTTCAACATGCTCAAGTTGAAAATGTGGCCTCCAGAGTGTTAACAAGATTTCCTTTCAATTCGACCTAGTGACCTAGTTTTTGACCTCATATGGCCTAGTTTCGAATTTGTCCAAGATTTTATGGAGATAAACGTTCTGATGAACTTTCATGAAGATTGAATGCAAAATGTAGCCCGTAGAGTGTTAACAAGCTCAAATGTTGACGACGCACGACGGACGGACGCCGGACAAAATGTGATCACAATAGCTCGCCTTGCACTTCGTGCATAGGTGAGCTAAAAATGGAAAATCTCTTTAATTGAATGGATTACCTATGACTAAAAGTGGAAAACATTGTGGCAAAAGTAGAAATTGCTCATCCTGAGCAATTTTTTCTTTTGTCACTATGTTTTCAAAAAGCTGTCTGCTGCAGAGGCGCAGAAAGCGTCTATATGAGGGAAAGGGTTAATGAAATTTCCAAATTGAATAGAATCAGTACCATTACTACTTTGATTCAACCATGTTTTCATAATTTGTTGATACCCGGTTGCGGCGACATTCTTTCGGGCGATGTTTTCCATTGCCTCTCACCTCTGATATATGTGAGAAAGTAGTCAGTGGCTTCGAAAGAATGTTGTGTAAGTACTGGTGTGGGAAAGCCAGGAAAACATGGGTAAGTGCACTGACCGCCGTGATATGACCAAAGCTGTTGAAAGCGGCGTTAAACTCCAAACAAACAAAAAATCATAATTTGTTAGATGTAGGGGCATAAAAAGGTCATCTGGAAATTATAATACTGTCAAAAGAGGCTTAACTTGATCTTGCAACAAAATGCAGTTATAATTGAGTTCAAAACATCCATCACAATAATTTTTAACCCTTTCCCTCATATAGACGCTTTCTGATGCCTCTGCAGCAGACGGCTTTTTGAAAATATAGTAAAAAAAGAAGAAATTTCACAAAACGTGCAATTTCTCCTTTTGCCACAATGTTTTTCACTTTTAGTCATAGGTTATCCATTCAATTATAGAGATTTTCTATTTTTTGACAAAATATGTCCAAAGTCGTCTTCTGCAGAATTGTCGTATGAGGGAAAGGGTAAATACCACACTTTACCTTGTGATTTTGAAAATGATTAGGCCCTTTGACAGGAATAAACAATAACATGTTGCCTGCCATGAGAGGAATAAGGAATTAATGTTATAACCCTTTCCTACAAACAACAAATCTGCAGCAGACGACTTTCAAATTATTCTAGGCAAAAATAGGGAAATCCTCCATAAAGTGAAAGTATAATGAATCGTTATGGCAAAAGGAGAAATTGCTCATTATTGCCATAATGTTTTTATCAAGAGTTGTCTGCTTCGGGTAAACCGGCTTTCCCTTATACGACAATTCTGCATCAGGCGACTTTGAACATATTTTGTCAAAAAACAGAAAATCTCTATAATTGTAATATATATAACTTATGACTAAAAGTGGAAAACATTGTGGCAAAAGGAGAAATTGCTTGTTTTGAGCAATTTCTTCTTTTGTCACTATGTTTTCAAAAAGCTGTGTGCTGCAGAGGCATCAGAAAGCGTCTATATGAGGGACATTTTTAAGGGTTAACACAAATGATTGAAAAAGATCCCCAATTTATCAAGACAGAAACACATCAATGATACTGTTATTCCAGCAGATTTTCTCAAAATGATATTGTTTTTCTGTCAGCTTAGTACCATTGGGGCAAACAAATGTATTAACCCTTTTCCCTCATACGACAATTCTGCAGCAGACGACTTTGAACGTATTTTGTCAAAACATAGAAAATCTCCATAATTGAATAGATAACCTATGACAAAAAGCGGAAAACAATGTGACAAAAGGAGAAATTGCTTGTTTTGAGCAATTTCTTCTTTTGTTACTATGTTTTCAAAAAGCTGTCTGCTGCAGAGGCGTCAGAAAGCGTCTATATGAGGGAAAGGGTTAACTCTTTCTCATTTTCAGACATATTTTGATACATTCTGCTGTTGCTGTTGTTGCAGACGCCTTTTGAAAACACTGTGGCAAAATGAATATGAGCAATTTGTCCTTTTGCCACAATATTTGTAACTCATTTTAATATGATCACTTTCATTAATATAAATTTTGCAGATATTTGCCTTGATGGTTTCAAAGTCATCTGCTGCAGATTTGTTATATGTGGGAAAGGTTTTAACTGGACAAATTATGCGTTTCACCAACACAAAGAGGGTTAACCCTTTCCCTCATACGACAATTCTGCAGCAGACGACTTTGAACATATTTTGTCAAAAAGTGAAAAATCTCTGTAATTAAATGGATAACCTATGACTAAAAGTGGAAAACATTGTGGCAAAAGGAGAAATTGCACGTTTTGTGCAATTTCTTCTTTTGTCACTATGTTTTAAAAAAGCTGTCTGCTGCAGAGGCGTCAGAAAGCGTCTATATGAGGGAAAGGGTTAAGTCAGTTTGTATCCTCAATAATGATGGTACTTTCTGCAACAATTTTATCTATCTATCTGGTTTACTTAAACAAGAGGGCAATGGTGGCCTTGGATCGCTCACCTGAGTTAAAAAGCAACCACAATAACTCTTATTGCCATCAGGTTAGATAAAACAAGAGTCCAGAGAGGACCATGAGTTATAACAGATCTACTCTCAGGTTAATATGTCTTACATAAATTGGAAAGTCCCAAAGAAATATTTATGTTATTATTTCAAAATCAGACATTTATTTTTTTAGGAAATAATTTTCGAAATCTTACACTCTTGACGTAAAGGGTAAAACAGCCTCAGCCCCTTGTGGCCATGTCTTTTGAACAATTAACATGGGTTGAAGGAATCAGGTAGAAATCACCCAGAAGGAATCACCCAAAATAACATATACCAACAAAATTATTTGAAAATCACTCTTGATTCTTTCGGAAGAGAATATTTTGTAACCCTTTCCCTCATATAGACGCTTTCTGACGCCTCTGCAGCAGACAGCTTTTTGAAAACATAGTGACAAAAGAAGAAATTGCACAAAACGTGCAATTTCTCCTTTTGCCACAATGTTTTCCACTTTTTGTCATAGGTTATCCATTCAATTATGGAGATTTTCAATGTTTTGACAAAATACGTTCAAAGTCATCTGCTGCAGAATTGTCGTATGAGGGAAAGGGTTAAATCTTTACTATACATGTAGTCATATGAGGCGAAACAGCCTGGCCCTTTGGAGGTCATGGTTTTTCGACAAATCAATATGGTTCAGCCAAGGAATATTTTAATACAATTATTTGGAAATTGGCAAGATACTTTTGGAGAAGAAGATTTTATTAAGTTTTCAATAAGGCCATATATGGAACAGTCCTGTTTTCAACCAATCGGTATCAGGGTTCGACACTAACTTTTTTTTCAACTAGCCCGGTCGGGCTAGTAGATGCAGAACCTACTAGCCCTGACCCAAGTTTCATGTGCCCTGACCAAGTTATATTAAAATCGCAAAAACATCCATTTCTTCTATCTCCGTAGAGAAATACAATTTGGGAAAACCCAAAATACACACGTGACCATTATAGCCAATCGTATTTGCGATATGTAAATCAAAACTACTTCCAGGGGCCCAAATGTATGCAGTAAACGTCATCAATATTGGGGCCGTTGAATAGGCATGCGCACAAGACATGTATCGATTGTAAACTTCCGCTAATATTGCAAAACTGGAAGCCACTCGCTCTCGAAAATCCACTGCAATTACCGCGATTTGTCAAAGAAATAACCCTGTTAAAAGATCGACGATTAGAAATGCGTATTATTAGCGAGTATGCAAGCTTAAATTCGAACCCTGTAAACATGTATCGCATGGATGAATATATGAGAAACTCTTTGCTGTGTAGTAGATTTCCAAATAAGGAGATGTTTACTACAGCTTCAAGAAAGCGCGCGAAAAGAATCACGTGATCTGTATATGCCTGCGAAAATATCACGTGGTGTTATTTCTTCAAGTAGAAAGCAGCTCCATTGGATGAAGCTCTCCTTTTAACTGATACATACTGATCACGTGGTCAACATACTAGCTAGTAGCTACAGTATTTGAGTAAGTTATTTATAGAAAGGTCTACACATCCAGGTTTATCTTTCATTCTCTCATGATTGTTGACATTACAATTTGTCGAAAATCGTTCAGATTTGTTTTATTTATATGAAAACTATGGTTAACAATCGATAGTTGAAAAAACTATTGCGATAGTTATCGACTTGAAAATATTCTATCGACTTATTGCTATCGAGAGCAAAGCTATCGCAATACATCGATAAGTCGACCTATCGTTACACCACTAGAGTTAACTCCCTTTACAGTTAGTTCTATCGCTGCATGGAGAATTCTGGAAAACCCGCGTGTTATAAATAATTCGGCAGAAGCCGTCGCGCATGCGCATTACATTAGGTGAATCTTTTTTGTAAAAACAAACTACGGCTTCATCGTTTTTGTGAAAGTGAAACGTATTTTACACGCAGAACTAAATGGAATTTTAAAAGAACATTTCTTATGGGTAAATGTCCCGTTCTTATTGCACACGACCGGTCGGGCATGTTCCTGGGACATTCGCAAGCCCGGACCTGTGTACAGGCAGTGAATGTCGTTCGGACGTGCCTTAGTGTCGAACCCTGCGGTATCAGAGGGAGGGTCACCCAAGGAACATTTTTATAAAACTATTTTGAAATTGGCCGAATACTTTCAGATGAGAGGATTTTCAAAGTTTCACTACAGACATATAAGGCAATACAATCCCACCACCTGGTGGCCATGTTTTTCAAACAAACAGCATGGCTTATAGAAATTTAATAGAGGCTCACCCGAGGAACATTTCTAAAAATAATATGTCAAAAAGTTTGGGAGGAGTTTTTTTCTTTTGATTGCCATGGAAACCAATTTAGTGACCTTGACCTGAGTGACCTTAAAAAATAATTTCCAGCTATAACATGAGAATTTGAATATAAACATATGGAGCCATGACAGCGAAATCAGTTTTCTCGTCATATCCGTGATATGGTCTTCCTGCAACGATGATGATCACTTTCACTGATACAGATGATATTTCATGCATCTTCAGAAGATAATTTTTGAAAGCATTGTGGCGAAAAGTGAAATTGCTCATCATGATCAGCAGTTTCAATATTTGCTGCTTTGTTTTATATTCAATCATTAAATTTTTGTTTATAGAGATTTACCATAGATTGGTTTTCGAGCTATAAATTTGCTGCAGATTTGTTGTATATCGAGGGCTTGGCGTGAAACGGTTGTAACTAAAATAAGTATTTCTTTACCAAGGTTAATCACCTCGCCATAAAGTCTTTATAAGCATTAAATCATTTTTCTTGGTAAACAATGGAAATTTAGGTGCCATTGCTCGTTCTGAGCAATGGCACCTAAATTTGCATTGTTTACAAAGGGGTCAAAATTACCCCTAAACCAGGGTTTTCAAAATAGGTTTTTAGTTACAGCTGTTTCACGCCAAGCCCTCGATATGGGATAACACATGCACTAATACAGATGACGCATGAACCCTTTATCTAAGTTATACTTCCGAATTTTGAGAAGTTGCATTTTTCCCAAAAACGTTTTTAAAACAAATTAAGACATTGCTTAAAAGTGTCATATCATATATTACATTAATCCCCCATAGCAACCTTTCCTATCACATTAGTGTGTGCATTATCATCATTCAGATCATCACATTGACAACTGTTGTCATGGAACCAAACAACTCATTTGTATCCTAATGGACATTTGGTTTAACCCTCTCCCACCTGCAGATGCATTTTTGACACATCTGAAGCAGATGACTTTTGAAAATTTGTCCAAAAATGGAGAAATTGCTAATTATGATCAATTTGTCCCCTTGCAGCAATGTTTTCGACTCTACTTGATAATTCTGCTATCATCTATAGAAATTGTCCATATTTTTGCATCATGGTTTTATGTGGGGTTGCTGCATATTTGTTTTATGTGGGAAAGGATTAATTTATCACAGGTTAGTACAATTAATATACATGCTGTATCTTAATCATACTGAACTAATTAAAACTGTTTCCATGGAAACATTAATAAAGCTCCCCTTACCTGAGACCCCACATTGAGCGGGTCCTTCCGCAGCTTCGTCACTGTAATCCCCACAGTGGTCTACCCTATCACAAGTGAGTATATTCTCTATACATTTGGTATTATCACATTTAAACGATGAACTCCCACAGCCCTCATCCTCTTGGTCCTCACCCACACCTGAAAGTATACATATTGATAAACATTGAAAAACATTGATTGAAAAACATTGATAAACATTGAAAAAGCATTGAAAAACATTGAAAAGGCATTGATAAACAATTGATAAACATTGATAAAACGTTGAAAAACATTGATAAACCATTGATAAACATTGAAAAAACATCATATGAATGGTGATCTGCAAAAACCAACCTTAACCCTTTCCCACACACAAAAAAGCTGCAGCAGACGACTTTGAAAATTTACCTGCAAAACTATGGAAAGTCTCTTTAAATAGAAGTATTATTAATGATTAAAGTTGAAAACATTGTGGCAAATGAAGAATTTGCTCATCATGAGTAATTTCTCCATTTGCCACAAATTGTTTCACAAGTTTTCTGATGCAAAGTTGTCAGAAAGCGTTTGTAAGTGGGAAAGGGTTAATATCATTTGAGATATGGTCTTTGAAATACCCAACCTTAACGCGCAGTCATTAAATGTGTAAAAAAAGATATAACTACGTCTCCAAATGGATACTGCTATTGCAGCAGTTTTGTGAAACCTTTTATGACTATTGGCAAGCAGTGCAGAGCCAATTTAAATGAGGTGAAATGGTGTCTGAAGTGTCCCCTTCTAAGTAAATGAGCTTCAATTCTATTTATTCTCAGAATTTATTATCAACCTCTTTTCTAAATGTAGAACAGTCAACCCTTTCCAAGATACTGCAGCAGATGACTATTAAATCAACTATACGAAAATATTGAAAAACTATTTAACCCTTTCCCTCATACGACAATTCTGCAGCAGACGACTTTGAACATATTTTTTTCAAAAAATAGAAAATCTCTATCATTGAATGGATAACCTATGACTAAAAGTGGAAAACATTTAAACAAAAAAGTAATATTTTGCAGTTGCGTCAAAATGTTCTTGCAAATGGGAAATGGTTAATTCAATATAATCACTATGATAATATTGTCAGACAATTGTATTTTAATTGGCATTGCAACTTTGTGCAACTAAATGTGAAAGTATGTTTGGTTGGCACGCATTTCATTGCTGTGAAATCTATTTAGTTTCCCAGAATGGTATTATAATTCTTCAGTGAAAGCAAAATCTTGAAATCTTGTAGATTTAGAATTTGAGTAATGGTGACAATTTGTATCAATTAAGACATCCAATTAAACATTTGCTTCTTTTGACATGATAAATTTAACCATCATCATCATGCTTTCTCCTTTTCTTAAAAAGTCAAAATGTCAAGCATGGTAATGTTCCCTCTCTTTCATCAACAAAAGTGCTTGAAGAAGAATCCTTCCTTATACCCATGATCAAATTCACTGCAGAGATCTAGATAAGGAGTGTTATGCCTGTTCTAAAATCCTTATTTTATCCGCTAACCGTATGTTGTGGGTACTCAAAAGAATCATCTCAATGAGACAATTCTTTTGAGTTCCCACAACATAGGGTTTGGTTGGATAATAAGAGGGATATTGTGGGGAAAAGAGCTGTAAACCCCTCCTTATCTGGACCTCTGAATTCACTTATTTCCTCTACACTATTGTGGTACTAAAGTTGGGTAGAATAGCAAAGCAGCAACAATGAGAGAAAGGGTTTGCATGATTAAATGAATTAACTCCGGGGACCAGTATATTGTTGATCTAAAGCACTGATAATATATAAATAATAGCTATTGTATTACAACAGGAACCAGTAAAGCAATCAGTTTTCCTTAATTTCTGACAGTAGCATCAGATGAAGTTCTCTCAAAGATCAAATTATTATTCGATTGATGGTTTGGTGTTTAACACTGCTTTCAACAATCTTCAGTTATATCAGTGTTTTCTGGGTAAGTTACCAGTACTACTGGTCCATTTATTCTGACACCGGCCAGTCAGTCGTAATGCTAACCCTGCAACCCTGAGTGCCAAGGAGGGCAGCCATTAGTTCCATTTTCAAAGTGACTTAAACTATCATTTGACAGTGAACCTTTCCTGAATACAGACTATAACCTAACCATATTTAGATTTTCATTTATGCAGATTTCTTACATTTTTGAAAACATGTTTTCAAAGTGGTCTGCTGCAGATTTTTTTATGATAATTATGTGGTCTGTAAATAAGTTAATTAAGATATTTATTGCTGACAGCAAAATTGTTTATGCAGATTTATTGAAGAAATAAGAGTAAATTCCCTTCTTTTAAACTAGTTGTTAAAAATACCAACTCATCAAGTTAACCCTTTCCCACTTGTAGACGCAGTCTGATGCATCTGCAGCAGATGTCTTTGAAAATATTGTGACACAATTTCTCCTTTTTCCACAACATTTTCAGCTCCTTTCAGCAATTACATTTTCTTTACTAGAGACTTTTCACAGTGTTGCCTTGATGTTTAAATGTTTCCAACGTCGTCTGCTTCAGATTGTTTGTATGTGGGAAAGGGATACTAACCCTTTCCCCCATACAGACGCTTTCTGACACCTCTGCAGCAAACAGCTTTTGAAAACATTGCGAGAAAAAAAGACATTGCTCATGATGAGCGATTTTCCATTTGCCACAATGTTTTCCATTCTGGCCAATAATCGAACATTCATTTATAGAGGTTTTCAATATTTTTGTTTTCATGGATGTCTGTTGCAGATTGTTTGTATGTGGGAAAGAGTTAAAGGTTCAGGTTTTCAATATTTTTGTTTAAAAATCAAAGACGTCTGTTGCAGATTGTTTGTATGTGGGAAATGGTTAAAGGTTCAAGTTTTCAATATTTTTGTTTTCAAGGACGTCTCTTGCAGATTGTTTGTATGTGGGAAATTGTTAAAGGTTCAAGTTTTCAATATTTTTGTTTTCAAAGACGTCTGTTGTAAATTGTTTGTATGTGGGAAATGGTTAAAGGTTCAAGTTTTCAATATTTTTGTTTTCAAAGACGTCTGTTGCAGATTGTTTGTATGTGGGAAATGGTTAAAGGTTCAAGTTTTCAATATTTTTGTTTTCAAAGACGTCTGTTGCAGATTGTTTGTATGTGGGAAAGAGTTAAAGGTTCAAGTTTTCAATATTTTTGTTTTCATGGACGTCTGTTGCAGATTGTTTGTATGTGGGAAATGGTTAAAGGTTCAAGTTTTCAATATTTTTGTTTTCAAAGACGTCTGTTGCAGATTGTTTGTATGTGGGAAAGAGTTAAAGGTTCAAGTTTTCAATAGGACGTCTGTTGCAGATTGTTTGTATGTGGGAAAGAGTTAAAGGTTCAAGTTTTCAATATTTTTGTTTTCATGGACGTCTGTTGCAGATTGTTTGTATGTGGGAAATGGTTAAAGGTTCAAGTTCTCAATATTTTTGTTTTCAAAGACGTCTGCTGCAGATTGTTTGTATGTGGGAAATGGTTAAAGGTTCAAGTTCTCAATATTTTTGTTTTCAAAGACGTCTGCTGCAGATTGTTTATATGTGGGAAAGGGGTTAAAGGTTCAAGTTCATGCTACACCATTACAGGGAGAAATCATTACCTTTGGATGCACATTAATTTGAAACCAACATGAGAAGTGGCATTAAACCTTCATAATTCAGTCCGTTTGATCTTATTTATTCATGGACATTGAGCGAAATGATTTGTTCAGCATAAAATCATGGTACCTTAACATGCAATTTGATTGTTTTAACCTTAAGTCCCCTGTAGATTTGTTTTGATGGACATGAATTAACCCTTTCCCTCATATGGCAATTCTGCAGCAGACGACTTTGAACATATTTGGTCAAAAAATAGAAAATCTCTTTAATTGAATGGATAACCTATGACTAAAAGTGGCAAACATTGTGTCAAAAGTAGAAATTGCTCAATTTGAGCAATTTCTTCTTTTGTCACTATGTTTTCAAAAAGCCGTCTGCTGCAGAGGCATCAGAAAGCGTCTATATGAGGGAAATGGTTAAAAGGTTAATTTTTTTCTCACTGCAACATGCCTATTTAACCCTTTTTAACATTCAATTGCACCGATTGCACCTTTTCACTTATTGCCACAGTGTTTTTGACTTTTTTCAGTGAAATCAATTTCATATTTAGTTTTCCATAATTTACCCAATTCATGTTTTCAAAGTAATCTGCTGCAGAAAGTGTCTGTATGTGGGATAGGGATAAAAAACAAGTTGAGAACCCACCTTTATAACATATGAATCTAAAATCAATGACAGATGTTACAACAAAACATGTATATATATATATATATATATATATATGTTTATCAACATATTTAACCTCATGCTATAAATGAACTACATCTCACACTAACAAAGAAACAGCCTTTCCGTCATAGACAGCAGTTGTGCAACAGACGACTTTGAAAATAATATGTCAGCAAAAATGATAAATTACATTTGTAAACTGTTACTGTGGCAAAATGAGAAAAGTTCAAAACAATTTCTCTTTTTATCGCATTATACTTAAGTGCCCCACTGCTGTAGATGTGTCTGTTAACAATTAATTTTATCATCAAATATTCTAAATATTAGAATGTTCTTATTTCAAAAAGGAGATGCTTTTTCTAGAAAAGAGTATGTCTCCCCAATTGTGTGTATGTTTTCCCCATTGTACAATCAAAGGGTCATCTGCTCACAAAAATGTTAAGGCAAATTTGAAGACTCAAAAATGGTCAAAGGATTCTGGAGATATTTATTGGACACCAATTTAAATTTGACAGGTCTTTTATAATGTCCTTGACCTTTGACCCAGTGATCTGCAAGACAGTAGGGATCATCTTAACAAGACTAACCATCCTATGAAGTTTGACGACTCTGGGAACTTTGAAACTTCAGTTATTGAGCAGAAACCGAGGTGTTGCAGACACTGGTCTCTTTGACCTTGACCTTTGGCCCCAAAAATGGTTATCATCATCTACTCAATAGGACCAAATCAAAATTTGCCTCCTGCAGATGCGTTAAAATGTGTTAAATTCAGAAATAATGATAGACATGTGATATTTCTCCATTTCAATGACAGAAATTCATTGCTACACCTCTTTTCATCAAATGTCCTTTGAAAACGATTTTGGAAAAGGACCGATTTACCTTTAATGAACAATTTCTCCTCTTACAACAGTATGTTAGCAGTGAGTTTTTCCACAAGAAAACCAACATTATGGACTCTGCGTAATGTATCAACCCCGATCAGCCTGCGCAGGCTAATCCGGGCCGACGCATTCCGTCTCAGGGGGATAGAGGTATTGAGTAATGATCTAATCCGGGTCAATACTTTATGCAGAGTCTGCAATGTTGGTTTTTCTCGTGGAACGGCCTGAAACAAAAATTCCTCAGGAGGCGAAAAGTATCTGTCCAGGTTAGCCCAGGTTAGCCTGCGTGGCATGCTTCAGGCTAATCTGGGTCGATAGTTTATGCAGACTCCACGCTGTTGGTTTTCTCGTGGAATGGCTCTTGTTACTTATCAGCCTCAGAGTCATACTTTCATCCCTTACTTTTTTAGACAGATGCAGTGAACATTTAAAGGACCGAGTCTTATTTTATATCATATAGGGCCTTTACCTGATAAAGCTGATTGTTGACACCTACCTCTGCAGCTGACAATTTGGGGTAACACATAAGCCTAATTCCCACATACAACAAATCTGCAGCAGATAACTTTGAAAACATCGAGGCAAACATATTGCAAAATCTCGATGAATAAAAGTATAAATATTAGATAAGAGTTGAAAACATTGTGGCAAATGGAGAAATTGCTCATTTATGAGCAATTTCTCCGGGAATGAGCAATTTCTCCTTTTGACACAATGTTTTCAAAAGTCGTCTGCTGCAGACCTGTCATAATACGTCTACAGGTGAGAAAGGCATGATTGTTTTCAGAGCAGCCGACTATTAAAATGCTCTAATTAGTCGCCGGGCAGAAGCCCGCGACTTCTATTTTTAATAGCTTTTCGGAAATCACATGGGAGGGCGGCTTATTATTAGAAAGAAACAAATCTAGATGATTTGAACATATTACAATTGTGGTTGTTTACGAACACTAATAAATGACACATCTAAAATGAAATAAATATTCCGATTTTTTAATGTTTGCAGTTTTTATTTGTTTGGAACAAACAAATTTAGTTGCTGCAATTCTGAAGCCATACGTCTTATCGAAAATTCCATGAATTTCATACGCGTGAAAGTAGTACTCAATACTTGCTCTTACTTTTCAAATGTATCACGATTTTTGAAATAATGATATATTTATATCGTCTTTGTTTTCTTATGTGGTTCTTATATTCAAAGAGAATTTGGAAATAAAATGAAACATTGTATTTTAAAACAAGAACGCGGAGAGATTTATAAATCTCAATGAGTGAACTGCTACAGGGAAAACTATTTCCGATTTAAGCTCCAGATACGGTATTTGAATTTTCAATCACGCATTGAAAATGTAGATAAAAACAGAATTGAAAATATTTTCTTTGTGCCTTGTCGGCCATATAAATATAGTATAAAGAATTAAAAAAACAAATATGTGCGTCATAAAATGCATTTAAAATGAGAGTAACACATTTGCAGAGAAATCGTGATCGTCGAATTCTATTTATAAATACAACGGTATGGGGGGAGGGTCTAAAGTGCGGACGCGATCTGCGGACACATATATTATAGAGGGAAAATGCGGACAAATGC
This sequence comes from Serripes groenlandicus, assembly GCA_031761405.1. Lineage (NCBI taxonomy): Eukaryota > Metazoa > Mollusca > Bivalvia > Cardiida > Cardiidae > Serripes > Serripes groenlandicus. The sequence goes on from JASEVX010000006.1 coordinate 31,589,083, forward strand.
AATATAGTGGGAAAATGCTGACGCTATAGAATATAGAGCAAATCTTCGGACACATAAACAAGTGAAATAAACAAAAATAAGAAATATTTTGAAAACGTATCTCAAATATATGTCTATTGAAAGTCTTAAAGCTTTCTCTTCAGTTTCATGTATAAAGGGAAGTAATCGGAAGTAAAATGTAAACTGCAAAAACTTGACGGAGTAAGTCGCTCGAAATAGTGATTTCTTATGTTTTTGTAGAATTACCTCCCTTTATTGAAATAAATAACATAGGTTTTCTGTATTTAAGTTATTATAGATCATGCGATACAAAAAATAAACACTTATACAATAATGTTATAAATGTATAACAATGCAATACAAAGATAAGTTCCATGCCGTATTTAAATTTTAATAAATTTTTAATCAAAACCCGTGTAAGGTTCTATAAAGATTTTATAAATAAAAAAAGTACACAGATTCTGTAGCGTTCCTGGGAGTTCTCTGGTATGAAAAAGGTTTGTTTCCGTCGAAGGCTCTACAAGCATCCACATTTCTTGCCCTGGAGACTTACCTGCTTGACTGTCAGATGACAGACAAAATATAAATAGTAGTTATCTTCTTTTTGTGCATTTTTAACTGGTTGAATACAGTGCAATTTATAAATGTTGCTCCCTTTTCGCCAATGTTATTTGTTAGGGGTGCCTAAGATCGCATCCTTAAATATTTAATCATTGCTTAATTAATTAACGACTGGGACTTTCGACCACGCTGAGATATTCTTTCACAGTTTTACGCATTCTACAAGTCAACTAAATCAAATATAGGCGGAAAGAAAATATATCTCAATCAATAGGGGATACCCAGTAATCACCCCTACAGTTCTAAAAACAACAGAAATTTAGACTAAATAAATACACTTCCTTATTCAAAGGGGACCTTTAAATCATTACAGGAAGTGCAAAAACATAGATTCCCTTGTAACTACGTAGAAATTTGTAATGTTGTATTCTTAAATTGCACTGTCTTCTTCCCTGGCCGTTGAACAGTTTTATGTACCCAAACAAATGCAGTGCCTTCAGCGCTTTGATTTTTATTTCACTCGCATTTAAGTTTTTTGTCTTATTTACGAAGACAAAAGTGGTCCCTTCAAGACGTGAACCAACACCCCCTAATGCAGACTCTTATGTGTCATCATTGAGGTCAATTTCGGATTCTCCTTTTAATAGCAATTTTAACTTACTAAATGTTGTTTTCATGTTCAAAGAGATGTCTTGATTTGTGTAGAATTCATTTAATAATGTTAATCCATGAATATCTAAAGTAGGAACTGTTTCTAAGCTAAATATAGACCCTATTCTGTTGTGTAGGTTCGTGACCTTTAACATCGATTTTCGCGCATGCGCATTTCGATATGAAAAAGCGAGTGATATTATTTTATTTTAGACAAGTACAAGACGAATGTTTGACGCAAAGCGTCAAAGAGAAGCCGCAATATTTCGTTGTACATGTAGAAATAAGAAAAAAAGAACATTTTTAAATCCACAAACAATAGAACAATTTAAACTGTAGACGGTAATGCTGATATATTTCTCCTTTTGAAGACTTTTGTTTTCTTCAAATTACCTCCCTTTAAAGCAATAACAGGATATTTACCTTGTGATTCGAATAAGATTGACAAACATTGAAATTATATGAATGAATACTATTATTTAAATAAGTAACAACAGCAAAATTAAATTTAAGCCAAGATAAATGTGTATACATTTCGTTAATTTTTTATAGATACCCTAATGTAGGTATGAATATAAAATTTATAAGTAAATGTTTTCATTTCACCATTCCTAATGCTTGAATAGACTAAGGAAAGTCAAGAATACATAAATAAATCAATGCAGTCTTTTCCGGCGACATTGATGCCTTGCATCAACTTTCTCTTGTAATGTAAATATGTAACATCAGGTTTCATCAGTGCACCTTTACACGTGTGTCAGGTAGGCAGATAGATGCAGTTAATTTGTACATTTATCTCGGCTCTGTTTATTTTCAAAACATCTTGTTTCTTGTTCTTACGCAATTAGTACCATTCTGACATATGTGGTTTATCAGTCATGAAATTTCTGAAATGCCAGCCGACTTTCCATTCCAATAAATGGGTCTTTATAGCACCTGCTCTTATAGAAAATATGTTTAACCCCTTTCCGACATACAGCAAATCTGCAGCAGACGACTTTGAACATATTTTGTCAAAACATAAAAAATCTCTATAATTGAATGGATAACCTATGACTAAAAGTGGAAAACATTGTGGCAAAAGGAGAAATTGTTGAGCCATTTCTTCTTTTGTAATTATGTTTTTAAAAAGCCTTCTGCTGCAGAGGCGTCAGAAAGCGTCTATATGAGGGAAAGGGTTAATCCCTTTCCGACATACAGCAAATCTGCAGCAGACGACTTTGAACATATTTTGTCAAAACATAAAAAATCTCTATAATTGAATGGATAACCTATGACTAAAAGTGGAAAACATTGTGGCAAAAGGAGAAATTTTTGAGCCATTTCTTCTTTTGTAATTATGTTTTTAAAAAGCCTTCTGCTGCAGAGGCGTCAGAAAGCGTCTATATGAGGGAAAGGGTTAATCCCTTTCCGACATACAGCAAATCTGCAGCAGACGACTTCAGAAACATATTTGTAAAAACATGGAAAATCTCTATAAATGAATGTGTAGTTACCTACGGAAAAAAATTGAAAACACTGTGGCAAAATGAGAAATTGCTTATTATGAGCAATTTCTTCTTTTGCCACAATGTTTTTCAAAATTTGTCATCTGCAGAGTTGACAGAAAGTATCTACATGATGCTTTGGGAAAGGGTTAAAACTCATTTTGTTCAGGTGTGTCAAGCCTGATTTTCTGAAACTCTTTCCCATCTATAGCAATCTCATTAACCCTTTCCCACTTGCAGACGCATTCCGACGCATTTGCAGCAGACGTCTTTTGAAAACATAGTGACAAAAGAAGAAATTGCACAGAACGTGCAATTTCTCCTTTTGTCACAATGTTTTCCACTTTTTGTCATAGGTTATCCATTTAATTATTGAGATTTTCTATGTTTTGACAAAATATGTTCAAAGTCGTCTGCTGCAGAATTGTCTATGTGGGAAAGGGTTAAAACTAGACCTAAACAGTAGCAAACACTCATCTAATGACTGCCTATTACAGGTTATCTCACATTGACCTATGCATCAGCCAATCAATGCCTCCTACAAAATTAATATTTAAATGTATTGGGTCAAATCGAGACGACCTTGTATGCAGTGTGGTATTATTCAGTATACATACAGCAAACTATTTTGTTTCGGTTTTAGTTAGATCGGAACAACAGGAAACAAAGACCAAGGACTTTGAAAGCATCAAAGATATGGAAAATCTGTATAAATGATACTATTGGATCTAGTTGAAAATAGTGTGACAAAAGGAGAAGTTTCTTCATTTGTTAGTGTTTTCAAAAGTTGTCTGTTGCAGTTGCAGAAACATTCTTTATTCCTTACAAACAGGAAAGGGTTAAACCCTGTTCTTTGATTTAACTCTAATAACATCAGTTTTACTTAATTGATTAAACCTTTTGGAATTCACATATTATTGAAAATTTACAAAAAATAATTTTAATTTTGTAACTTCGTTTTTCCACAAAACAAACATAAACAAACATTTATTAATGCGAATCATATGCGAATAGGCAAAATTGCAAGACAATGTAATTTTGGCATGATTGAAAAGCTTAATAATAAAAGTATCTAGTAGTATTTTTGCTTGTTCTAAAATCCTTATTTTATCCTCTAACCCTATGTTGTGGGTACTCAAAAGAATCGTCTCAATGAGTACTTACAACATAAGGTTTGGTTGGATAATAAGAGAGATATTGTGGGGAAAAGAGCTGCAAACTATCCGTATCTGGACCTCTGGCATGTATGAGAGAAGTAATTAAGCCTATCAACATCTGAGCTTCAAGGAAAAAGTTTCAGAATCTGATACATAGACGTGCATATCAACAGGAAGTCAAACTCAATATCTTTAATGATATCAAGTGCACTGTAATGACAGGTTTTCCTGGAATTTGCCGCATCAAAGCTGTCTTCATCGAATTTTTGAATGTTTTTGCTCTCAGAGGATTCTGTACTTTACGAACTTTAATCAACTTTACAGGCTTGTTTAAATTTTAAAGTAGCAAAATTGTAAATTTGGTAGATCCCTTTTCAACATAGGTACAACAATTCCGCAGCAGACGACTTTGAAAATCTCTTTAACCCTTTCCCTCATATAGACGCTTTCTGACGCCTCTGCAGCAGACAGCTTTTTGAAATCCCTAATGCCAGGTTGATAATCAGTGATCTGCCTTAACCCTTTACTTGAAAGTAACGTGTTTATGCCTTTGCAAACAGACCGGAGGTTATGAAACTTACTCAATGTAATACAAATATTGTTGTTGAAGTTAGATGCTCGAGTTACAAGTTTATGAAATATGCTCATTGCAAAATAGGGTGAAATTACAAACCAACGATGAGAATAAAATCCATGTTTGGAGTTTGTCGCCATGGTTACGAAGCATTTTTAGTTTGAGCATGATACTAAAGTTGAGCATGATGCTCAAACTAAAAAAGCTCTGTTACAGACAGCTTGAGGACAAAGTTTGGAAAAAAAAAAATCTACTTTTAGTTTGTAACTGAAACCTACTTTGCAACGAGCCAATTTCCTAGCCATGTAATCTAAGTGTGTAACTACAATAGTAATAATTATGTTAACATGCTCAAATTGAGTAAGTTTCATGACCTCGGACCCAAATCAGACATTGTGCATAATGACACAGCGTATTGATATGGTGTATATCTGTTCAAAGCTATTTGAAAATATCTCTATGAATGAAAAAGTTATTGTCCGGACAAGAAAAGTTCAACTGATGTCTATTTGTTGTCACTGTGACCTTGACCTTGAAGCTTCAGACAAAAGTTTTGCATGTGACACATCATACTGATATAGTTCATATTTGTGCCAAGTTATTTGAAAATATCTCTATGCATGACACAGTTATGGTCCGGACAAGAAAAGTTCAATTAAAGTATATTTCTTATCACTGTGACCTTGACCTTGAATCTACAGAATTTTTTTTGCATTTGGCACATCGTCTTGATATGGTGCATGTTTGTGCCAAGTTATTTGAAAATATCTCTATGCATGACAAAGTTATGGTCCGGACAAGAAAAGTTCAATTAAAGTCTATTTCTTATCACTGTGACCTTGACCTTGAATCTACATAATTATTTTTGGATTTGGCACATCGTCTTGATATGGTGCATGTTTGTGCCAAGTTATTTGAAAATATCTCTATGCATGGCAAAGTTATGGTCCGGACAAGGAAAGTTGATGCCCGCCCACCCGCCGACTTCGCCAAACTAATAACCAGATTTTTCCTTTGGTAAACAAAAAATAGAAAATCTCTATAATTGAATGGATAAACCTATGACAAAAAGTGGTAAACATTGTGACAAAAGGAGAAATTGCATGTTTTGTGCAATTTCTTCTCTTTTGTCACTATGTTTTTCAAAAAGCCGTCTGCTGCAGAGGTAAGGTAGCTTAAGTTGTCTACAGCAGAGCAAAGGAGGTTAATACTGACATAATTTTGTACAAATGATAAAAAGGTTTCGCATGTAAACTGACAATGTCAGAGAGTGTCAGAGAAAACAAAATAAACGATTACAGTGAGTCCGGAGAGCTGCCAGCCCCTCAGTGTAGTCTGACATGTACAAAACTTGATATATATAAACCAGCCGCATTTGAAAATATCTAGACAAAAGCATGGAAACCTTTTGTGAGAAAATATATTTAGAGTTGAAAACATTGTGGAAAAAATGAGAAATTGCTCATGATGGCGGTGCACCCCTGACTGTGCAGGGCTGCATTTGGCTGCTTGCCCCTGGATTGCGGCATCCATTTGGTCACAGCCCTTTAAAGAAGAATTCCCTTCAAATGGATGCCGCAACCCAGGGACAAGCTGCCCAATGCAGCCCTGCACAGCCAGGGGTGCACCGCCAGGATCTATTTCTCCTTTTGCCACAATGTTTAAAAAAATAATCTGCAAAGGCCTCAAAATGTGTCTGCAAGTGGAAAAGGTTTAAGTTCAAATATCTAGACAAAAGCATGGAAAATCTCTATGGAGTGAAAACATTTCTAGACTTGAAAACATTGTTGCAAAAGGAGAATTTACAGTAACAAATAAAAAAGTTGTCTGCTGCAAATGCCTCAAAATGCTTCTGCAAGTGGGAAAGGTTTATTGTTACTCACTTTATTTGTTAACAGCCAGCATCAATCTTACACCATTTATAAGACATGTTAGAAAAGAAAGAAAATTAACTCTGACTGCTGAGAGGGATTTGGTGAAGCCTCACACACTGCCAGTCACCACCCATTATCACACTGCCAGTCACCACCCATATTGAACCCGGGCAACTGGCACCTTCACGCTGTCTGATCAGGCTCTTTACTGTTGGCTGCTTAACTCAACCCCTTTATCAGGTATTGGCTATGGACTGTTCCAAATGCAAAGCTGGACATGTCCATTTTAAAAATGCAGCAGGGTCAACAACAAAATGAAAGTATGTCTCTTTAAGGCCAAGTAGAATATGTTGTGATAAAAGGAGAATTTCTAACAAAATGAGCCTAATACCTTCAATCTGACTAAAGTACACGATCTGACTGCGTTAATAGGAGATGATTTTAAAGAGATTGCCAATACCTTATACCGCAACTTTTTCAAAAGTAAATGCTACAAATAATGCATTAACAATGGAGTCTGTATTGGGGAAAGGGTTAATCTACATTGTTTACAAAGGCAATACTCAATTTCTACAGGTTTTTGGCAAAACTTTAATTAGCTGATATGATATTTTTAGAGTCTGCTTTGAAAACCTCTTGAGAAGAAAAGATTATACCTTAGTAAAATTGAAATTATATTTTTCATACCAAGTTGAAAACATAGTGGAAAGGGGGTAATTGCTCATAATTATTAATATTTTCAAGAAAATGGTTTCGAAAGTAGTCAAAACTAGAACTACCACTGAAAATGATAAATACCCCCTAAACAGCACCTTGACCTACACCATAACTTAATAAGTAAAAGGACCATAACTCTGTAAAATAACATGCAATTGTAACCCCATTAGGATATGCACATCTCCTCTTGGTATAGAAGCTTCATGTACAATTTTATTGAATTCCACCAAGTGGTTTGTAAGAAATAGGCCGGACAAAATATGGCTTCCGACCGACCGACCGACAGACAGACAGCCCGACACAGTGACTCCTATATAACCCCTCTTCTTCGAAGGGGGGTATAATTAAGCATCTAAGATCTGTATCATGAAAAGGTTTGTTTATTTTTGGGTTTTATGCCGCTTTCAACAGCTATGATCATATCGCTGCAGACGTATAAGGTATGAAACCATCCACAACACCTGCTCGAGCTCAAGAGTTGCATTGACTTCAATCGTTCAGACCCATTTAGCCGGCTCTTATGGTTCAAACAAGGGTCAGACTGTGGCTGCAATTCTTATTGAGTGTCCCCAAGCCACAGCGGCAATCATGGAAAGGGTCTACCTTTTCCCACATATTTTGACTCACAACAAAATCAGTATCGCATGTTCCTCTATCTGACGAGTTAAACTTCAGAATGGAATCGGTCTTTTAACATACACGCACCTGCTAGACTGAGGTACTGTATTTTCATATACTAAACATATAATCACAACGTGATAACTACATACCTTCACGTCGCAGTCTAATTTTTTTTACATACGCGCACCTGCTAGAATGACGCACTGTTTTTTATTTTACTATTGACAGCGCGATGTTACTGTGTACAGTCTAATAGTCAGGTTTGTGCAGTTGGTGCATTGATAATGAGACACATCGGTCAGTTATCTCCCGAGTATTAAACTCTCTACATCTAGCTAGGTCCTATCATTTGGTTTCCTCTGTTTTTATCATTGGTTTCTTTGCACTGGATGGTGCACTTATAATTGCATTTTCTTGGCCAACTGTTATTAGATTGATTAGTAATTCCACATTTGTTTTCTTTAAACACTGCTATGTAAATTTTCTCTTTTGAATCATCACTTTAATTAACACATTTATGATTAATGTGTACAGAGTAATTGCAATATCTCATTGAGAAATAGATATAAAGACAAAGGATTCCAACTTAAAGGACCTACCAACTATTTGGTCTTCCTTGGTCTTTATCTGACAAGGGAGATAATATAATTATCACTAATGTTCCTCATTTAGTAAACAAAGATGTCAAAGTGCAAAATAACAAGTTTCTTCACTTCTTTAGAAGATAAAAACAACAATAAGGATGAACAACAAACAACTGTTACTCCCAAACCAAAATAAATAAATTGGTTATCAGTTAAAACTGTGAAGAAATGGGAGACTGAGCTCTACATTAACTTGCGTCACGAAGTTGATGATGATCAGATGGAAATGAGAAAATCTCTATAATTGAATGAATAACCTATGACTATAAGTGGATAACATTGTGGTAAAAGGAGAAATTGCTCGTTTTGAGCAATTTCTTCTTTTGTCACTATGTTTTCAAAAAGCCATTTGCAGCAGAGGCGTCAGAAAGCATCTATATGAGGGAAAGGGTTAATCATTCATGAAATTGCAAGTGAATGATAAATTTGTTGAAATTTCTGCTACTTGCAAAAAATTACGAGTCGCTAACAAAGTTAAATTCGAGCCCTGGCACAATATTTTTGTCAGTAGTTATACCCACTAGTATAGAGATTTAGCATATTTTTGATAAGTGTATGAGCAATCTTTCGTCCAAATATGACATCAAAGCCAGTTCAACACTAGAATTATCATATAAGGTAAACATTTTGTACAAGCGTTGGGTAACAATGCTCCTATCAAGAAAATCAATCACATATAATAAGGGAATCTTGGTATAACAGCTAGTTCTGGAGCAGATGCTTATCCCCAATTATTTCCTTAATATGAAGCTGACATTAGGTGTATGAATTATTAATAACCTTACCCCTTTCCCACATACAACAATTCTGCAGACGATTTTGAAAATATCTTGGCAACAGCATTGTCAATATCATTAACCCTTTCCCTCATACAGCAATTCTGCAGCAGACGACTTTGAACATATTTTGCAAAAAAAGTAGAAAATCTCTATAATTGAATGGATAACCTATGACTAAAAGTGAAAAACATTGTGGCAAAAGGAGAAATTGCACGTTTTGTGCAATTTTTTCTTTTGTCACTATGTTTTCAAATAGCCGTCTGCTGCAGAGGCATCAGAAAGCATATATATGAGGGAAAGGGTTAATATGAAGCTGGCATTAGGTGTATGAATTATTAATAAGATTACCCCTTTCCCACATACAACAATTCTGCAGCAGACGACTTTGAAAACAATTTGGCAACAGTACTGCATATCATTAATTGAAAATATTCTGGCAAAAGGAAAAATTGCTTATTATGAGCAATTATTTTCTTGTCACAATATTTTCCATTTTTCTGCTGCAGATTGTAAGAAGGCGTCTGTAGAGGGGAAAAGGATAATAGCTTTACTTATTACCGAGTCAGCTGTAGTCAATAAGAGCCAAGAAAGTTCAAAGAAAGTCAATAAAATATCAAGTTTTGTTTCACAACTCAGGGTAAGACTGGCCTTATGTCCATTTGAACCCACACTTATACTCAACTGGGTCTTTGTCTGACTGTATGTCCATTTGAACCCACACTTATACTCAACTGGGTCTTTGTCTGACATTATGTCCATTTAAACCCACACTTATACTCAACTGGATCTTGTTCTGGCCTTATATCCATCTGAACCCACACTTATACTCAACTGGGTCTTTGTCTGACATTATGTCCATCTGAACCCACACTTAGTATACTCAACTGGATCTTGTTCTGGCCTTATGTCCATCTGAACCCACACTTATACTCAACTGGGTCTTTGTCTGACATTATGTCCATTTAAACCCACACTTATACTCAACTGGATCTTGTTCTGGCCTTATATCCATCTGAACCCACACTTATACTCAACTGGGTCTTTGTCTGACATTATGTCCATCTGAACCCACACTTATACTCAACTGGATCTTGTTCTGGCCTTATGTCCATCTGAACCCACACTTATACTCAACTGGGTCTTTGTCTGGCCTTATATGCCTATGTGAACCCACACTTATACCCAACTGGATATTGTTCTGCCTTATGTCCATCTGAACCCACATGTACACTCAACTGGGTCTTGGTGTGGCAGTATGTCCATCTGAACCCACACTTATACTGAACTGGGTCTTTGTCTGGCCTTATATGCCTATGTGAACCCACACTTATACCCAACTGGATCTTGTTCTGGCCTTATGTCCATTTGAACCCACACTTTTACTCAACTGGGTCTTTGTCTGGCCGTGTATGTCCATCTGAACCCACACTCAATATACTCAACCGGGTCTTGGTCTGGCCTTATGACCATTTGAACCCACACTTACACTCTCATTTCAGACACTTTAATAACTTTTTGGAACAAGAGCGCCATACTGTCACAATTTAAAACCATAAGAGGACCATTATACTAAAACAGTGATTTGGTTGGAAATTGAATTTGGTCCAGATATTATGTCAATAAAACTTGTGACAGAGGTTGGTGAAAATTGTATTAGAATTGCTCAAGTTTAAGAGTTAACAAACCTAAACTAGAATTATCACTGAAGATGATAAACACCCCCAAAACAGCACCTTGACCTACACCATAACTTAATAAGTAAAAGGGCCCTAACTCTGTAAGATAACATGCAATTGTAAGACCTTTAGGATATGCACATATAGGTATCTTGGTATAGAAGCTTCATCTAAGATTTTATTGAATTCCACCTGGTGGTTTGTAAGAAATAGGTCGGACAAAATATCGCTTCCGACCGACAGACAGACAAACAGACAGACAGACAGACAGACAGACAGACAGCCCGACACAGTGACTCCTATATACCCCCTCTTCTTCGAAGGGGGTATAATAATCTAAGCTGTTGATGCACCAATGAACACCTTTACATTCATTATTCCTAGGATTTGCTATGGAATCTTCCTAATGGAAAGCTGGACAAGTTCAGCATAACCCTTTCCCTCATATAGACGCTTTCTGACACCTCTGCAGCAGACGGCTTTTTGAAAAAAAGCAATTTCTCCTTTAGCCACATTATGTTTTCCACTTTTAGTCATGTTCTAAGTCGTCTGCTGCAGAATTGTCGTATGTGGGAAAGGGTTAAAGGGTTAAGTCTTTTTTCCTTGACACTTTAAAGGTTAATATAGCTTCAAAGTCTATTAGGGAACGAATTTGCAACTTTTATACTCGCTAATTGTGGCATTAGCTTCCATAGACAGAACTAAGAGCAAGAACATGTTTTTTGTCAAGTACTTAATTGCATTTACTCAATCTATCCAGAAAGGAGGATTACCTGTGGCATCAAAGAATAGACTTCTAGCGGTTTTAATTTTCATAAAACGTTTTCCAAATCAGAGTAACCCAAAAGTATCATCAAAGTAAACATAAATCTGAAACAGTTCCGGATGTATTCTAAAGAATAGCTCTAAAACAACCAACACCATTACTAGAACATTTCATGAATGGTCAAACTATGTTAAATGAGACCATTTTAAGCCACAAATGTCCCGGAACAGTTCTGCAACTGTTTCGACCACTTGTTCCAGAAAGTTCTATAAGTGTTTTTGATGTAAATATTTGTATAGTAGATGCAGAAAAGAATCTGAATTAATCGGTTATCTTTAATATTTCTAAAATCCTTTTAATAACTCTTAAACATTTATCTGCTGAAAATCAATTAGGCCACACAATACAATCTTTCAGAACTGATGCATCAGTTTTGGTTGATTGATTGTATGATGTTTTACACAGCTTTCAACCTTTTTATCCAGTTATATCACGGTGTTTCCTGGGTAAGTTACCAGTTCTACTGGTCCATTCATCCTGACATCAACCGGTTAGTCGTAATGCTAACCCCGCAACCCTGAGCACCAAAGAGGAGCATCAGTTTCAGGATAAACTTATCAGAGTACTGGTAAATGACCAAGGTAAAGAGGTGATATAACCAAGTCAATGTTGAAAGCAGTACTGGTAATTGACCAAGGTAAAGATGTGATATAACCAAGTCAATGTTGACAGCAGTACTGGTAATTGACCAAGGTAAAGATGTGATATAACCGAGTCAATGTTGACAGCAGTACTGGTAATTGACCAAGGTAAAGCTGTGATATAACCAAGTCAATGTTGAAAGCAGTACTAGTAATTGACCAAGGTAAAGATGTGATATAACCAAGTCAATGTTGACAGCAGTACTGGTAATTGACCAAGGTAAAGATATGATATAACCAAGTCAATGTTGACAGCAGTACTGGTAATTGACCAAGGTAAAGATATGATATAACCAAGTCAATGTTGACAGCAGTACTGGTAATTGACCAAGGTAAAGCTGTGATATAACCAAGTCAATGTTGAAAGCGGTATAAGGGACCCAAAACTTCACTTCAGAGTTATCAACATATTCAAGAGATATATATCCCTTCATTTATCCTGAATTAATCTATGTGCTTTCAACGTCATAATTTTTTTTTTTACTTAAATGCTTATTATGAACAGGGATGCCAGTGATTAAGTCATATCAAGGGCAATCAGAACTACTGCTACGCTTTGATCCACTCAAGGAATTTTTCCCGGGTTAATCCAAAACTTTCATTATCACATGTCCGAGTTATTAGGAGTCACTGTACATAGCAACTATGGTATATATATTCAGAGCTCTAGGTAAGGGTGTTTTGCATGTTCTAAAATCCTTGTTTAACCCTCTAACCCTATGTTGTGGGTACACAAAAGTGAGACGATTCTTTTGAGTACCCACAACATAGGGTTTGCTATAATAATAAGAGAGAAATTGTGGGAAAAAGAGCTGTATAACCCGTCTATCTGGACCGCTGTGTAACATCATGTAGAACGGTACCCAATTTTCCCATGGCACTGGTTACAGTTTCATTGATGATAATCCCCACCTTTTCCATTAGCGAAACAGGGCTACATGCTTACTGTTGGCATTTAGAGATTAACACTTCAAAGAAATTACAGTGGAAATAAAAAAAATAGACGGAAATAAAATTCGCAACAAATTGGGTTACCCCCCTGCGTGCCAAGCTTCTCGACACTTCATTTGATTCTGATTTTGTCGAGAAAGTTTTTTTGGTTTTTAAAAACGATTTTTCTCAAGTTCACCTACCATGTGTTTCCTAACATTGTTGATCAAGTACAATAAAACAACAGACAACTGGCTACCTCATTGACTTAACCTTTACCCTCATACCACAATTCTGCAGCAGTCACGACTTTGAACATATTTTGTCGAAAATTGGAAAATCTCTTTAATTGAATGGATAACCTATGACTAAAAGTGGAAAACATATTGTCAAAAGAAGAAATTGCTTGTTTTGAGCAATTTCTTCTTTTGTCACTATGTTTTCAAACAGCTGTCTGCTGCAGAGGCGTCGGAGGTTAAAGCCCATCAGAGGGAGACAAGACAAATAACACGAGTCACAGTGACTTTTGTCGTCCATCATCAGAATGAACGATCTGCCAATTCAGGATTTGAACTCAAGATTGATAGCTGTTGTCATTAGCGACTGCACTATTGACGGCTAGCTGTTGTCATTAGCGACTGCACTATTGACGGCTGCACTATGGAAATGGAGGATAGCTTGTTTGGTGTTTTATGTGGTTCAACTTTTTTTCCAGTTATATCACGGCCGGCGTTTCCTCAGGGTAAGTTATCAGTACTACTAGTCCATTTATTCCGACACCAGCCATTCAGTCGTAAAGCTAACCCCGCAACACTAAGTGCCAAAGAGGGCAGCCATTACTATCATTTTATAAGTATTTAGTACGCCCCGGCCAGGGATCAAAACCACGACCTCCCGCACCCAAGCAGGAAATGAAGGAATTGCACGCTTTCACAAAAAAGTTGTCTTTATAAAGGAAAGGATTGAGTGGAAAATATTCATGGCAATTTATTTCAGCATATTTTTGTATGTTTAATATAACAGGTACAGACAGGGAGCTATCAGTTCATGCCAAAAATGACATTAAGCAATTACAGTGTCTTCCAACTAATTACATCATTTTTTCTACATTTTTATGCCATTGTTAATTTAGCCAGGTCTGTACACAGAATTTTAACCCTTTCCCACATACAACAAATCTGCAGCAGACGACTTTGAAAAATCTATGCAAAAATATGAAAAATCTCTATAAATGAATGCATGATGACTTTTGAAAACAGTTTATGATTGAGCAATTTCCCCTTTTGCCGCAATGTTTTTAAATGTCGTCTTGATCTGCGGATGAGTCAAAATGCATCTCCAAAATGTAATGTTATGGGGTTAATATACGAATCTGAAGACAATCTTTGTGAAAATATGGAAAACTTTTATAAAAAGGTAAATGATTGAATAGTCTGTTGAAAACATTGTGGTTAAAGGTGAAAGTGCTCACTATAAGAAATTTCTGTTTGTGCAACAATGTTTTCAATAGTTATCTGCTGAACAAGCGTCAAAATGCATCTATCTTTAAGTGGGAAAAGGGTGCATAATTAGTTTCCCACTTGCAGATGCATTTTGATGCAGTCAAGATCTCTGTGCCAATGCATAGGTTCACCAGCATCTTCAATGTTCACAAATGTAAAAAAAAAAAAGAAGACTTTTTGTCATAAAGCACCTCATTAATGTTTATAAATTATCTAGACATGAGCAATAATAACTGACAATAAAAAAATACAGTAAACACTATTTTTTTCTAAATTTAACCACTTTATTGTTGTTAATCTTCCTTGTACACGCATGTCTCAATTTTATGTCATAATTAAAGATTATTAAACTCGCAGTCAGCATTTGTATTTTCTTTGTGTGACCTTCACCTTTCAAATGTGTATGTTTTATAACACAAACTTACTATATACAGTCCAACCTGTGTTTAAAGACCACCCATGGGAAAATGAGGGAACAATTTGGTCTTTGTTCACAGGGGATCTTTAATTGCAGGGTCATTTATGCAGAAAATGAGTACCGGTAATTGGGAAATTAAAAGTGTGGTTGAATTATAGACAGGGAATTGCTATACAAAGGTGGTCTTTAGCACAGGTTTGACTGTAGATGCTAAATTACAACCTACAGTGAGTCTCTTACCATGTTATACATCTCTTTGGTGTTTTATCAAGCAATATAGATCAAGGTCAGACTGCTGGAAATGATCCATCAATTGACCTGAATTTAGCCCTTTCCCGCATACGACAATTCTGCAGCAGACGACTTTGAACTTATGTTGTCAAAAAATAGAAAATTTCTACAATTGAATGGATAACCTATGACTAAAAGTGGAAAACATTGTGGCAAAAGGAGAAATTGCACGTTTTGTGCAATTTCTTCGTTTGTCACTATGTTTTCAAAAAGCAGAGGCGTCAGAAAGCATTTATATGAGGGAAAGGGTTAACTGCATCGCTTGCCAATCGGAAAGTTGAATGGACAAATTATATTTAAGTGCTAGTTTTTTTTACAAAAAAATCTTCAATCATGAACTAAAGATTCTTTTGCAACTGATAGAAAGAAGATACCATATTAGTAGTTCAGCAGGTTATTAAGGAGAGATGTTTGTTGTAAAATAATTTATTTATTTATTTATTGGGGTTTTACGCCACTTTCAACATTATTTCAGTTATATCACGGCGACAGTTCACTTATTCATGATCCCTGGGTAAACAAACCTGTACTGGGCTAGAAAATGTTCCTTGCATAGATGTTTTCAAAGTCGTCTGCCGCAGATTTGTTGTATGTTATAAATGAAAGTATATTAGAATCAATGAATAGAGCTGAAAACATTGTGACAAAAGGAGAAATTTCTAGTTTTGAGCAATTTCTTCAAAAGGCGTCTGCTCCAGAGGCGTCAGAAAGCATCTACAGGTGGGAAAGGGTTAAAGATCAACCAAAATAACATTTTCCTCTTTATTTGACTTGTGCAATGTATTAAGCAGCCACCTGTGTTCAGCAGCCAGATTATGACTCTCTCCTGGTTGGCTGCTTAAGACAAGTTTGACAGTATATACAAAAACATGAATAATCTCTATAAATGAAAGTCTCTATATATTGAATAAAGTTGGAAACATTGTGGCAATTGGAGAAATGGCTATTTAAGAACCATGTCTCTGTTGTCACAATATATTCTCATTACCATCCATCCATATGAGGAGTTTTTCAAACCAGGAGCCTGAACTCTTCAATGAGCCATCATTCAAATTTTGAACTTTAAAACTTTCCCTGCTGTTGTCATTTGGACTAGTTTATCTTAAAGCTGTTTAATCAGGTGGAAGTGAAATGCATCTGCAATTGACCATAGCTTGGTAAATTGTCTGTTACTTGACCAGTGTACTGTATACTTAACCCTTTCCCTCATACAGACGCTTTCTGGTGCCTATGCAGCAGACGGCTTTCTGAAAACATGGGGACAAAAGAAGAAATTGCTCACTATGTTTTTAACTCTATTCAATTATTGTGTACTTTCATTTAAAGGGAGTTTCCAAAGATTTTCAGGTATGCTTTCAAAGTCGGCTGCTGCAGAAGTGTTGTATGTGGGGAAAGGGTTAATCAATATTAGTAGATTTGCTGCAAGAATCTTAATCATACAAAACTGTGAATTAATTTGTGTGATCATTGCTTATCAACCAGAGATAATTTATTAGAGCAAGCTGTTAAAAGAGGGAACATCACACAAATTGTATTTTTTTCATCTATGTATAAGGCCGAGCCCCGGTAGCTCAGTTGGTAATGACGCGGGCTGTCAATCCAGGGGTTGTGAGTTTGAATCCCGGCTCGGCCAACTTTCTTTCCGACAATTGACAAAAGTCAATGCGACATGCATCATTCGTCTTCCACCAATTGGCTAAGTCTATGTGGAAAAGCAGCCAGTTGCTTTAAGGGAAGATTGTTGTGTGGAGTACTAAGGTGTGAGAAAACCAGGAAATGCATGAATAGGTGAACTGGCCGCCGTGATTTAACTGAGAAATTGTTAAAAACGGCGTTAAACCCCAATCAATCAAATCTATGTTTAAGGGCTGTCTGATGGGCAAATAATGCCGAGGTATTTAATAAAGAGAAAAGTTGTTGGTTCCCTGTAGCGAGTAAGGGCATCTCATGTCATTTCTATAAATAATTCTGTAATTCTGAGGGCTACTGATAAAATTAATATTTTTAATATCAATTTCATTGACTTGGGTAGTTAAAATGGTTCCTAAAATAAGTTTGATTTGTTGAATTAATTTTATTTCAGAAACCTAAAGAAAGTAAGAGTTTTTGACAGTTACAGCTGCCTTACATAATTTTTAATGGCCCATTGGTAAATGACAAATGACGCTCATTGAGTCACAACCCTGCGTGGCTTAAGCCTTCATTGTAGGTACCAACTTAGCTATGATAATGACATGAAGTTTATATAGTTGGTGATGTTGTTTAACCCTTTCCCTCATACGACAATTCTGCAGCAGACGACTTTGAACATATTTTGTCAAAAAGTAGAAAATCTCTATAATTGAATGGATAACCAATGACTATAAGTGGAAAACATTGTGGCCAAAGGTGAAATTGCTCATCATGAGCAATTCACTTTTGGCCACAATGTTTTCAAAAGTCGTCTGCAGGTGGGAAAGGGTTAAAAAATGTTTTATTCTAAGCTCCAGCACACATTTTGTGCAGCAGAGGGACACGATTTGAGCAATTTTTGGAAAACATTAATTGTCTGTGAAATGAATTTGAAATTCGGCTGTCAGTTGAGGAAGAGATTGTGTTTAAATTATTAATTCAATTTTAGATCTTGCAGCCATCTTGCATCGGAGCAGAACAGTTAGTTGATATTTGGTAGAATTAAGGCTACCGAAAGAACATTCCTGTGATAATATCTTGAAACTGGTCAATTGGTTTTGGAGAAAAAGTTGCAATAAGAAATTTTAAACTGATGGACAGACAGACTCTACCACAAAGTGAGTGATCACCATAGCTCAATATGATCAATTATGCTCCTGTGAGATAACATGAGTGCCAACGCTCGTCTATTTTTTCATGAATTTCTTAGTCCAAAAAGCGACATAACTGAATAATTTTTTAAAGTTATGTGACTTCGTATAGACATACTTATTGTTTCTAGGAATATGTGTCTTTAGTTTCATTTGAATATGTTTAACTGTTTTTATGTTATGAGGTAAGGTTAAAGTTTTGTGACGACAACGCAGATGCCAAGGGAATCACAATAGCCCGACTTAAGTCTGTTTCTTCGAAAAATAGACAAGCTAAAAATGAAAAATTTCCATTATATATATCGAGCGATTTCCGCTTTTCTATTAATATTTTCTTTCCTGTTTCAAAGTTCTTCTTTCATTTGAATAGATATTTCTATTCCTTTGATTCTCCAGATGTTTTCCATTTGGTGGAGCGGGAATCATGCAGGAAATTGTTAATGTTCCAAGGAAGGATCTATAGTTTTTAACCCTTTCCCACCTGCAGACGCATTTTGACGCAATAGCAGCAGATTACTTTTGAAAACATTATGGCCAAAGGTGAAATTGGTCATCGATGAGCTGAATTACGCCTTTGGCCACAATATTTTCAATTTTATTCAACAATTAACCCATCTTTTATGGAGATCTTTCAGGTTTTTGTTACTGTGTTTTCAAAGTCGTCTGCTGCAGATTTGTCGTATGTGGGAAAGGGTAAAGATGAATTTCCAGGCGGAAGTGATAACTGAAAGTACATCATAAACCTTGTTATATTGAGCTCTATTCCTACACTAAATCAGTATTTAACCCTTTCCCGCATACAACAAATCTGCAGCAGACGACTTTGAACATGTCTACTCAAAGATATGGAAAAATCTCTATAATTGAAGGTATAATTACTGAAAAAATTGAAAACATTGTGGCAAAAGGAGAAATTGGTCGTTTTAATTTTGTATTTATTTGTTTTAAGCAATTTCTCCTTTTTCCACGATGTTTTCAAATGTTGTCTGCTGCAGATGCGTCAAAATGGGACTAATATGTGGGAAAGGGTTAAGGCAGTCCCAGCTACCAATAATCCAACATAATCTGTTACCAGTGTTACAACTTTTCCAGATTCAACTGCTATGATTTACAATTGCATATTTAACCCTTTCCAACATGTAGACGCTTTCTGAAGCATCTGCAGCAGACGACTTTTGAAAACATTGTGGCAAAAGGAAAAATTGCTCATGATGAGCAATTTCTCCTTTTGCCACAATGTTTTCCACTTTTAGTGGTTATCCATTCAATTAAAGAGAATCTCTAGTTTTTGACAAAATATGTTCAAAGTTGTCTGCTGCAGAATTGTGGTATGAAGGAGAAAGGGTTAAAACCCTTTCCCACATATAGAGGCTTTCTGACACATCTGCAGCAGACGACTTTGGAAAACAAAATCTTTCAGTTATAGAGATTTTTCCCATTTTTGCTAAGGTATTTATAAAGTCATTTGCTGTATGTGGGAATGGGTTAATCTTTTCCCACATACAGCGAATCTGCAGCAGAAGACTTCGAATAATTCTAACTAAAAAGATGGAAAATCTCTTTAATTGATTGATTGAATGCATGGGTTTAACGCCGTTTTTAACAATTTCTCAGTTATATCACGGCGGCCAGTTCACCTACTCATGCATTTCCTGGTTTTCTCACACCAGTACTCCACACAACAATCTTCCCAAGCAACTGGCTGCTTTTCCACATAGACTTAGCAACTAATACTATCTAATAAAGTTGAAAGACGTTATTGCTTATCATGTAGGAAATTGTTAAGAAAATCTGATAATTCATTTTGTTGCATTACGATGGTTAAATAAATTAGAAAGCTTCAAAGTGCATCAAAAAATGTCCTTCAGTTAATTGCAAAACACTGATTTAATTTTGTCATTGAACCTGTATAATGAGCACAAATGCCATTTTAGTTATAATCTGAAGCCAAAAAGTAATCTATATAATCATAACTCCTAGGGGAGAGATTACCTCCTTTCTTCATTAGGAATTTTCTGACATTCTGTAAACTAACCTACATTGTGGCAAAAGGAGAAATTGATCAAAACGAGCAATTTCTCCATTTACCACTATGTTTTCAACTTTTTGCAGTAATCATATCATCATTTTTTAAAGAGATTTTCAGGATTTTCATCAACATGCTTTCAGAGTCGTCTGTGCTGCAGATTTGCTGAATGTGGGAAAGGGATAAGGGTAAAACTACTGCTGATTTCGACCTCCTGGTAATCAAAGAAAACCAATTCCAGCTCTATCTTACCACTGATTGGAAGCCATTAAAACAGGGTTTAAATGTTGATCAGTATCTGATATTACTTGAAATTAACCTCTTTTCAAGTCGTAAAAAAAAAAACACCAGTAGATTAGCACATAGTGAAACTGTAACACAGCCTTTCAAACAACACAATTCAATTGAAGTTTTTTAAAGTAAAACATATTTTTATTAGAAAATACTTACCAGTCATTTAATACCTAATCCATTTGGATTAGGTAATGTATTTTTGACATAAAAACAGATATATTTGCTGTCCCAGATACCCCTTTTGCTGCATAAAACAAAATATGCAACAGGAGAAATTGCTTTTTACTCTCAATTTATTTTTTGCCACAATGTTTTGATGTTCCAAAATAATGCAAATCCATCAAAATGCACCTGTGTAAGTGGTAAAGGATTAAACCCAGACGACTTTGAACGTATTTTGCCAAAACATAGAAAATCTCCATAATTGAATGGATGACCTATGACAAAAAGTGGAAAACATTGTGGCAAAAGGAGAAATTGCACGTTTTGTGCAATTTCTTCTTTTGTCACTATGTTTTCAAAAAGCTGTCTACATTAACCCTTTCCCTCATACGACAATTCTGCAGCAGACGACTTTGAACAGATTTTGTCAAACAATAGAAAAATCTCTATAATTGAATGGATAACCTATGACTAAAAGTGGAAAACATTGTGGCAAAAGGAGGAATTGCTCGTTTTGAGCAATTTCTTCTTTTGTCACTATGTTTTCAAAAAGCTGTCTGCTGCAGAGGCGTCAGAAAGCGTCGATATGAGGGAAAGGGTTAAGGGGCGTTTTGCATGATCTAAAATCCTTATTTTGACCGAGAGATTGCTCATAATCAATTTCTCCTTTTGTTACAATGTTTCCAAAAAGATGTGAGCAGAGTCTGGCAGCGGAGGATCTTTAAAACATTTTGACAAAACAAGAAATTGCTCATAATGGACAATTGCTCATAATGGACAATTTCTTTCAGCAACATTGTTTCCAACTAAATTTCATTTATAGATATTTATCATATTTTCGTCTAGATATCAAGCCGTTCCACGAGAAAACCAACATTATGGACTCTGCGTAATGTATCGACTCTGCATAATGTATTGACCATGATCAGCATTCCGTCTCAGTGGGATAGAGGTATAGAGTAATTATTAATGAAACGGAAAATCCACAGGAGGTCAAAATTGTCTGTCCAGCCTAGCCTGCATGGCATGCTTAGACTTATCCAGATCGAATTTGCATAGTCCATTGTTATCTGCGGGAATGATTTGTTGTATGTCACAAAACAAACGAGCATATGATCAAGACTCGGCTCATGCCCTTATTTCTAAAAGAAGACAAATTATTCAAGTTGATTTATTTCTCATTTTAATTTATCCTTTTGTCTTATTGTTTAACCCTTTCCCTCATACGACAATTCTGCAGCAGACGACTTTGAACGTATTTTGTCAAAACATAGAAAATCTCCATAATTGAATGGATAATTAAACTATGACAAAAAGT
The DNA here is from genome assembly GCA_031761405.1 of Serripes groenlandicus. Classification (NCBI taxonomy): domain Eukaryota; kingdom Metazoa; phylum Mollusca; class Bivalvia; order Cardiida; family Cardiidae; genus Serripes; species Serripes groenlandicus. The sequence continues at coordinate 31,611,054 of JASEVX010000006.1, forward strand.
GGAAAACATTGTGGCAAAAGGAGAAATTGCACGTTCTGTGCAATTTCTTCTTTTGTCACTATGTATTCTAAAAGCCGTCTGCTGCAGAGGCGTCAGAAAGCGTCGATATGAGGGAAAGGGTTAAGTTTAAGTTACCTGATGCACATGGGACAAAAATTGTCTACATCTTAGAAATTCTAAACAGTAAACCCCAACCCCCTTCACTGAAAAAGGTGTTTTTTCAAAGGTTTGTGCAGCAGATTATTTTTGCAAATATTGCTGGATAGGAAACAATTGTAATTTATTTTACTCATATTATTGAATTTTGTCCTGGCATAAATGATATCAACTACAATATATATAATGAATATAAAGCAAGATCAATTTGTAATTAAAGAAAAAACGTACAAAAAGAATCTATTGTTGAAATATAAAACCTTGTGAGAAAACAAAAAAGGAGAAATTGATCAACTTGACCATTCAAAAACTTGACCATTCAAAAACATCTAAAGCTTGTAAAAAATCTAACATCAGCTGTATCAAAGAACCTTAACCCTTTCCCACATACAACAAATCTGCAGCCAAAGTGCTTTGAAAAAAAAGTGAAAAATCTCTAAAATTTTAATATTGCATAAAGGTGAAAACAATTTGGCAAAGGAGAAATTGCTCATTTATGCTTTAGTTATAATGTTCGCAAAAGTCCTCTGCTGCAGAGGCTTCAGAAAGCGTCTATATGAGGGATGAGGTTAATAAATAGAACAGAAACATTGAGATAATCCTTCCAACATACAACAAATCCCGCAACAGAAATCATCTTGGCCAAAACATATAAATTATCTACAGATTAAAGTATATATCTCTTGAATAGAATTATAAAACAGTGTGGCAAAAGGGAAAATTACTCATCATTGACTTACTGTTTTCAATACTTGTCTGCTACAGATATGTAAAAACTCTTCTGCAGGTGGGAAAGGGTTACATTGATTTTTGTTTGTTTGTTTGGAGTTTAACGCCGCTTTCAACAGCTTTGGTCATATCACGGCGGTCAGTGCACCTACCCATGTTTTCCTGGCTTTCTCACACCAGTACTTACACAACATTCTTTCGAAGCCACTGACTACTTTCTCACATAGATCAGAGGTGAGAGGCAATGGAAAACATCGCCCAAAAGAATGTCGCAGCAACCGGGTATCGAACCCGTGACCTCCAGATCACGAGTCAGATACGCTACCAATTGAGCTACCCGGCCGGGTCCGGTTACATTGATGGAGTGAACTATTATCAACAGAGAAACATCAAGATAAATGCAATAAAAGTAATACAAATATATATATCCTTGGTAATTAGAATTTATAGGAGCACATCTAGGAAAAACGCAATAAAAAGGAAATACTTACAGAACTTTTGATAGAAATGATATATATATATAAATCCCTTTCCCACTTGCAGATGCACTTTGACCCATGTGCAGGAGAGAGACAAAAGAAAACATTTTGGCAAAAGGAGAACTTATATATTTTTTGTTTTGCCACCATGCACAGGCGCGGATCCAGCCATTTTTCCCAGGGGGGGTCCGATCGAACCGTTAGTATAACAAACAGCAAGGTGCCTTTATACAGTTAACTTACAGTTACTAATTTATCTGATTTTGTGGATGTTAGCCGTTCTAACTTTACAAGTAGAGTTATAGTCAACGTTTCCAGTTCTAGCCACGAGGAGGCCTCCACATTTAGAACTTTTTTTTTTTTTTTTTTTTTTTTTTTAAACTTTTTTTAACTTTTTTTTTTTATGTTTTTCCATACATTTTATGACATTTTTACATGTTCTGTGTCAGTGTGTGCAGCACAACAGCATGGTTACGACCAAAGACATGAAGTTCACACCGCTTTACCTTTACTGAAGAGGTAAAATCATCAATATCTAATCATACAATATACTCGATTGGAACATTCGTCTTTTATTTTGTCCTATGAACGTTTGGCAGATTATCTTTGCGTCAATGTACTTCGCATGGTGCAAATGCATTAGCGCTAGTGCTGATAACCTGTCCTCATTCATAGTGCTTCGCATGTAGCTTTTAATGCGACGAAATCCAGAAAATGAGCGCTCGGCCTCACATGAACTGACAGGTAGAGTACAACCTATGTGCAGAAGGGTTTTAACATCTGGAAATATATCTTGACTTTGTCCGTAATTCTGTACGTATCCAGAAGACTGTCTGGTGTAATCCCATTTTCAACAAGCTTTTTACAAGCCCTCTTCCATTCTAATAATTGCGCTAGTAGATCATTTGAGGAAGAGCTTTGTAAGTCGGAATTCCAGAAGAGCAAATCAGATGAAAGCTTTTGCATTTCCGTCTGTGACAGGTTCATCATTTGTTCGGGGATTAAACAGCCCAGAGTATAAGCAACATGGTCGTCTTTCTGAAATCTGTCATTTAGTTCATTAGATAAGTGATCCAAGAACGGGATTGCAACTGTAAGTTTGAAGTACTCTGGAGGACTTGAGACAGTCACGTTTGATCTCTTTGTTTGTCTACCGCACGTTCTTGGGGTCTTTTCTTGGATGTTCAGCTCGTCTGCTATACGTTTGCAGTCTGCATACCATATTGTGAACTCCTGGTCTACGTCAGCCCTCATCTCTTTGACTCTTTCTACTCTGTCAGTAATGAGATTGCGTGCCTTGTACACGTCTAAATCGCGTTTCTGAAGCTTTGACGCCAGAGGCTTGACTGTCTCCAGAATAGCTCTAATGCAAATGAATGTCACGAGAAATTGAAATGACATCAAAGTAGCCAACAGACCTTGTGCGGTTATTTTAGTCTGAGCATCCCACGACCAGTGATCTTCTGTGTTTTCGTCCATTGAGGGATCTATCATGTACTGGAGACACTCAATAACCACGGCATACATGTCGTAAAATACGTCGTAGCATGTATGCCGCTCTACCCATCTGGTTTTACACAGACCCAAGAGCTTCTTTCTCTTTGACTCGGTGCCATGGTGTACAAGTACACGCTCAAAATAGCGTTGTCTTTTGGGCGACGCATCGAAGAAAATGAATGTGGAATTAATTCCATCAATCATGTTTCTGACAACGGGCAGTTTACATGCATGTGCTATGCTCAAGTTAAGAACATGATTCTTGCAGTGTGTGTAAACAGCAAGTTTATTCATTTCCTTTATCCGAGCTTGACACCCCTTCTTTTCTGATGCCATCGCTGCGGCCCCGTCATACGCCTGACCCCTTATTTTCTCTACTGGAAGATCGTTTTGTGTCAACACTTCAATAATTTTTCTTGAAATCATTTCTCCAGTAGTACGTTCTAGGTGAACAAAGTCAAAAAATTCTTCCCGGATACATGGTTCGCTTTGACTTTCATCTATAAATCGTAAGCATAAAGCCAGGACTTCCTGATTCGCAAACTTGTCTGTCACTTCATCTGCTATGATCGAGTAGAATCCCTTGCCTTTTAGGCCTTCTAATATTTGTTTTCTGATGTATTGTCCAATAATACATATCAATTGATTTTGGATTGTCTTGCTGGTGTATGTTGCATTTTTAGGTGTATGTTCTAGATGCTGTGCCAGCTCCTTGTCATGATTAGCAAGTAAGTTCAGAATTGGAAAACACAAATACGAATTTGGAAAACACAAATATGAGGTCGATACCTTCTTAGGGAGGTCCTTTTTCCCAGGAGGGGGGGGGGGGGCATTTTTAGGATTTTCCAGGGGGGGTCCGGACCCCCGGACCCCCCCTCTGGATCCGCGCTTGATGCATTCAATAATCAAACTTTCAATAAAAGAGATTTTCCATATCTTTGCCAGATGTGTTCAAAGTCGTCTGCTGCAGATTTGTAACATGTAGAAAAGGGTTACGATATACAGTGGTACATAAAAGATGAGTTTCATGTCTTCTTACAGTGATATTGTATCATCACAATCAGATTAGTCCCTTACCTCCATAACTCTTTACCATATAACAGACTTTGAAAACAATTAGATTGACGGATTGATTGTTTGGTGTTTTATGCCGCTTTCAACACTTTTTTCAGTTTTATCACGACATTACCTGGGTAAGTTTCCATTACTAAGTTACCAGTACTACTGGTTTATTACTAAGTTACCAGTACTACTGGTCCATTACTAAGTTACCAGTACTACTGGTTCATTACTAAGTTACCAGTACTACTGGTCCTTTACTAAGTTACCAGTAATACTGGTTCATTACTAATTTACCAGTAATACTGGTTCATTACTAAGTTACCAGTAATACTGGTTCATTACTAAGTTACCAGTACTACTGGTCCTTTACTAAGTTACCAGTAATACTGTTCCATTTATCCCCACACCAGTCATTCAACTGTTATGCTAACCCTTCAACCCTGAGAGTCAAAGAGGGCAGTCATTACCACCATTTTTTAAAAAGTCTTTAGTATGACTCGGCCGTGGAATGTATTTAAACAAAACTATTGAAAACCTCTATTAGTGAAAATCACTCATAATAAGTATAAAACAAGAGGGCCATGAAGCCCTGGTATTGCTCACCTGAGAATGGGCTTTTTAAGACTTAACTCTTTCAGCACCAATGGCAATATCATCAAGACAAACATTCTGACATAATTTCAAGCAGATCAAGTAAAAAATGCAATCTCTATAGTGTTAACTAGATTGTTCTACGATTTGGCCTTGACCTGACCTGACCCATATTCGAACTTACCCTATCAAGACAAATATTCTGACAAACTTTCAACATGCTCAAGCCAAAAATGTGGCTTCAAGAGTGTTAACAAGATTGTTCTTCAATTTGGCCTAGTGACCTAGTTTTTGACGTAACATTACCTATATTCAAACTTGGCCTAGATATCACTAAGACAAACTTTCTGACAAAGTTTCATCATGCTTAAGCCAAAAATGTGGCTTCCAGAGTGTTAACAAGATAGTTTTTGACAGGACATGACCCATATTCAAACAAGCCCTAGATATCATCAGGAAAAACTTTCTGATAAAGTTTCAACAAGCTCAAGTTTTAAATGTGGTTAACAAGATTTTCCTTAAATTTGGCCTAGTGACGTAGTTTTTGACAGGACATGACCCATATTCAAACAAGCCCTAGATATCATCAGGAAAAACTTTCTGATAAAGTTTCAACAAGCTCAAGTTTTAAATGTGGTTAACAAGATTTTCCTTAAATTTGGCCTAGTGACCTAGTTTTTGACCCAACCTGACCTATATTCGAACTTGACCTAGATATCATTCAGTCAAACATTCTGAAAATATTTCAAGCTGCTGAAGCGAAAAATGTGGCCTCCAGAGTGTAAACAATATTTTCTATCAATTTGGCCTAGTGACCTATTTTTTGCCCCGGCATAACCCATATCCATAGATATCCTTAAGAGAAACATTCTGACCAAATGTTAAGCTGCCGAAGCAAAAAATACAGCTTCTACAATTTAGCCTAGTGACCTTGTTTCTGATCCAATATAACCTATATTCAAACTTGACCTAGATATTATTAAGAAAAATATTCTGACAACATTTCAAACTGCTGAACCGACATGACCTATATTTGAACTTGGCCTAGATATCACTGAGACAAACATTCTGACAAAGTTTCAACATGATCAAGCCAAAAATGCGGCTTCCAGTGTGTTAACAAGATTTTCCTTCAATTAGGCCTAGTGACCTAGTTTTTGACCCGACATGACCCAGTTTCGAACTTGGCCTAGATTTGATGGAGATATATGTTCTGATAAACTTTCATGAAGATTGGATGCAAAATGTTGCCTCTAGAGTGTTAACAAGCAAATGTTGACGACGGACGACTGACGACGGACAAAAGAAGATCACAAAAACTCACCTTGAGCACTTTGTGCTCTGGTGAGCTAAAAAGACTTTCAAACATTGTGGCAAAAGGAGAAACTGCTAATTTCCATTTGCCAAAATAATGTTAACAGTAGTCAGTTGAAAGATGCATCAAGATGGGTGTACATGTGTGAAACGAGTAAAGACATTTCTGTACTTAGGTTACAGGGCTTCATAAAAAGCCAAGCTAATGAATAGCATTACCTCCAGATGTGTACAAAATACCAGGGGAAATAGGTTCTCTTATACCAGGTTCCTCGACATATTACTTTTAGTCAACTACTATGAAAATATCTGATGACAATGTGATACATCTGAAAAACTTCAAATGTCGTCATAACAACATGAAATGGTTAATTGCACAATGCATGACAGTTTGAAGTTCATAGGCAATAACTCTGCTTAGGACATTCTGACAAATCTACAGCGGACAACTTTTGAAAATGTTTTTACCAAAGAACATCTACAGCAAACAACTTTAGAAAAAACATTCTGACAAAAGAAGAAATTGTTCATAATGATCATGAGCAGTTTCTCTTTTCACCACAATGTTTTCAACTGTACTCAATAATTAAACTTTCATTTATAGAGATTTTCCATATTTTAACCTCTTATGTTTTCTGCTGCAAATTTGTTAAAATTTAAGTCAAAGTGTAATAAACAGACACTGGAGAAGACATCCCAATGTACCAAGACAGGCAACACAAATGTGCCAAGGCAAGTGACAAAGACACAAACAAGTGCCATGTTTACAAAGCCATGGCAGGCTACACAGACAAAAACAAGTGCCATGTTTACAAAGCAAAGGCAGGTTACACAGACACAGACAAGTGCCATGTTTACAAAGCAAAGACAGGCTACACAGACACAAACAAGTGCCATGTTTATAAAACCAAGGCAGGCTACACAGACAAAATCAAGTGCCATGTTTATAAAGCCAAGGCAGGTGATACAAATGTGCCAAGGCAAGTGACACAGACACAAACAAGTGCCATTTTTGCAAAGCCATGACAGGTGATACAAATGTGCCAAGGCAAGTGACACAGACAAGTGCCATGTTTACAAAGCCATGGCAGGCTACACAGACAAAAACAAGTGCCATGTTTACAAAGCAAAGGCAGGCTACACAGACACAAACAAGTGCCATGTTTATAAAGCCAAGTCAGGCTACACAGACACAATCAAGTGCCATGTTTATAAATCCAAGGCAGGCTACACAGACACAATCAAGTGCCATGTTTATAAAGCCAAGGCAGGCTACACATACACAAACAAGTGCCATGTTTACAAAGCCAAGGCATATGTTACACAGACAAGTGCCATGTTTACAAAGCCAAGGCAGGCTACACAAAAGTGCCATGGCAAGTGACACAGACACAAACAAGTGCCGCATCCACAAGGCAAAGGATACAACATACTGTTAACCCTTTGCCACCTGCAGACGCATTTTGACGCAATAGCAGCAGCAACTTTTGACAAAATTGTGGCCAAAGATGAAATTGCTCATCATGAGCAATTTCTTTTTTGGCCACAATGTTTTCAACTTTATTTAACAATTAAGCTATATTTTATGGAAATTTTTCAGGTTTTTGTCACTATGTTGTTTTCAAAGTCATCTGCCACATATTTGTTGTATGTGGGAAAGGGTTAACCTGCATGATTAAGTATGATTTTAGTCTCCGAGAAGATAGAGGAAAAATAACAAGAATTTATGTGCTGATTCACTTCATTACTAAACCCTGTAACAAATGGTAACTGTCTCAGAACTTACATATTCCATCATTTCTAATACATCTAATAAGATCTTTTTCTCGTCTTCAGTTAACCCTTTCCCTCATATAGACGCTTTCTGACGCCTCTACAGCAGACGGCTTTTTGAAAACATAGTGACAAAAGAAAAATTGCACAAAACGTGCAATTTCTCCTTTTGCCACAATGTTTTCCCCTTTTTGTCATAGGTTATCCATTCAATTATGGAGATTTTCGACTTTTTGACAAAATATGCTCGAAGTCGTCTGCTGCAGAATTGCCGTATGAGGGAAAGGGTTAAGAACATCATAATTATACTACTTAATGGAATATATAATTATGTGCATTACGAAACTGGTTTGTAAGTAGGAAAAGGTTAAGAACTTGTACATCTTTATATTTCAGAATTATGATGAATCAAGTAAAAGATCAGATCACATACAAACTCATTTTAGTCTTCACTGATCTATATTTAGTCACATTACTGCAACAGTTTGAATGGGCGCTGGGAATACTTCAGCCTTGGATATTAAACCTAAATAATAGTGTTTTTACCATACCTTGTGCTGAGAAGGTTAAGCCATCGGTAGCGACGCAAGCTGTCAATCCAGGGGTTGTGAGTTTGAATCCCGGCTCGGCCAACTTTCTTTCCAACGATTGACATAAGTCAATGCGACATGCGTCATTCGTCTTCCACCAATGGGCTAAGTCTATGTGGAAAAGCAGCCAGTTGCTTGGGAAGATTGTTATGTGGAGTACTGGTGTGAGAAAACCAGGAAATGCATGAGTAGGTGAACTGGCCGCCGTGATATAACTGAGAAATTGTCAAAAACTTTTGTCACCATGTTTTCAACTCTCTTCTATTATTGTACTTTCATTTTAAGGGGAAATCCAAAAATGTTCTGACATGTTTTCAAAGTCATCTGCTGCTGAGTTGTTGCATGTGGGAAAGGGTTATCCCTTGGACAGAGCTCTAGACAAGGGGCATTTTGAATGTTCTAAAATCCTTATAACCCTATGATAATCGTCATAAGAATCGTCTCAATGAGACAATTCTTTTGAGTACCCACGTAATAGGGTTTGGTTGGATGATAATAGAGATGTGGGGAAAAGAGCTGTATACACCTCCTTATCTGGACCTCTGTTGGACTGCTGGAACACTCTTTGTGAAACAGGTGGTACTGTGTGTAGAGAGTCAGGCGTGAGCCAGTGCATCAGCGCAATCTGACCAGGCTGTATCCTTTTGGCAACTCAATTCAACATATTTCATCTTGAAATTCATAGAAGAAGCTATGACCTCCTCTAAATGCATAGCTGGACAAGTTCATTTCGAAAAAAAATTAAAAAAAAAGGGTTCAGCTGAATAAAGGTATTGATGGTGAGAGTGAGACCAAAGCATGCCAATAAGACACAGATGAGGGAAATAAAACAGCTAATTACTTCCTCACCTGGTTTCTTTCAGGTTCAACTTGTATCTCATCATATTTAACCTGTGTTCAAAGCTAAACAAAAATTAAAATGGACTTAACCAGCATTGCCTTTTGAAGAGTTCACAGATAGTTCTCTAAATATCAAGATAACAATGGTAAGTTTAGCTGTTGCTAAGCCAGATGGTCTGGCTCTATACTGGATGATTGATTGATTGATTGGGGTTTAACGCCGTTTCTAACAATTTCTCAGTTATATCACGGCGGCCAGTTCACCTACTGATGCATTTCCTCCACACAACAATCTTCCCAAGCAACTGGCTGCTTCTCCACATAGACTTAGCCCATTGGTGGAAGACGAATGACGCATGTCGCATTGACTTTTGTCAATCATCGGAAAGAACGTTGGCCGAGCCGGGATTCAAACCCTCGATACTGGTGGCACAGGCTTCACAAAATAGGTTCATGTTGGCAAAAGGTTAATTAATTCTAAGCCATTGATTAGTTGAGTTTTACAAGTTGTAAAAATCTTAAATCGTTTCACAAACACTCTATTGTTGGTACTTAACCCTTTCCCTCATACGACAATTTTGCAGCAGACGACTTTGAACATATTTTGTCAAAAAAAGAAAATCTCTATAATTGCATGGATAACCTATGACAAAAAGTGGAAAACATTGTGGCAAAAGGAGAAATTGTACGTTTTGTGCATTTTCTTCTTTTGTCGCTATGTTTTCAAAAAGCCGTCTGTTGCAGAGGCGTCAGAAAGCGTCTATATGAGGGAAAGGGCCAAAGAAAACATGTCTATATTTTTAAAGTCAAACCTGTGCTAGAGACCCCCTTGGAAGAGCAATTCCCTGTCTTTAGTGACCATACTTTTAGTTGCCAAATTACACTATTTCTGCATAAATTACCCTTCAAATAAAGACCACCTGTGAACAAAGACCAACCAGATTGATGTTTTCCCATGGATGGTCTTTATACACAGGTTCCACTGTATATATAGCCATCATGCATGTAGCTGACTGTACGCCAAATACGCAGCTGCGTACACATTGTCCCCATGCAGTACTCAAATTTTAAAATGTTCAAATCTGCAATAAAATGTTGACATGGGGTAGACGTAAGTATAAAACAACCGATCTGACTTGATAGATTTGATGAAAAATTACAAATGCAACACATTTAACTATCTCAACATTTCCTAGAAAATATGTTTATTTCACCATCAAGATCAGTAATATTTTGTTACTGAACCGCTCCCAGATTTAGTCACCACAGACGATATAGACAGGAAAATAAATCCCGGAGGATCATGCCCCTGGATCCCCCTAAAGATATAGCGTACACACTCTGTTAATCCTAGCTATGCCACTGGCCATCATCAGAGCATTGTCATCATCCCTACTCATTGTAATAGCAGCACTGGAAAAATGTACTTATTTTCTCTCAGGTACCTTTCCAGTCAATTCTTAACTGCTTTCATCAATAACTATCTCTTAACCCTTTCCCTCATACAGATCGATGCTTTCTGATGCCTCTGCAGCAGACGGCTTTTTGAAAACATAGTGACAAAAGAAGAAATTGCTCAAAACGAGCAATTTCTCCTTTTGCCACAATGTTTTCCACTTTTAGTCATAGGTTATCCATTTAATTATAGATATTTTCTATTTTTTGACTAAATATGTTCAAAGTCGTCTGCTGCAGAATTGCCGTATGAGGGAAAGGGTTAACCCAGTTTCACACAAAAATTCTGCAGCAGATGACTTTAAAATATCTTAGCGAAAGTATTGGAATTTCTTTCTAAAATGAATTACAAGAGAAAGTTGATGCAACGCATCAATGTCGCCGGATATCCATAGCGCAGTTATGCAAACACTAACATTATAGTAGTTGAATAAACAGTTGTCAACTGAGGGGCATATTGGAACATCAGGGGTGGGGTCAAGTGAAAATGTATCATAACTTGCATTGTTTTGTCAACGAAGTGAATGATAATTGAAGCCTTTCATTGTTTATGATCAATCCCCATTCCAAAGTAGGTTGACCATACACACAACCAACTAATTATTGATCATAAACAGTAATGCAAATGAGTAATCTTGCCAATCATCAGTCTCAGTATGTATACAGTGCTTTCATTAAGGAATAATTATAAGATTTGTGAATTCCACATACACTTTTCAAGATGTTTGTCAGAATATTAGAATTTTATTATTTTTCAATAAAACCACAAAACAGACAATTTAGGAGTTGCATGCAATAGCACGTCATTTTACCTTTCCTCTATTAAAGTCAACAGTGGACACCTTTGCAGCAATCTACTTTTAAAACAATGAGATAAGGGTTAAATCCCTGAAGACATGATTTTTCTCCTTTTCTCAAAATGATATTAGCTTGGCATCCTAATTATATCATACTTTAACAAATGTTGAAATGTAGTCCAATATTTATAAATTAGACCACCTTCGAAATATAATATCAACTAAACAGTTAAATCTCATTGAAATTGTTGTATAATTTAAACTTAATTTCGAACATAAACTGAGCCCTACAACATGTTAATTTATTTGAATTCTTTCCTTCCTTTTTTTATTATGCGAATAACAAACTACTCATGTTTTAAAATTGTATTATGATGAGCGCCCTTGTGTCAATGATGCATAACAATATGCAGATCGGAAGCAATATGCCTTTAGGGAATTAAATGACACATTTAAAATTGTCAAGGACGAAATAATTTTGTACGAAAGACCTGATTCTTTCTTATTCGCAGAGGTGTCGTTCTTGAAACTCTCAAAGTAATTTTTCTATTAAAACCAGTTTTATTTCGGTTTGTTCTTGTTTGTTCTTTTCTTCATTCGAATCAAATAAACATTTTAAATCAACTATGATTTACTATTTGTAAGTGAGTGTAAAGAGCGGCTCTCTGCAAAGGAGATTGATCTATGCAGTTGGTATTCGCGAGTCACGCGATCAACAGTTTTAGCTTAGAAACAGTTCATATTTTAGATATACATGGATAAACATTATAAAATGCCTTCTTCACAAATCAAGACATCTCTTTGAACATGAAAATAACATTCAGTAAGTTAAAATTGCCATAAAAAGGAGAATATTCGACCTCATTTCTATCTCGATATTTGGTGCGCGTATGTAAACAAATTAGATTGTGCGACGTAAAGGTTTGTAGTTGTCACCTTTTGATTACATGAAGTATATAGTCTAAAATAAAGTCTACCAGTCTAGCTAATAGGGACTGTTTTGTCTTCGTAAACAAAACAAAAAAACATAAATGCGAGTCAAAATAAAGAAACTGAAAATACCTAAAACATCGTAGAATATTTATTTCATTTTAGATGTGTCGTTACTTAGTGTTTTTAAACAAACACAATTGTAATATGTTCAAGACATCTAAATGTGTTTCTTTCTAATAATAATCCCCCCTCCCATGTCATTTCCGAAAACCTATTAAAAATAGAAGTCGCGGGCTTCTGCCCGGCGACTAATAATGAGTATATGCACAGGTCCAGATAAGAAGGGGTATTCAGCTCTTTCCCCCACAATTTCTCTCTTATTATTATAGCAAACCCTATGATGTGGGTACTCAAAAGAATCGTCTCACTGAGATGATTCTTTTGAGTACCCACAACATAGGGTAAGAGGGTCAATTAAGGATTTTAGAACATGCAAAACGCCCCTTATTTAGAGTTCTGATATGCAAGCCACACATCCAGGAGACTGAGTGATCACAATGGCTCACTTTGAGCAGTTTGCACTCAGCTAGGCAGGCTAAAATGTGACCGAATAATAAAATTCAGGGGGGGACAAAACAGTATTTAGACAGACAGAAAGGTGAACAAAGTGATTCCGGTAGACCACATTGCTCCTCTAACTCAATGTCCTTGTGGGTTGAATAATTACATCAGACATGAGAAGGAGCCTAGAACCTGTCTCTAAGTATAGCTATTCCTTGGAACTTTCCTGTCTGATTTTATTTTGTAATTTAGAATCATCCTATGAACAGCAAAAATGCACATTGATTGAGAAAGACAGTTAATTCAGTAAATCTCCTCAATAATTCAAGACTGTCTTCACAATTTGAGTAGAAAATGTTCACTCCATAAATAACCCCCATCAGCTTGTCGTCTGTGAGGAGTTGAAAGATTCTTCACATCACTTCTGTTCTTATCAAATAACCCTTAACCCTTTCCCATGTGCATTTAAACATTGTGATAATAGGATTGATTGATTGATTGATTGATTGTTTGGCGTTTCAAGCCGCTTTAAAAAAAAATTCAGTTATATCACGCCGTTTCCAGAGTAAGTTAGCAGTACTACCGGTTCTTTTATCCTGAATCCAGCCAGTCAGTTGTAATGCTAACCCCCCGTAACCCTGAGCGCCAAGGGGTTAAATTAATACACTGAAGTTGTTCAACAGTTCAATTTACACAATAACATTTGGATATTTGTTCAATTTACACAATTACATTTGGATATTTGTTCAATTGTTGGTGTATTCATCATGGGCAGTTCAAATTACACAATTACATCTAGATATTTGTTCAATTGACACAGTTACATCTAGATATTTGTTCAATTGACACAGTTACATCTTGATATTTGTTCAATTGACACAGTTACATCTAGATATTTGTTCAATTGACACAGTTACATCTTGATATTTGTTCAATTGACACAGTTACATCTAGATATTTGTTCAATTGACACAGTTACATCTAGATATTTGTTCAATTGACACAGTTACATCTTGATATTTGTTCAATTGTTATGTTTTCATTATGGAACAATTCAAAAATTACACAATTACATCTGAATATGTTATTCATCATGATACAGTTAAACTCAATTACATCTGGATATTTGTTAAATTGTTGTGTATTCAACATGGGCAGTTCAAATTACATAATTACATCTGGATATTTGTTCAACTTTTCCATTAGTATTTTAAAAGATGTCAGAAGTTGCCCGCACCATGTACAAGGTTAAATTATCAGGGATCAGACAGAAAGAAACCTCTGTAAACAGAATAATTGTAGAAATGAGGGTCACCCCAAAAGAGCTAATGAGTTACACAGGGGATATTGTTGGGGGAAGTTTTTAATGAAAACTGTCAGCCATGTAGGTCCAAAGGTAACTATTTTACCAGTCTATGTTGAAAACACTAAATCATATAATAAATCAACAGTGCCATTGCTAGGAGAAGTTGCATTTATCAAATCTTTCATTTCTTTAACCCTTTACCATTTGCTAACATGTTTTGAAAGCATCTACAGCAAACTAGATTGTTTTCATTGCTATTTAAGTTTACAGATTTTCCTTATTTTCGCTGCAATACATGTATTTTCAAAGTTGTCTGCTGCAGATTTGTCCTGTGTGGGAAAGGGTTAACTTTTTAAATCTTTGTGGCAATAGAGAAATTGTTCATAATAATTAAGCTTAACCCTTTCCCTCATACGACAATTCTGCAGCATACGACTTGAAACATATTTTGTCAACAAATAGAAAATCTCTGTAATTGAATGGATAACCTATGACCAAAAGTGGAAAACATTGTGGCAAAAGGAGAAATTGCTTGTTTTGAGCAATTTCTTCTTTTGCCACTATGTTTTCAAAAAGTGTCATCTGCTGCATTCATTGATATAGACAACTGTTGATGCCTCTACAGTAGACTACGCATGATGATCAGTATTTCCTTTCCCACAAACTTTTCAACTCTTGCATCAAAACCGCGCAATAGTTTTCCAGATATGGTCAAAATTGTGTGGTATAGCCTATGTAAGTAACCAACTGGTATTATGCCATCAGATTAAGGTCAACCCTTTCCCACATACAACAAATCCGAACAGAAGACATTTAAAACACATTGGCAAAAACATGAAAACTCTCCATAAACGAAAGTTCAATTTTTAAATGGAATACAAAACATTTTGGCAAAAGTCATCTGCTGCAGATGCGTAAACTCTGCTTCACAATTATACTTTTCTTTTTGCTATAATGATATCCACAGTTATATATGTGTCTTCAAAGCACTAAACTTTACAAATATCAGATCAATAATAACAAGTTAATGGAGTATTGCAAGCAATACAAAAGTCCCCTAACGATGAGGACGGCACATTGTGTATTGTATGCGCATTTTTGGACATATCATAATCTTGTGAGAGAGAATAATTGTGTAAAGTTATATCAAAATGCATTCAAGCATGTGGAAGATACAGCCCGGACACAAAATTGTGGTTGGACAATGTTTGAGCCCAAACTGTAACCTTGACCTTGGGAGAAGGTGGTATGGGTAATGTGCATGAAACATCAACTTGTTATGGAGAATAATTGTGTGTAGTAATATTAAAATCTATTTAAGCATGTGGAAGATACAGCCCGGACACGAAATGGCGGATTGACAATGTTTGAGCCAGAACTGTGACCTTGACCTTGGGAGTAGTCAGCTGGGTGATGTGCATGACACATCATCTTGTTATGGAGATAATCTCATGTTCAGTTTACCGGTGATATTACCCACTAACATGCTCAGACAGACTGACACAAGCAAAACTATAGTCCCCAAACTGGTCTCCAACTGGTGGGGGACTAATAACAATAATTACAAGAGCACTGCGAAGCAAACTCCAACACTTGTTTGTTTTTTCATGAATATCTAAGTCCAAAAAGGGGCATAACTGAATAATTATTGAAGCCAAAGTTATGGGACTTGGAATAGACATGTGTATTGTTTTTGAATTATGAGGTCAGGTTAAAGTTTTGTGATGACGAGGCCAAGGGTATCATGAAAGCCCAAAAACTAATTTAATAATAATAATATTGCCGAGCCCCGGTAGCTCAGTCGGTAGCGACGCAGGCTGTCAATCCAGGGGTTGTGAGTTTGTACCCCATCTCAGCCAACATTCTTTTCGACGTTTGACAAAAGTCACTGTGACATGCGCCATTCACCAATGGGCTAACCTTTTTTATAGAAAAGCAGCCAGTTGCTTGGAAAGTATGTTGTGTTGAGTACTGGTGTGAGAAAGCCAGGAAACGCATGAGTAGGTGAACTGGTCGCCATGATATGACTGAAAATTATTGAAAACGGCGTTAAACCATAATCAATCAATCAATCAATAATAATATTAATAATTGTCTCCAAGACAACGATCATGACAAGTATGGATGAAAAATCTAAATACAAAAGGTACCTTACCTTCTCTAAATGCTGTTATGATAAATTTAAAGCCCCGCCCATTTCTTCCTTCATTGCCAAACCTCCTGGGTTGTTTATAGCTGTCTGTCCTGAAAGTAAAATAAGGACCTTTAACCCTTCTGCACATACAATAAATAAACCTGCAGCAGACATCTTTGAAAATGTAACATATAATAAACCTGTAGCAGACGACTTTGAAAACATAACATACAATAAACCTGCAGCAGACAACTTTGAAAATATAACATACATTAAACATGCAGCAAAGCTTTGAAAACATAACATACAATAAACCTGCAGCAGACAAATTTAAAAACATACCATATAATAAACCTGCAGCAGACAACATTGAAAATATAACATAATAAACCTGCAGCATATGACTTCGAAAACATAACATATAATAAACCTGCAGCAGATGACTTTGAAAACATAACATATAATAAACCTGCAGCAGACGACTTTGAAAACATAACATATAATAAACCTGCAGCAGACAACTTTGAAAACATAACATATAATAAACCTGCAGCAGATGACTTTGAAAACATAACATATAATAAACATGCAGCAGACGACTTTGAAAACATAACATATAATAAACTTGCAGCAGACAACTTTGAAAAACATAACATATAATAAACCTGCAGCAGACAACTTTGAAAACATAACATATAATAAACCTGCAGCAGACATCTTTGAAAATGTAACATAATAAACTTGCAGCAGACAACATTGAAAATATAACATATAATAAACCTACAGCAGACAACTTTGAAAACATAACATACAATAAACCTGCAGCAGACAACATTGAAAATATAACATACAATAAACCTGTAGCAGACAACTTTGAAAACATAACATAAAATAAACCTGCAGCAGACATGTTTGAAAACATAACATACAGTAAATATCAAGGCAAATATATGGTAAATCTCTACAAATGAAAATATAACTACAGAATTATTAGCATCCTGAGCCATTTATTTTCCTTTTGCCAGAAGGTTTTCAAAACATTGTCTGCTGGCGACAAGCCTGCTTATAGGAAAGGGGGGTTAACACTTTGACATGTACTAAAAATCTTCAGCAGATGACTCTGAAAATATGTGGAAAATCTGTTTAAATGAATAATTTGTATCATTATAATGAGTAGAGTTGAAAATATTGTGAACCATTTTTTCGCTGTTTTTCTTAATTTTTTTCTGCTGCAGATAGGACAAAATGCATCTGCATATTAGATGGAGTTAACTTTAAACCATTTCCAAGAGGTAGACACTTTTTGACTAAAGAAGACGACTTTTGAAAAAATTGTGATAAAAGGAAAAGATTTTCATAATGGGCAATTTTACCATTTGCCACAATGATTTCAATAATCATACTATCGTTTATAGACATTTACTTTATGTTGGACTTAATAATTTCAAAGTCATCTATTGCAGATTTATTGTATGTGGGTGGCTATCCAATATCATCAATATCCCATAGAGCCAAACACAATTAAATCAAACTGACTCAATGTTTTTGGGTTTTTTATTGGGCTTTAAACATTATTTCAGTTATATCCCGGCGACAGTTCATTTATTCATGATCCCTGGGTAAACAAACCAGTACTAGGCTAGGAAATGTGCTTGCCCAAGAGCACTCCAGCATGACTGTCCTGCCGCGACTGGGGGATAATAAACCAGGGATGCCCGGTTTCAAATCCACGACGCTTAACCACTCGACCACGGCAGATTCCTGAGAAATGTAAATGTGGTAAAATGAAAGCAACATTTTCTAAACCGTTCTCACATACAATAAATCTACAGCTTTGAAATTATCTAGAAGTCTGTAAGATAGTTTGTTTGTTTGGAGTTTAACGCCGCTTTCAACAGCTTTGGTCATATCACGGCGGTCAGTGCACCTACCCATGTTTTCCTGGCTTTCCCACACCAGTACTTACACAACATTCTTTCGAAGCCACTGACTACTTTCTCACATAGATCAGAGGTGAGAGGCAATGGAAAACATCGCCCGAAAGAATGTCGCCGCAACCGGGTATCGAACCCGTGACCTCCAGATCACGAGTCAGATACGCTACCAATTGAGCTACCCGGCCGGGCTTCTGTAAGATAGAGAACTGGATTAACACTTTCGCACATAACATGGATTTCTGACGCCTCTACAGCAGACAACTTTTGAAACCATTGTGGCAAAAGGAGAAATTGGACAAATTGCTCATAAGAAGCAATTTTTCCTTTCAACAAAATGCTTTAATTTCATCTCTTTTCAAAAATTCTAACTTTCATTTTATATGAATTTTCCACATTTTTGGCTAAATGTTCACAAAATGGTCTGCTGCAGATTTATCGTAAGTGGGAAACGGTTAAAATACAGTACAAAGCCATTATTTGTGGAGTATTTTCAGAAAAGCCTGTAATTCAAGTGTAATTTGTAACAATCCACCACAATTTATGTGCATCCACAGAATGACGACATCCACTAATTGGATGTGCTGTTTGAAGATCATGCAAACCATGGAAGTTGTGAGATCTCCCAGGTTAAAACCAATTAGTTTTCTCTCTTTTATAACTCCCATATGCCAAAGTTCAACTTCAAAATAACTTATAAAACAATTTTAGTAAGTATAGTGGTGGTATTTTAACCCTTTCCCACATACAGCAAATCTGCAGCATGCAGACCACTTTATAAACATCTAGGCAAAAATATGGAAAGTTGCTAAAACTGAAGATAAAATTACTGAATTGAGTTGAAAACATTGTAGTAGTTTCAAAATTAGTCTGCTGCAAACACATCAAAAGGTGCCTGCAAGTGGGAAAGGCTTAAATAAGCTATTTCACTCATTGGTTGTTACATAATTTTACAAGACATTAAAAACAAGAGCTCCCCTGGCCATCTACTGGTCACCCTCAGTCTCCATGTCAAGGTTTGAGGACTAAAGCTCCAGGCATGGTTTAGTTATCACTTGAACAAGCTTGGTCACTGTGACCTTGACCTTCCACATGATGACCTCACAATAGGGGTCATCCACTAGTAGCCTCCATGTCAAGTTTGAGGGCCATGGGTGCAGCCAATGTCGAGTTATCACTCTGACAAGCTTTTTGCAATCAATGTTACTGAGACCTCGACCTTTGACCCAATAACCTCAACCTCCATGTCAAGTTTGAGAGCCATGGTGCAGGCAATGTCGAGTTATCATTCAGACAAGCTTTTCAGGTTCAAGGTCACTGTGACCTTGACCTTTGACCTCAAAATCAATAGGGGTCATTTACTTGTCACCCCCAGCCTCCGTGTCAAGTTTGAGGGCCATGGACGCAGGCACTCGGACAAGCTTTTCGCGTTCAAGGTCACTGTGACCTTGACATTTGACCTGATGACCTCAAAATCAATACACTTCGTCGCTTAAAACAAGCAATTTCTCCTTTTGCCACAATGTTTTCCACTTTTAGTAATAGATTATCCATTCCATTATAGAGATTTTCTATTTTGGACAAATTCTGTTCAAAGTCATCTGCTGCAGAATTGTCATATGAGGAAAAGGGTTAATAGCTGAAATTTGTTCTTTTTTTGGTGACAGTCTGCTTCATCCATAACTTAACCCTTAATTAATCAATTTCCACTTGCAGATAAAATTGGACACATCTGTAGCAGAAAAAACAACAACATGCAATTAATTAACAAGAGAACTGCGGAGCGAACGCAAAAGCTCATCTGGTTATTTTTTTCTAGGTCAAATAAGGGGCATTACTGAATAATAATTAAAGTGAGAGTTATGTGCCTTGGTAAAGACTTGCATATTGTTCCTAGGAACATGTATACCAAGTTTCATTTGAAAATGTTGGAAGGTTTTGTGACGATGCTGACACCATAGCCTGATTTTTTTTTCTTCGAAACACAGAGGAGCTAAGTATTATATTTTGATTTATAAAGCACTTTGTGCTCAGCTAGGTGAGCTAAAAATTGAAAAAAAAAGATTGCTTCACAAACTTCATAATATGTTAAACTGAAAGACCTCTAACAAACTAACAGACAAAATGTTTTTAAAAAGTTGCCAGCTACAGATATGTTAATTGAGCCTGCATGTTGTAAAAGGTTAATGACAATTCTGCAGCAGACGACTTTGAACATATTTTGTCCAAAAATAGAAAATATCTATAATTGAATGGATAACATTGTGGCAAAAGGAGAAATTGCTCGTTTTGATGAATTTCTTCATTTGTCTATATGTTTTCAAAAAGCTGTCTGCTACAGAGGCTTCAGAAAGTGTCTATATGAGGGAAGGGTTTAATCACGCAATCTGAGGAATCAGAATGTATTTTTGTTTCTAATTAAAAGTTCTATAAAACATTCCTCTAAAATTAAAACCTCTGCATTTGGAAATATTGATGTATAATAGCTATTAACTCTCTCAGTAAGTAGACACCCCAATTAACCCTTTCCCTCATACGACAATGCCGCAGCAGACGACTTTGAACATATTTTGTCGGAAAATAGAAAAATCTCTATAATTGAATGGATAAAAGTGGAAAACATTGTGGAAAAAGGAGAAATTGCTTGTTTTGAGCAATTTCTCCTTTTGTCACTATGTTTTCAAAAAGCTGTCTGCTGCAGAGTCGTCAGAAAGCGTATATATGAGGGAAAGAAGAGTTAAAATAGTTATCGGCTCTCTAACTTGGATACTTTTCAAACCAAAAGCTCTTCTTCTCAACCCATTCCCTCATACAACAAATCAGCAGCAGACGACTTAAAAAAGGTCATGACAAAAATATAGAAAGTTTAATAAAAATGAAAGTTTACTTATTGAAAAGAGTTGAAAACATTGTGGCGAAAGGAAAAAATTGCTCGTTTTTGAGCAATTTCTCCTATTGTCACAATAATTATCTTTAAAAGTCGTCTGCTACAGAAGCTTCTGTATCATTGTGGGAAAGGTTTAACATATTATAACAATGATGCATGATGGAGATTGGACACAGGGTAAACGCTAAAATAAACAAGATGGATGCTCCCCGAAGTATAACGAGGACACAGAAATGGTGCTATGTAATATACTTATTGTAGCAAAATCAAAGCGCCCACTATATGCTCCCCTGATTTTTTTTTTACGGGGAGCATATTAAGCAACATAGTAGAAAACAATGTGAACAAAGTAAAAATTGTTCATAAATTAAAAAAATGTCTTAAAGCCGACATGTCACAAATGTAGCTGTTTCCAGGTAAAGGTTTATTCAGCAGCAACTGTTAGTTGTTTGACATTTAACCCTTAACCACTTGCAGAAGCATTGGGATGCACTTGCAGCAGACAACTTTTGAAAAGATTCTGGCAAAAGGAGAAATTGTTCTTTCTCCATTTGCCATAATGTGTTTAACTCTATCAATTTAACGCTTTCCCACCTGTAGACGCTTTTTGATGCATTACAGCAGAAGACTTTTGCGAAACAAGCAATTTCTCCTTTTGCCACAATGTTTTCAACTCTTTTTTAGTAAATTTACCTTCATTTCTAGAGATTTTCCAGATCTTGAGTAAATGTTTTCAAAGTCATCTGCTGCCGATTTGTTGTATGTGGGAAAGGGTTAAATATTGGTATTTCATTTGTGGAGGTTTTACTTATTTTTTCCTAAGTGTTATCTGGAGACAAATATGGAAAATATCTTAATATAGAAATTGAATATCAGGAGAGAGTGGAAAACATTGAGACAAAAGGAGAAATCGCTCATTATGAGCAATTTATCCTTTGCCACAATGTTTAAAAAGTCGTCTGCTGCAGAGGCATCAGAAAGCATTATGTATATGAGAAGTGGTTAACCCTTTCCCTCCTATAGACGCTCTCTGATGCCTCTGCAGCAGACGGCTTTTTAAAAACAAAGTGACAAAAGAAGAAATTGCTCAAAACGAGCGCAATGTTTTCCACTTTTAATCATAGGTTATCCATTCAATTATAGAGATTTTCCATTTTTTGACGAAATATATTCAAAGTCATCTGCTGCAGAATTGTCGTGTGTGAGGAAAGGGTTAAAGAGCCATGGTTGCCCTGAATTACAATTATCAATGAATTTTCTGCGTCGAAAACTCCCACAAGTTAAACACATTAATCGGCAGTTATTACTTTTTCCACAAAATTAAGATGTTTAAACTCTAATTGCTCTTTTATGAGCTGAGCTAAATGAGTTAAAGTGCGGTGCACACTGGTTTTATTACACCTCTGACTGAGTTAACCCTTTCCCTCATATAGACGCTTTCTGACGCCTCTGCAGCAGACGGCTTTTTGAAAACATAGTGACAAAAGAAGAAATTGCACAAAACGTGCAATTTCTCCTTTTGCCACAATGTTTTGCACATTTTGTCATAGGTTATCCATTCAATTATGGAGATTTTCTATGTTTTGACAAAATACGTTCAAAGTCGTCTGCTACAGAATTGCCGTATGAGGGAAAGGGTTAACTGCAGCTCCCAGTGAGTTAGTTGCTATGAAAATGAAAGTTATTGCTAGGTAGATTGCATTTTACTGCCTCTACGATCTGACCTTGGCACTGTAGTGTTGGAGGTATAAAACTCACGACATTCAAGTAACGAGAGTAAACAACTTTAAACTTCTTTGAAATTTATGAATCAGAACTTAAAAGCTAGCTTCTGAGCAGATTTCCTTTCATCTTTGGATAAAAGTTAGAAAATAATAGTAATTCATAGATTTACACAATTATATTATTACCTCAACAGAAGACTATATAAGGAGGAGTGAACTGGTCTTTTCCCATCCATATCTCCCTTATGACTCCACTAAAACCTATGTTATGGGTACTCAAAAGAATCGTCTCACAACATATGGTTTGAGGGTCAAAAAAGGATTTGCATTGCAACTAGAGCCATCACTGAATGAGATGAATACCAACTTATTGCCCAACATTGCAGCAGAAGAGTCTTGCAAGAACTAGAGCCATCACTGAATGAGATGAATACCAACTGATTGCCCAACATTGCAACAGAAGAGTCTTGCAAGAACTAGAGCCATCACTGAATGAGATGAATACCAACTTATTGTTCAACATTGCAGCAGAAAAGTCTTGCAAGAACTAGAGCCATCACTGAATGAGATGAATACCAACTTATTGTTCAACATTGCAGCAGAAAAGTCTTGCAAGAACTAGAGTCATCACAGAATGAGATGAATACCAACTTATTGTTCAACATTGCAGCAGAAGAGTCTTGTAAGAACTAGAGCCATCACTGAATGAGATGAATACCAACTTATTACCCAACATTGCAGCAAAAGAGTCTGGCAAGAACTTAAGAGCCATCACTGAATGAGATGAATACCAACTTATTACCCAACATTGCGGCAAAAGAGTCTGGCAAGAACTTAAGAGCCATCACTGAATGAGATGAATACCAACTTATTACCCAACATTGCAGCAGAAGAGTCTTGCAAGAACTAGAGCCATCTCTGAATGAGATGAATACAAACTTATTGCCAAACATTCCAGCACAAGAGTCTTGTAAGAACTGGAGCAATCACTGAATGAGATGAATACCAACTTATTGCCCAACATTGCAGCAGAAAAGTCTTGCAAGAACTAGAGCCATCTCTGAATGAGATGAATACAAACTTATTGCCAAACATTCCAGCACAAGAGTCTTGTAAGAACTGGAGCAATCACTGAATGAGATGAATACCAACTTATTGCCCAACATTGCAGCAAAAGAGTATTGCAAGAACTAGAGCCATCACTGAATGAGATGAATACCAACTTATTGCCCAACATTGCATCAGAAGAGTCTTGCAAGAACTAGAGCCATCTCTGAATGAGATGAATACAAACTTATTGCCAAACATTCCAGCACAAGAGTCTTGTAAGAACTGGAGCAATCTCTGAATGAGATGAATACCAACTTATTACCCAACATTGCAGCAGTAGAGTCTTGCAAGAACTAGAGCCATCATTGAATGAGATGAATACCAACTTATTGCCCAACATTGCAGCAGAAGAGTTTTGCAAAAACTAGAGCCATCACTGAATGAGATGAATACCAACTTATTGCCCAACATTGCAGCAGAAGAGTCTTGCAAGAACTAGAGCCATCTCTGAATGAGATGAATACCAACTTATTGCCAAACATTCCAGCAAAAGAGTCTTGTAAGAACTGGAGCAATCACTGAATGAGATGAATACCAACTTATTGCCCAACATTCCAGCAAAAGAGTTTTGCAAGAACTAGAGCCATCACTGAATGAGATGAATACCAACTTATTGCCCAACATTCCAGCAGAAGAGTCTTGCAAGAACTAGAGCCATCATTGAATGAGATGAATACCAACTTATTGCCCAACATTGCGGCAAAAAAGTTTGCTCTGTCACAGGACATAGAGTATGATTTTGTTCAATGGGCCATTACTCTGTTGAAAGATATCTAACTAGAATGCCATCAAGCATTGCACATCTCCTCTTGATATGGAAACTTCCTATACAATTGTATTGAATTCCAAACTGTGATTGCTAAGAATGATAAGCGTGGAGACAAATGTTGGTATATAACACTATGTATAATAATCAAGGGGCCATTAACTCTGAAGAAAAAAAAACAACATCTAACTGGAAAGCAATCATCCACTGCACATCTCCTCTTGGTATAGAAGCTTCTAATAAAATTCCATTGAATTCCATCCAGTTATTATTTGCTAAGAAATAGCGTGGACAAGAATGTTGGTATATAACACTAAGTATAGTAGTAGTCCAGGGGCCATCTCTCTGTCAAATAACATTCAACTGGAATGCACTACATATCTTTTCATTAAATTGCATCGAGCGATTGCTGAGAAAGAACTCCCGACAAATAAGTGACTGACATACCAGCCACAGGACCAACTGGCCGACAGACACAGTGACTTCATTTGTTGAAATATAATAATGTGAAAAAGAGGAGAGGAGGATAATATTTTCAATTCAGGTTTAATAATTCTACCACCCTTTTTCCAGATGATTCCTGTTTTCTCTTACCTGTTTTCAAAACTGAAAAACATTAAAATATGGACTGTACGGTATCCGGACATAATGTCCACGGACAAAATGCTACAATATGAAAAGAGGACAAAATGCCACAGTTTATTTCGAAAACATTTTATTGGAAGCCGCCAGTAGGGATGCTTAGAAATTTCGGACAAGGAGAATATTTAGACCTGCCAGCGTGACCACATATCTTGATTTCTCTTTGTCCTTACTAAGTACATTAATTCAAGGTAATGACTTTTAAAACATCCCTTTTACATATATACATGTGTGAGTTTTACAAATTAAAAACAAAAGACAAAGGCCAGTATATTAACTGAATGTTACATTTTTATTTAAGCGAAATTCATACTGTATCTAGTCTAGACAATAAAATAGAGAACCCTTCTATTGAATTGGTAAATGTAGTCTGGTTCCTTAAAATTACATCCTATGATATATTACGCAGTAATTACGACGAAGAAACCACGTCCCGTATTCACTAAACTTTTCAATTTTCTTTTCAATTTATTTTTTTGACTAAATCTAAATCTTAATATTTAGTCCACGTTTTAGATTTAATCCGTATTCACCAACGCGTTTTAAACCGATCTCAATTTGGTCAAGTTTGTAAATGTCGTAAGCGGCCTTGCAGCGACTCTGGTTGCCGAATCAAGTTAAGAGCTAAAATAAAAGATAGTACCATTCATCAATAGTCTATTTATAGATTTTCATTTTTTTTTTTTTTCTTTAATCGTAATTTCACATACATTTTGCATTAAAATTTTGCTTTGCTTTTAATAATCTGACTTTCATGTTCAGTACATACTTGATTCAAAGTTAACTTTGAGTACAATTGTCATCACAAAATGCAGACATGAAAAGATTTAGACCACAGAAATATCTGTTTCAAGATCAATTTCGTTCTTTTTCGCTGTTGCAGTTTCATATTTCATGAATATCGCGGTAAACACGATATCGGTGTATTTTGCCTAACCGACAACATGTTTTATCACGGATGCGATGTGAACATCCAGAAAACTTAAATAAAATGAAATCTTCTGGTTCTTACAAACAAATTGTGATCGGATTAACTGAACTGTATTTAGCTTATCACTGTAAATGTAGACAGCATTTCAACTCTTATATCAACTGGTAAATTTACAGTTTGAGAAATAAATTCAAGTAAATTTTCATGCACTGGTTTAATGTTTTCAAAAAAATTGAAACTAGTTCCTATGTTAAGCCTTACAACAGATACGTAGCACATTAAGTAAAAATTGGAACATCTTCCTAAATGAAGGTATGATTTATGGACATAAAGTAGAAAACATTGTAGCAAATGGATAAATTTCTCTTTTTGTCACAATGTTTTCAAAAGTCGCTGCAGCTCTTGTCAGTGTTTCGGATTACGTGTACATTGAAATACGTTTCCTTGATTTTCTGAATGCTAATCACGACACGAGTTCGCATCAGTTTCGTCAACTCGAGATTGTTCGTTTGTAATCCGACAGCTTTGATTTTCAATTGCTCAATTTGCCACAATAATTTCAACTCTTTTCAATTATCTTACTATCATTTATAGAGATTTTCTATGTTTTGTACTTGATGATTTTAAAGTATGTCAGGGTAAAAATCATTGAAATCATTGTGGCAAAAGGAGAAATTGCTCATAATGAGCAATATCTGCATTTGCCACAATAATTTCAACACTTTTCAATTATCATACGATCATTTATAGTGATTTTTTACTTGATAATTTCAAAGTCGTCTACTGCAGATTTGTTTTATGTGGGAAACCCTTATCCACTATCATGACTTACCGATACAAACGAAAAACAGATTTTCTGTGTGTCAGCATTATTTGATAAAACATTATCATAACAGGGCGTGTGTTCAATACAAATAGTTGATTGTTTTTGGTACTTATTTAAATTTATCATAACCTCTTGCTCATTTATCTTTGGTATTATATGTCACTTTTCATGATCAGTTTAACTCTAAATTATCTCATTCACTTAAAACACAGACCCTGCCAGGTTAAATATCCTACATAAAACTTATATCTTCAATAACCGATGTCAGCATTACTGACTACAGATTAAATTGTTCAAATGTTTGTGGATTTAAATGATCTTTTTTCTTATTTCTTCATGTGAAACGAAATATTGCGGCTTCTCTTTGATGCTCTCCATCAAATATCCGTCTTGTTGTGAATTATAATATTAAAGCAGCACACCACAAGTGGCAACAGTATTTGAGTGAAACAGTTCATGACCTATCACTTTTATCAGCTATCAACACATCCCATTTAGCATCCTGGCATCCCATTTAACAACACTTGTGGTGTGCTACTTTAACATTATGTTTTCGAAATAAACTGTGGCATTTTGTCCTCTTTTCATATTGTGGCATTTTGTCTGTGGACATTATGTCCTGTGGCATTTTGTCTGTGGACATTTTGTCCCGGATTCATCCTGTACAGTAAAAGTTAGCCTGGTTTCCCACATACAACAATAACAACTTTGAAACAAGAGGGCCATGATGGCCCTTGAATCGCTCACCTGATTTTTTATTTTTTTTTCACTTTAGCTATATAAGCCTCGCCCCCTGGCAGCCATAGTTTCCGACCAATCAACTTGGCATGAAGGAATCTGATAGAGGGTCACCCTAGGAACATTTCTACAAAATTATTTGAAAATCAGCCTGACACTTTCGGAGGAGAAGATTTTTTAAGTTTTCACTATAGCCATATAAGGCAAAATAGCCCCGCCCCCCTGGCGGCCATGTTTTTTGACCAATCAACATGGCTTGAAGGAATCTGGTAGAGGGTCATCCAACGAACATTTCTACAAAATTATTTGAAAATCTGCCAACCAGTTTGGGAGAAGAATAATTTTGAAGTTTTTTTCGTTTCGTTGCCATGGAAAACCAGAATTCTGCATGGATCCCTAAAATTTGAAGGAATTCTGGTGAGGTCATTAAGAGGATGCTTTCTGTGAAGTTTCATCCCAATTGACCCACTGGTTACTGAGGAGAAGATGTTGAAGATTTTTTAAGTTTTCACTTTGGCCATATAAGGCAAAATAGCCCCCACCCCCTGGCGGCCATGTTTTTCGACCAATCAACATTGCTTGAAGGAATCTGATAGAGGGTCAACCAAGGAACATTTCTACAAAATTATTTGAAAATCGGCCTGACACTTATGGAGGAGAAGATTTTTTAAGTTTTCATTATAGCCATAAAAGGCAAAATAGCCCCGCCCCCTGGCGGCAATGTTTTTTGACCAATCAACATGGCTTGAAGGAATCTGATAGAGGATCACCCAAGGAACATTTCTACAAAATTATTTGAAAATCGGCCTGACACTTTTGCAGGAGAAGATTTTTTAAGTTTGCACTATAGCCATATAAGGCAAAAAAGCCCGCCCCCCCCTGGCGGCCATGTTTTTCGACCAATTAACATGGCTTGAAGGAATCTGATAGAGGGTCACCCAAGGAACATTTCTACAAAATTATTTGAAAATCGGCCTTACACTTACGGAGGAGAAGATTTTTTAAGTTTTCACTATAGCCATATAAGGCAAAATAGCCCCGCCCCCCCTGGCGGCCATGTTTTTCGACCAATCAACACGGCTTCAGGGAATCTGATAGAGGGTCATCCAAGGAACATTTCTACAAAATTATTTGAAAATCTGCCAACCAATTCGGGAGAAGAAGAATTTTGAAGTTTTTTCGGTTTCGTTGCCATGGAAACCAGAATTTTGCATGGATCCCAAAAATTTGAAGGAATTCTGGTGAGGTCATTGGTAGGATACTTTCTGTGAAGTTTCATCCAAATTGACCCACTGGTTACTGAGGAGAAGAAGTTGACGCACGACGCACGACGGACAAAAGGCGATCACAATAACTCACCTTGAGCAAAGCTCAGGTGAGCTAAAAACATCTAGGGAAGACTATGGAAATCTCTTTGAATGAAGGTGTAATTATGGAGTAAAGTTGAACAGATTGTGAGCAATTTTTACATTTTGCCACAATGTTTTCAAAGGCCGTCTGCTGACCAAAAAGCATCTGCAAGTGGGAAAGGGTTAAGCCAATTCCTGGATGATTGAGGAAGTAAGTAGGTTTATTTTGATAGGTAGATTGGTTATATCAGATGGCTACCAGGTCACATAATCATTATATTCAGTTAACATAAAACTCATCACCTACAGATAGCCAATTAAATTGTTAGTTAATCCTTTTCCACATACAGAAGTATTTAGAAGCCTCTGAAAGGAATCAGACGACTTTTGAAAACACTGTGGCATAAGAAGAAATTGCTCATGATAGGAAGTTTCTCCTTTTGTCATACTGTTTTCATTTCTATTTAATATTTAAATGTTCATTTATAGAAATGTTCTGAATTTTTATCGAGATGTTTTAAAAGTTAATTGCTGATGATTTGTTGTATGTGGGAAAAGGTTAACTATTTCACACATATAGACACATTTTGAGGAATCTCAGCAGATGACTTTCAAATCAAAGGATGACTTGAGCATGACGAGCAAAATTCACTTTATCAATGTATTTTAACCTTTCCCGCTTGCAAACACATTTTGACGCATCTGCAGAAGAATGAATGAATCTATATTGTTTTATGGCGCATCGACAGCTAAGGTCATTTAGCGCGCAATTAAATTTAATTATTCATGATCCCTGGGTAAACAAACCAGTACTAGGCTAGAAAATGTGCCTTGCTCAAGGGCACTCCACCATGACCGTAGTGCCGCGACTGGGGATCGAACCCGGGACACCCGGTTTCGAAATCCCCGACGCTAAACCACTCGACCACAGCGGATTCCTATCTGCAGAAGACATAACTACATTAATTTTGTATTGAAAACATTGCGACAAAAGGAGAAGTTTCGCATTATGGGCGATAATTATACAGTCAAACCGGTGTTAAAGACCACCTTGGAATAGCGAATCCCCGTCTATTATAGCGTCCATACTTTTAGTTTCCCAATTGATCATTTTTTGTGCAAATGACCCTGTAATTAAAGACCACCTTGGAATAGCGAATCCCCGTCTATAGCGTCCATACTTTAAGTTTCCCAATTGATCATTTTCTGTGCAAATGACCCTGTAATTAAAGACCACCTGTGAACAAAGACCAGATTGTGCACTCCCCATGGGTGGTCTTTAACCTTTTCCCTCATATAGACGCTTTCTGAAGCCTTTTGCAGCAGACGGTATTTTGAAAACATAGTGACAAAAGAAGAAATTGCTCAAAACAAGCAATTTCTCCTTTTGCCTTGATGCTTTCCACTTTTAGTCATAGGTTATCCAATCAATTATAGAGATTTTCTATATTTTGACAAAATATGTTCAAAGTCGTCTACTGCAGAAATGTAGTATGAGGGAAAGGGCTAAACACAGGTTGGAGTGTACTTCGTATTTTGAGAGCCTCCATATGTTTTTGCCTTGATATTTTCAGTCATCTGCAGTAAAAAGTGTTGTATGTGGGAAAGGGTTAACACGAATCTGATCCCTACACATATGTATAAGTCATATTTTACTATGTACTGTAACTGTTTGACCAGACCAAGAGACTGAGGACAGAGGTGTATTCAGATTACACATCAAGCACTCAGTGAGTGCAAGTCCAAAGCTGTAATTTGATTGGTTAATCACATGTACTTTCCGACGATTGACAAAAGTCAATGCGACATGCGTCATTCGTCTTTCACCAATGGGCTAAGTCTATGTGGAAAAGCAGCCAGTTGCTTGGGAAGATTGTTGTGTGGAGTACTGGTGTGAGAAAACCAGGAAATGCATGAGTAGGTGAACTGGAAGCCGTGATATAACTGAGAAATTGTTAGAAACGGCGTTAAACCCCAATCAATCAATCAATCAATAATCACATGTACACTAGTGTTTGGAATTATAGAGCATTTGAATACATCCCTGGTCTTCTCTTTCCAAGGCCATTATGATTTTAACCCTTTCCTACATACAGACAAATCTGCAGCAGACGACATTTAACCCTTTCCCTCATATAGACGCTTTCTGACGCCTCTGCAGCAGACGGCGTTTTGAAAACATAGTGACAAAAGAAGAAATTGCACAAAACGTGCAATTTCTCCTTTTTGCCACAATGTTTTCCACTTTTTGTCATAGGTTATCCATTCAATTATGGAGATTTTATATGTTTTGACAAAATATGTTTTAAGTCGTCTGCTGCAGAATTGTCGTATGAGGAAACTAAGGGTTAAAAGACTTCGTAAAAAACTATGGAAGCTCTATGAAGGAACTGTTAACCTTTTCCAACATACGAAAAATATACGCAAAAACATCTTGGCAAAACTATGGAAAAGATCTACTAATGAAATTGTAATTACTAAATACCGAGTTGGAATCATTGTCAAAAGAGAAGAAATTGCTCGTCCTAAGTAACTTCTCCTTTGGCCACGATGTTTTCAAAAGTTATCTGCTAACTTCTCCTTTGGCCACGATGTTTTCAAAAGTTATCTGCTGAAGAGGAGTCGAGAAAGAAAGGTCTGTATGTTGGAAAGGGTTAATAAAATAAAGTTGAAAATATTGTGGCAGAAGGAGAAATTGCTTGTTTTGAGCAATTTCTTCTTTAGCTTCAATGTTTTCATAAGCTGTTTGTGGCAGAAGCGTCAAAATGATTCTGCATGTGGGAAAGGGTTAACCACCAGGAAGTTCATTCAGTAAAACATATGAGCCGTTCCACGAAAAAAAACCATTATGGACTCTGCATAATGTATCGACCCAGATCATTTGGGCCGACACATTCCATCTCAGTGTGATAGAGGTATAGAGTAATGATTCATGAAACCGAAAATCAACAAGAGGCGAAAAGTGTCTGTCCGGATTAGCCTGCAATGTATGCTTAGGCTGATCCGGGTCAATACTTTGCGCAGAGTCCACAGTGTTAGTTTTCTCGTGGAACAGCTCATATCTGAGAAATGATTGATGACTTTTAATAATTGTTTGAGTTTTAACATTTTTTCCCAGATGACAGATGACTAATGTGGGAAAAGGTTAACCATTTCCTGAAATGACAGTGTTCTATATAGTCAACAGTTCAATGCTTCAATCTGTTGGGACGAATAGCATTGACAATTATAAGTGATTGATTGTTTGGCGTTAATAAAATTAATCCGCTTTCAACCATGTTTAAGTTATATCACGGCATTTCCTGGGTAAGTTACCAGTACTACTTGTCCATTCCTATCCTGACACCAGTGAATCCGTCGTAAATTGCTAACTATTTACCCAACAGCCCTGATCTCCAAGGGGGTAAAGCCATCACTACCATTTTTTAAATTGACTGGTATCGAACCTGCTACCTCCTGCACCCGAGTCGGACACTCTACCAATACACCACCAAGGCGGTACTAACCATTTACTGAAATGACTTTGTTCTAGCTAAATGGTTCAAACATGTTGGAGGAAAAGCGTTCGAAATCTTGACAATTATGAGCATGATATAAAGCTAGAGTAGAAATCATAATTTGACCAACGGAGAAATTGATCTTATTGAGCAATATCTTACACTTTCCCACAATGTGTTCAAAGATTAAAATGTGACCATAGCTTCCCTTTTTATGTCTTTGGTACATGTGTTACCAAACCAAAGCTAGGATCTTGATCACCCTGGGGTAATATATACAAAATGGAGGCTATAGATGTGTATATCAAAATTGATTGGTGTTTTACGCTGCTTTCAAGATTTGTTCAGTTAAATCACGTCGTTTCCTTGGTTACCAATGCTACTGGTCCATTCATCTTGACACCAGCCAGCCAGTCGAATTGCTTAGCCACAATCCTGAGTGCCTAGGAGGGCAGCCATGACTACCATTTTTAATGTCTTTGGCATGACCTGGGTGGGGATCGAACCTGCAACCTCCTGCACCCGAGGCGGACACTCTACCAATACACCACCAAGGCGGTACTAACCATTTACTGAAATGACTTTGTTCTAGCTAAATGGTTCAAACATGTTGGAGGAAAAGCGTTCGAAATCTTGACAATTATGAGCATGATATAAAGCTAGAGTAGAAATCATAATTTGACCAACGGAGAAATTGATCTTATTGAGCAATATCTTACACTTTCCCACAATGTGTTCAAAGATTAAAATGTGACCATAGCTTCCCTTTTTATGTCTTTGGTACATGTGTTACCAAACCAAAGCTAGGATCTTGATCACCCAGGTAATATATACAAAATGGAGGCTATAGATGTGTTTATCAAAATTGATTGGTGTTTTACGCTGCTTTCAAGATTTGTTCAGTTAAATCACGTCGTTTCCTTGGTTACCAATGCTACTGGTCCATTCATCTTGACACCAGCCAGCCAGTCGAATTGCTTAGCCACAATCCTGAGTGCCTAGGAGGGCAGCCTTTACTACCATTTTTAATGTCTTTGGCATGACCTGGGTGGGGATCGAACCTGCAACCTCCTGCACCCGAGGCGGACGCTCTACCACTACCCCAGTGAGGCGGTCAAATTGCAAAATGGGAAAGTCTACTTAATATATATGAACTGAAAGATGCTTTGAGCTTAGGGCTCATCATAGTCAATTGTACAAATAATCGTCATATATTTGAACCACCAAAATCTCCTGAAGAAAGAAGTCCTTGTCTATCAAAAACAAGGGGGTGTTTTATGTGAAGTTTCATCCCGTTTGAACCATTGGTTACAGGGGAGAAGTTGTTGATGGATGACGCACACTGGACGTTGGACAAAGGGCGATCACACTAACACACCTTGATCACTTAGTGCTAAGGTGAGTTAAAACACAAAATTAGCGGGATGAGCTGTTGCGATATCAGCTGGCAAATGGTTTTGAAGTGATCTCACATTAAAAATAGAAGTTCCTAACAAAGTTTGCTGCAAAAGTTAATATTGCAATAATGGAATTTAAAAAAAATGTATTTCTACGCGGCAACTCTTCAGTGAGTCTTTTGTTGTCAGCACTTTCAATGCTTTGATTATTAAAACCAGATACATTTTGGTTCCACCTGGAGATTAGGTGATCTGTAAGGTATTTGGACTTGAAACACCCTTAACCCTTACCCGCATACAACACATCTACAGACAACTTTGAAAACATATCCAAATAATTTGGAAACTCCCTTTAAATTGGTACCCTTTAAATTAAAGTACTATAATTGAATTGAGTGGAGAACATGGCGACAAAAGGAGAAATTGCTCATTTTGAGCAATTTCTTCTTTTGTCGCCATGTTTTCAAAAAGCTGTCTGCTGTAGAGGCATCAGAAAGCGTCTATAAGCGTGGGAAAGGGTTGAACCTTTCAATGCTGAATTTTTAAAAAAGACTGATCAAACTTTGCATTTGGAAAAGTTCACAGTCCATTTTAGAAATATCAAGTTAGCCATGTTGAAATGGGCAGCCAACAGTACAGAGATTGGTCAGACTGTGCTGAAGCGCCTGCTAGTTTGACTCTTTACCGGTGGCACTCAGAGGCTTAGCATCATCCATTCCAGCAGTAACAGGTATAACTATAACCTGTGGGACTACATCGAGGCTCTGGAAATTTTGAAATCTCAATTGTGGGTGTTTGCTTAAATTGGATCTGAAGTTCTTGTATCATCAACTTCTCACACAGTATTTAAAAGTTTAACTCTCATTTATTGAGATTTTTCACGTTTTTGTTAATATATATATATGTTTGCAGATTTGTTATTCTTTTCAGCCACATTTGCAGCAGAAGACTTTTGAAAACACAGTAGTACAGAAGAAATTACTTTTCATGAGCAACTTCTCATTTTGCCACAATGTTTTCAAATCCAAATTTTTACCTGAATGCTTTCCAAGTTGCCTGCATGTGGCAGATTGGTATTTGAGGGAAAGCATTAATTAACCCTTTCCCTCATACGACAATTCTGCAGCAGACGACTTTGAAGACTTTAACCCCTTTCCCTCATACGACAATTCTGCAGCAAACGACTTTGAACATATTTTGTCAAAAAATAGAAAATCTCTATAATTGAATGGATAACCTATGACTAAAAGTGGAAAACATTGTGGCAAAAGGAGAAATTGCACGTTTTGTGCAATTTCTTCTTTTGTCACTATGTTTTCAAAACGCCGTCTGCTGCAGTCAGGCTACAGAAAGAGTCTATATGAGGGAAAGGGTTAAATAATCAGGACAACAAATATTATGAAAGGATTATCAGATGTGTTGCTAAAACAAACTTAATTCTAGGATCATCTGGATTAAGCCTCCTTCCACATATAAACGCTTTCTGACGCCTCTAGATCAGACAACATTTTAAAAACATTGTGACAAAAGAAGAAATTGCTCAAAAAAGCAATTTTATGTGGGAAAGGGTTAAATTTAGTCATGTACTTTGTTGTTGTTATATTGGTGTTTTCTTCTGAGATATGTTAAATCTAGTCATGTACTTTGTTGTTGTTGTTATATTGGTGTTTTCTACTGAGATATATTAAATTTAGTCATGTACTTTGTTGTTGTTATATTGGTGTTTTCTTCTGAGATATGTTAAATTTAGTCATGTACTTTGTTGTTGTTATATTGGTGTTTTCTTCCGAGATATGTAAAATTTTGAAAAGTTCTACAGGGGGTAAATCTACCCTTTAGCTTTTGTAACAAATAAATCAATTTTCACAAATTAATCTTTGTTTATTCTATAAAGCCCCAGATATGACATTTCTAAATGGATTAAATGCGCCAAGAACAAAAGGGTCACTTTGTACACAAGGTACCTATAATGATGGCTCAGGACTCAAGATCAAACTATGTTGTACTTATAAACTTTCTTCAATTCATCATAACAATAAACATAAACTGAATATTTGTTTTCCAAATGATATTTAGTATTCATATCACTGCAAGGATGCACCGTCAACCTTTTATTGTGTTCGAAAGACTCAATTCAACAATGAAAACAGACAAATATCTTCAATTGTTTTAGATTTTCAAAAAGGCAAACCCCGGAGTAGACAAAAAAAGCGAACATTTACGATAGCAGTCGGAAAGCTTTATATTTAACAATTTCGCACATAAAGTTCTTACCCCTCTGGATTATCCCTTTCCCTCATACGACAATTCTGCAGCAGACGACTCTGAACATACTTGTCAAAAAAAAGAAAATCTCTATAATTGAATGGATAACCTATGACTAAAAGTGGAAAACATTGTGGCAAAAGGAGAAATTGCTCGTTTTGAGCAATTTCTTCTTCTGTCACTCCAGTCGCGGCACTACGGTCATGGTGGAGTGCCCTTGGGCAAGGCACATTTTCTAGCCTAGTACTGGTTTGTTTACCCAGGGATCATGAATAATTAAATTTGATTGCGCGCTAAATGACCTTAGCTGTCGATGCGCCATAAAACAATATACATTCATTCATTCTTCTGTCACTATGTTTTCACAAGGCCATCTGATGCAGGGGCATCAGAAAGCGTCTATATGAGGGAAAGGGTAAAAAAATCAAAAGAGGAAATTCTATACTAGAAAATAGGAAGAACCCTTTTATTTATGTCACGTCATTCAATATAGATACATCATGATAAGCGGCACAGTGTATGTCAATTCCATCAATACTTTAAAGGTTATCTGTGCTATATCAGAACAATAAATCATTAAAAACATTTAGACCACAATGGTCTAGATTTTAGGGTATCAAGTTCCACATTGCTTTTCCAACTTTGCTCTATTCCCGTGATAGTCATTACGAATAATGAATACATTATTATGATTTATAATGTGATCAAAATTACAGGAAAATGTGTCTCATCCTTCAAAATTAACCCTTTACCTCATACGACAATTCTGCAGCAGACGATTTTGAACATATTTTGCCAAAAAAATAGAAAATCTCTATAATTGAATGGATAACCTATGACTAAAAGTGGAAAACATTGTGGCAAAAGGAGAAATTGCTCGTTTTGAGCAATTTCTTCTTTTGTCACTATGTTTACAAAAAGCTGTCTGCTGCAGAGGCATCAGAAAGCGTCTATATGAGGGAAAGGGGGTTAAACTAGGTGGGTGTGGAAACAAAACAAACAGATAGTAATAACCCTTTCCCACACACAACAAATCTGCTGCAGATGACTGAAAACATCCAGGCAAAATATGGAAAATCTCTTTAAATAAACGTAAAACTGTTGAATAAAGTTCAAATCATTGTTGCCAAAGTAGAAATTGCTTATGGTGAGCAATTTCCGCTTTTGCCACAATGTTTTCAAAGGTTGCCTGCTTCAGGTGTCGAAAAGCATCTGCATTTGTGAAGAATCTGCTTTCGTAACGAGAACAAAATATTCAAATCTGATAAGTTTGAAGTATATTGATGTAGAATTGAAGCAATCCATTGTGGTAAAAATGGTAAAGTGATTATTTTCAGCAATGACTGTCAAAACCCAATTCCCTGTGGTCTAAGTGGTTAGTTTTGGAGATTTGGAACCGGGCATCCTTGGTTCGATCCCCAGTTGCGGCTCTGTGGCCATGGTGGAGTGCCCTTGGATACTGGTTTGTTTACCCAGGGATCATGAATAAGATTGACCACGCTCACCACAGAAACGAAGGACCTTGGGAGCACAGAGGACTAAATAAGAGGGAGTGAACTGGTCTCACTGAGACGATTCTTTTGAGTACCCACAACATAGGGTTTGAATGTCAAATAAGGATTTTAGAACATGAAAAATGTCCGTTATCTAGAGCTCTGGGAGCACAAGGCACACGCTCTTCCTAAAAGGCTTTATCACGAAGCTTCTGAGCATAAGTTTGCTTATCAGCACAGCCATCCTTAGGTCCAGTGCCTAAAAGGATATCAATTGCAAGTTTAGGGTGCCACCCAAACATTAAATAGTTCGGAGAAAAACCAGTTGCTTCACTCCTAGTAGAGTTGTATGCTTGGACAAGAGGTCCAACAATTATGCACTCCAGTTGACCTTTTGTTCAGTCACTTAAGGGTTCCGAGCATTTTCAGAAGGGACTGATTAAAACGCTCATTGGCGCCCAATATAAATAACCCGCAGTGATGTGAGATAGAGTAGTAGGTGTAGAAAATTAAATGATTCGAGGACGAATATTCATATGGTGGGGGGAGTATGTAGTACAGTGGTCTGTTCCATAGATAGACAATAATTCTGTAGCTATGTGTTCGTATAAGGCGATACTTATACTGCCTTGCTATGGAGCTAGCTTTTATAGCGATGTGGTAGAGTGTTCACCTCCGGGACATTAGAGGTCCCAAGTTCCAGCCCTGTTCGGGTCGGACTCTTTCAGCCGGGTTACATTCCCATTGTATAACCATCCCATATACAACAAATCTGCAACAGACAACTTTGAAAACATCTAGTTAAAAACGTTGAAAATTCATAGAGTTTTCAATAGTCAACAGCTGTAGATGTGTCTTAATGCCTGGGTAAGTCGGCAAGGGAAAATTCTGTACGTATTTTAAGCACCGAAAACTTTGTAGAGAGATCTTAACGTTTCAAGAGCCCAACAAAGATACCCTTCCAACATACAATAAATCTGCAGCAGACAATTTTGAAAACATCTGGTTAAAAAAATTCTAGAGTTGAAATAGGAAATATAATATTAATGAAAATATAACTATTGAATATAATTATTAAATAGATCTCGTTGAAATCATTGTGGTAAATGGAGAAATTGCTCATCATTTCTGCTTTTGCCACAATGTTTTCAAAAGTTGTCTGCTGCAGATGCATCAAAATGCGCCTACAAGTGGGAAAGCATTAATAAAGTCAAACAGCATCAAAAAATCTATTCATGCCTGTGATATGACAATTTGTTTTTCTTTCTGCTTGAGAATGATGTATGACAATAAATCCCTCATACTTGAAAGTCTCATGCAGAGGAGGATTTAACAGATAAGGAGGAGTGAACTGGTCCTTTTACCAAAGTATCTCTCTTATAATCCAACCAAACCCTATGTTGTGGGTGCTCAAAAGAATCTTTTGAGTACCCACAACACAGGGTTTGAGTGACAAATAAGGATTTCATCACATGAAAAATGCCCCTTATCTGGAGCATCTGGTTCATGCTTGTATTTAGTCACTTAATTGATTGCCGGATCATTTGGATCTTATACCCAAGTCCCCTTTTTATCTTAAAACATACATGTTGATTGTTCAAGACAAAGTATTTCTCCATTCCATGTGGTAATTATTTGATTTTGATATGGAGATGAGAAAAATGAGCAACTGCTTCCTCCCTAGATAAGCCATGGATAGCAGATGTCCATGTTGCACTCAGAACTACCATTGTTAACCCTGCCTTACCCATAATACAACACATGATCTGCAGCAGACGACTTAGAAAACATCTTGCTAGAACTGATATATGACACAATAAACATTGTGATACTTTAATTTCTGATTTAAAGGGGGGTCCTCAATACCATTAAACAAGCCTGCATGATTCTTTCACCTCAATGTTCCAGCTCGATGACGCAGAATGCAGGGTGTTTTTTTCTTTGGGAAAAGTTAACAGATTTTTGGTGTAACATTATAGCTGCCCTGATATCTAATAACTATCTGTTGATTTATGAGCTCCTGGCATTTAATGCATTATTATAGGGTGCACCAGAAAATTACATCAAATAGTGGAGGATCATTTACCTCATTTATCATTTCCTAGAATATTGTTTAAGTTATTCCCAAATTAAGCGCATTTTGACGCACCTGCAACAGGTGACTTTTGAAAACATTGTGGCAAAGGAAGAAATTGCTCAAAACAAGCAATTTCTCATTTTGCAACAATGTTTTTTACTTTTTTTAATAATTAAACTCTCATTTATGAGGAGTTTTCACGTCTTGTATATAGGTTTTTAAAGTTGTCTGCTGCAGATTTGTTGTATGTGGGAATGGGTTAACTCATTCCTAAACTAGGTGTATTTTGATTCATCTGCAGCAGACGACTTTTGCCTTTTGCCACAATTAATATGCTTTCAACTGTATTTGCTAATACATGTAATATTTTCTGTTATCACATGACAATGCTTGTATCCTATCTAATATACCCATTACATATTTCTTTATATGTCACATGTGTAATATAACATGACCGAAACACTATTTTTGTATTCATCGGCGAATGTTTACAAAATGGCTGAGAACGTGTATCCGGTCAATACAAACGTCACGATAGATGGACAAGGTATTAAGGAACCAATATCAATCATAAAAATATTTTTGTGTGTGATTAGTTAACATTTTATTAAGTATTACATGTTGGGACTATTTCCTGACAGCGAAAAACCGATTTTCTTTTTGTGTTTCGTCATATGATAAAAAGAATCTGACATTCGTCATCATTTCATAAAGTTTTATTAAACTCGTCCAAGAAATTTGGTATTATTAGCTCACCATAGGCTCGCTTAATAAAATATTTCTTGAACTCGTTTAATAAAACTTCATATAAAATGACGACTCATGTCAGATCGATACCAAGGGTATCCCAATAACTAACTAGAACTGTGAGTGAACTCACAAAAGGATACCCCCGGTTGCGCTTACAAGACATATGGACAGACAGACGGACGGATATATTTCCGACCGGGATAATCTTACTTCATGTACGGACGGACAGGGGGATTCCTATATACCCCCCCAAAACTTGTTTGTGGGAGGTATAATTCTGAGCTAATAATGTGTAGCAGGCAAAGGGTTCGAGTGTGGATGGCTCGTTTGGGTTAAACTGTCCTTGTTGAGATTGACATATAACACCCCCATCCTACAATTACATAATAACACTGCCGCCAATTTTGAAACTGATAGTAACAGGATATGTATGATATCTACATCAGATATAACTAATATCTTAACCAAATCCTTTCCCACATGAACAATCTGCACAACTTTTTGAATAAAATTTGTTATTCTGTCATGGAATTTCATCCAATTAAGTTGTTGAAAGAGATCATCACTTGGTGTGACATAAGGTTTGACAAGGATTATTGGAGCTGCTGTTTTTTATAAATCTATATAAATTTTGATTCATAGTAGATAACAAAATGTAGAAATTAAGGGCCATTCATTTTATCAAGGCATATATAGGTATCTAATGCCATGCACTTTCAATGAAACTCATAGTGCGAGACAAACTTTATTCTGAAAGATACAATTTGGAAAATAAATTGGAAGTGATTGATTGATTGTTTGGTGTTTTACGTCCCTGTCAACAATGTTTCAGTTATATCATGGTGTTTCCTGGGTAAGTTACTAGTACTACTGGTTAAATTCTCCTGACACCAGCTGGTCATGAGTTGTAATGCTAACCCTGCCAGCCTGAGCGCCAAGGAGGACAGCCATAACTTAATAGTGTCTTGCATGAATTTACTACCACTAGTAAAACACAATGCTATGAGCATTTTCTACTTTTCCCACAAGTTATCTGATGCAAAGGCATCATTAATCCTTTCCCACAAGTTATCTAATGCAAAGGCATCATTAATCCTTTCCCACATACAATAAATCTGTAATAGACGATACTGAAATTATCCAGTACACACTAGAACTGTGAGTGAACTCACAAAAGGATACCCCCGTTGCACTTAAAAGACATATGGACAGACCGGAATAATCTTACTTCATGCACAGCCTCAGGTTGTGTACTGCAACTGTGTCGGTCCAGCAGTTAAGGAGGAGTTGCGCTTACAAGACATATGGACAGACAGACAGACAGGGTGATTCCTATATACCCCCCAAAAACTTTTTTTGCGAGGTGTATTAATATAGAAAATCTCTATCGTATATATATGATAGTATAGTTATTGAATAGAGTTGAAATCTTAGTGGCAAAGTCGTATACTGCAGAAGCGGCAGAAAGAGTCTGTATCTGGGTAAGTATTAACCCTTTCTTAACTGCAGAAGCATTTTGACGCATGTTGTATGTGAATCACCTAGCTCTATGAATAAAAATAATTAAACTTACCTAAAATGAACAGTTAAAAACTTTCCTGATGAGTAGATGGTTGAGGGTAATTTGTTACCACACATACCGTTATTCCCGCCAGCTTCTGGCTGCAATAAAGAAAAATATAATAAAGGCATTGATTAAAGAACAAAACAGAAACAGAATATAGGCAATTTAAATATAAGAGACTCTGTCTTAGAAAAGGTACAAGTCGACTTTTGTGAAGAGTATAGATCCAGATCAGTAAGTGCAGCCGTACAGTCTGGTTAAGAATCAAAAATGAAATGGGGGAGCATTTTATTGGCAAGTCAAACAAACTTTCAATAAAAGTGTGCCCACCTAGTCACTGATCTTGAGAAGTGGTCCAGGCCTGTCATTGCCTTCTGGGTGATTTAACAAAATAAATCAAACTTAATTGAAAGACAAGTGGATATTTTGCAGAATAAATTCAATTTAGTTGAAAGATGAGTGGATATTTTGCAGAATAAATCCAATTTAATTGAAAGACCAGTGGACATTTTGCAGAATAAATTCAATTTAATTGAAAGATGAGTGGATATTTTGCAGAATAAATCCAATTCAATTGAAAGATGAGTGGATATTTTGCAGAATAAATCCAATTTAATTGAAAGACAAATGGAAATTTAGCGAATAAATCCAATTTAATTGAAAGAGAAGTACATGGATATTTTGCAGAATAAATCCAATTTAATTGACAGTACATGGATATTTTGCAGAATAAATCTAATTTAATTGACAGTATGTGGAAATTTTGCAGAATAAATCCAATTTAATTGACAGGATGTGGATATTTTGCAGGACAAATAAAAATCCAGTCTAGGACAAGTTGGTTTTACAAAAAAATATTACAAGGGGCCACCAAGAGGAAACCCTAGATTGAACCCTGCAGTTTAAAGCAAACAAGGAAATGGAAAACATGGACAAAAGACAGGATATTTTTGGGATGGAGTGCTAAATACTGTGGGAAAAGGAGAACTTGCTCATTACAAAGCCTGCATTTAAATGTCTCAAAATGTTTATATTAAAACTAGAAAGTTTTTACCGGTAATATCTAAAGAGCAACACCCCCTTCATCATGGTGAACATGTTTGCCCAGTTACTTGGGAATCCTATGATGCATGGTTTCTCATTTTGACCTTTGACCTCTGAGTGAGAGATTGACCTTGAGGTACAGGCCTGGGTCTTGTGCACGACACTTAACTTCATCATGGTAAACATGTGTGCCCAGTAACTTGGGAATCCTATGATGATGCATGGTCGAGATGTGGGCGGGACAAGGTACAGTCCTATCAAACTG
Organism: Serripes groenlandicus; assembly: GCA_031761405.1. Taxonomy (NCBI): domain Eukaryota; kingdom Metazoa; phylum Mollusca; class Bivalvia; order Cardiida; family Cardiidae; genus Serripes; species Serripes groenlandicus. The sequence continues at coordinate 31,654,530 of JASEVX010000006.1, forward strand.
TACTCATTTTGACCTTTGATCTCTATGTGTGACCTTGACATTTGAGGTACAGGCCTGGATCTTGTGCGTGACAAGCAACCTTACCTTGTACGGACAAGATACAGTCCTAACAAACAGTACTCATTTTGACCTCTAAGTGTGACCTTGACATTTGAGGAACAGCCCTGGGTGTTGTGTGCAACACGCCCCCTCATCATGGTGAACGTTTGTGGCAAGTTTCTTGGAAATCCTATGATGCATATGGTTAAGATGCAGGCCGAACAAGGTTTGGAAAGGCGGACTCACGGAGAAGACGGACACACATGCACATACATACACCGAACCGCCATTGCGACAGGTATGACGAGCTCACCGCAAGTGGGCTTGACAAAAATTGTGACAAAAGGATAAACTGCTCAAAACAAGCAATTTCTTCTTATCCCACAATATTTTCAACTTTTTTTTAACAATTGTTCTGTTCATGTAAAGATAGTTTCCATATTATTTACTAATTGTTTTCGAAGTTGTATGCTGCAAAATTGTTGTATGCGGGAAAGGGTTAAGTTGTCCTTTTACAGAAGGAAAATTGCTGAACCCTTTCCCGCATGCAACATATTGGCAGCAGACAACATCTAGAAAAAATTTGGAAAATCTCTATATACCAAAAAGTTAACCCTTACCACATATAGATGCTTTCTGACGCCTCTGCAGCAGACAACTTTTGAAAACACACTGTGACAAAAGAAGAAATTGCTCAAAACAACTCTTTTCAGTAATTCATATATAATGCCTTCATTTATAAGAGCTTTTCCGTGTGTTTGCCTAGATACTGTATATGAGAGAAAGGGTTAATTAGTGAATAGAGTTTAAAACATTGTGACAAAAGGGGAACTTGTTCATCATGAGCAATCTCCTCTTTTACCACAACGTTTTCTAAAGTTGTCTCCTGCAGAGACGTCAGAAAGGTTACAGCGCCATAATGAACTATCATTTTCTCTTCAGGTCAGAATTGAATTATTGGGTCCTGATTGCCCTATTGTCTTTTAACCCTTTCCCTTATATAGACGCTTTCTGACGCCTCTGCGGCAGACGGCTTTTTGAAAACATAGTGACAAAAGAAGAAATTGCTCAAAACAAGCAATTTCTCCTTTTGCCACAATGTTTTCCACTTTTAGTCATAGGTTATCCATTCAATTATAGAGACTTTTTATTTTTTTGACAAAATATGTTCAAAGTCGTCTGCTGCAGAATTGTCCTATGAGGGAAAGGGTTAATTGAGTTTTTCTTCGGCAAAAGAAACAACAAAATGAAACAAATATTTGATGACTGATAATAAATATTTAATGACTGATAACCTGAAAATTAGCTTAGCTTTATTCAACCAAATGTTTGGGATGGACAGACTTGAAAGTTTAGTTCTTTTTGAAGAATGAGCCGAGATTATGAAGCAGTTCATAAACTCACAGGAATCAGCCGTGGCCGAATGTTTAACGACGGGACATGGAACCGAGCATCCCTGGTTCAATATCTAGGTACAGCACGGCGCAACAGTCATGGGGAAATGCCCTTTGGGCAAAGCACATTTCCTAGCCTAGTACCGATTTGTTTTACCCAAGGATCATGAATAAATTAACTGTCTCATTGATAAAACTGAAATAATGTTTGAAATACAGCATAAACAGAGGTCCAGATAAGGAGGGGTATTCAGCTCTTTTTCCCCCAATTGCTCTCGTATTATTAAAGCAAACCCTATGTTGTGGGTTCTCAAAAGGATCGTCTCACTGAGACGATTCTTTTGAGTACCCACAACATATGGTTTAAGGGTCAAATAAGGATTTCGGAACATGCAAAACGCCCCTTATCTAGAGCCCTTCATAAAGCCATAAAACCCAAATAAAACAAATAAATCATAAACTCACAATATGGCAATCAATCATAGAATACTGGACATTGTACCAGTATCCATCCCAATTTGGAAAAGTTTCAAAAAAGCACTTGTAGAAATATTCCCATTACCAGATGAATGACCAGTGATTTTTCATTCCTTGATATTTCATACATTTGTTACCTCCTATTAATCACCCTTTCCCACATACAACAAATCTGTAGGAGACGGTTTCGAAAACATCTGGTAATAAAAATTTGATAAACCTCAACCAAAGAAAGTTTAAAAATTTAACAGAGTTGAAAACATTGTAGTGGCAAAAGGAGTAATTGCTCATCATGAGCAATTTCTCCTTTTGCCACAAAATGTTTTCAAAAAATGTCTGCTGCATATGTGTCAGAATGCGTCTGCAGCTGAACACCACAAAATGTATCCCTGATTAATTAATTCAAAGTTTCCCAGATAAGATTTTAGTTGTCTGATTAAATGAAAACATCTTAGGAAAAAATTGCACAGTTCGGTAACTAATAACTCAAAGAAGAACATTTTTCATAGAGTTTGAATGACGAAATTTCTCACTAGGAACATTTTCTGTTTCCTACAATGATTTATATGTCATCAGCAGCAGAGACATCAAAATATGTCTGAATAAGAAACAATAGTGATCCAAGGAACAGACATGGACAGAAAAATACAGACAAACAGACAGCTGGATGGACGGACTGTCGGACAGACACGCAGGGATATTGCAGCAGAGGCATCAAAATATGTCTGAGAAGGAAACAATAGTGATCCAAGGAACAGACATGGACAGAAAAATACAGACAAACAGACAGCTGGATGGACGGACTCAGTCGGACATGTGACAGGGATATGTGAGAGCCCTGGTATAACATTTTCCATCAAAAGTCAAGAATTACACCTAACATGGATTAACCCTTTCCCTCATATAGACGCTTTCTGACGCCTCTGCAGCAGAAGACTTTTTGAAAACATAGTGACTAAGAAATTGCTCAAAACGAGCAATTTCTCCATTTGCCACAATGTTTTCTGCTTTTAGTCATAGGTTATACATTCAATTACCGGTATAGAGATTTTCTATCTTTTGACAAAATATGTTCAAAGTCGTCTGCTGCAGAATTGTCGTATGAGGGAAAGGGTTAAACCTTGCCCACATGCAGACGTATCTGCAGCAGAAGGAGACATTGCTCATCACAAGGTGCTCATCATGAGCAATGTCTCCTTTTTCCATGTTGTTTTCAACTCATTTCAATAATAATTATACTTTCAGTTAAAGGGATTTTCGATGTTTCTGCCTAAACAATTTCAAAGCCGTCTGCTGGAAAGCGTTAAGTCAAGGGTTATGGCAAAGTCAATATTATGATTAACTATGGCGGAAGATGTGGAGTCTTTTTATCCTCTGCCAAAATGCATCCTCGGGTCCATTCCAGCGGCTAACAAATGGATTTACTGGAATTATTGTACCATATGGCCGGGGAGCCATCCTGTCATTCATCAAGCAGCTTTAACCCGTTCCCACCTGCAGACGCATTTTGACCCAATAGCAGCAGACGACTCTTGAAAACATTGTGGCAAAAGGTGAAATTGCTCATGATGAGCAATTACCCCTTTGGCCACAATGTTTTCAACTTTTATTTAACAATTAAGCTATCTTTTATGGAGATTTTTCAGGGTTTTTTCACCATGTTTTCAAAGCCGTCTGCTGCATGTGGGAAAGGGTTAAAACATCCATCACCAAATATCATCCTGTTCCCTGATGCAGACAACATTGGATGCAACTGGAGCAGACAGCTTATGAACATATTGTGGAAAAGGATAAATAACCAATTTCTCATTTTACTTTGAATTTTTTTAGTTTTGCATCAAAGATCATATATTTTCCATCAAAAGTCAAGAATTACACCTAACAGGGATTAACCCTTTCCCTCATATAGACGCTTTCTGACGCCTCTGCAGCAGACGGCTTTTTGAAAACATAGTGACAAAAGAAGAAATTGCTCAATACAAGCAATTTCTCCTTTTGCCACAATGTTTTCCAGTTTTAGTCATAGGTTATCCATATAATTATAGAGCTTTTCTAATTTTTGACAAAATATGTTCAAAGTCATCTGCTGCAGAATTGTCGTATGAGGGAAAGGGTTAAATGTATTTGAACAACTAAAGCACATTACAAATTCAAAGCTTGGTATGGTTTCCCTATGCAAATAAATGCATTACTCTTACATTTTATGTGGTTTCTTAACCTTTTTCCGCATATAACAAATCTAGCCTTTTCTTTGAAAAGTCAAGCTAAACAGGATAATTAAACTTTGGATCCAATCAGTAAGCTAGTTAACAAATAGATGAGATGCCACAAATAATTAAATTGCTGGCAGATAGAAAGTCAAAGAATTCTTGCATCATCAAATATTATTTCTATAGTTTTAACATTTTAGATAATGTCTCTCTGCTATGCTTCCCATGATACTTTCCAGCATTTAAAAATTATAGGTCAGTCAAACACTATGTCACGGTGAGATGTCTGCTGTTCTTGCGATACCTTGTCACTCGGCCCATTACAATGAAATTCATCAATGTCCTTAGATCCTTTAAACCCCGGTGGTGAAACGTCTTATGTTGATTAATCAGAAAACCTTGCCATCAGGGGTTTAGTCTGTTGAATCCTTTTTAGCTTAAGTAAAATATATATAAACAAAACATTTGTAACCTAATCTATCAGTAAAAAGTCATTTTAGACTGCTACAATTGCGCTTTACCAGAAGATGTCAGGATACTAATAATTAGGCACTCGTTCAGAAAGCAGTTTGCAACAAACAAGTTTAATCTTATTTATTTTACATCAATTGTGAAACAAGCGCTCAGCTTAAATAAAATAGAACTATCACTGAAGATGATAAATATCCCCAAAACAGCACCTTGACCTACACCATAACTTAATAAGAAAAGGGTCATAACTCTGTAAAATAACATGCAATTGTAAGACCTTTAGATATATACACATCTCCTCTTGGTATAGAAGCTTCATGTAAAATGTTATTGAATTCCACCTTGTGGTTTGTAAGAAATAGGCCGGACAAAATATGGCTTCCGGCCGACAGCCCGACACAGTGACTCCTATATACCCCCTCTTCTTCGAAGGGGTAATAATCATGTTGCGATGTCTTGGCCAAATCTAGCGCCATTTGTGTGAAAAAAAAACAAAGGAAGAACCCACTCTTTAATTTCAAATTCGAACCCAGTACCTAAGGTAGGAGAGGCCGACAATCACCCACTGTACAACTGTCTTCCACCAACAAATTGAAATAAGGCACTACCTCATTAACAGACTGCCTTAACCCTTTCCTTCATACGACAATTCTGCAACAGACGACTTTGAACATATTTTGTCAAAAAATAGAAAATATCTATAATTGAATGGATAACCTATGACGAAAAGTGGAAAACATTGTGTCAAAAAGAGAAATTGCTCGTTCTGAGCAATTTCTTCTTTTGTCACTATGTTTTCAAAAAGCCGTCTCCTGCAGAGGCATCATAAAGCGTCTATATGAGGGAAAGGGTTAAAGGAATTACAATTTGCTAAGTTATTGATTTTCAAAGTAATGAATATAGCAATTTAAAGATAAAAAGATATCAAGATTCATTAGTTCTAAATTTGAGTTGCTTAATGGAAAATTATAGGTGATTAATGGATAGTACTAAAGTAGAGATTACTGTATTAACCTTTTTCTACAACTTTTCTGAAAGTCATTTACTGCATAGATACCATTAGGTGTCAGTTTCAGGAAAAGAGTTCATCTTTACCTTCGTATATATCAAAGTTAATTGCTCTTTGGCATTCTACTATTACAAGACCGCCTCGGTGGTGTAGTGGTAGAGTGGGCCGCCTCGGGTGTGGGAGATTGCGGACTTTATACAAGGCCAGGTCATACCAAAGACATTAAAAATGGTGGTTATGGCTGCCCTCCTCGGCACTCAGGGTTACAGGCCGGTAAGCTGACTGGCTGGTGTCAGGATAAATTAACCAGTAGTACTGGTAACTTACCCAAGAAACGCTGTGATATAACTGAAAAATTGTTGAAAGCGGCGTTAAACAGCGAACAATCAATCCATCTACTATTATAGATATTTTCTCCATAAGAATCCTCTTTAACCCTTTCCCTCATACGACAATTCTGCAGCAGACGACTTTAAACATATGCTGTCGAAAAATAGAAAATCTCTATAACTGAATGGATAACCTATGACTAAAAGTGGAAAACATTGTGGCAAAAGGAGAAATTGCTCGTTTTGAGCAATTTCTTCTTTTGTCACTATGTTTTCAAAAAGCCGTCTGCTGCAGAGGTGTCAGAAAGCATCTATATGAGGGAAAGGGTAAAACTGTAAAATATTAGGTAATAAATCAACTTTTCAGTGATAGAAATTTGTAGAAAAATTAGCTTTCAAGGTTTATTTTAAGTGTTATATATGATAGTTAAAGTCTTGTGCACGAAATCTTACATTTAATATTAAGAGCAGAGCTCTAGATAAGGGGCGATTTGCATGTTCGAAAATCCTTATTTGACCCTCTCACCCTATGTTGTGGGTACTCAAAAGAATTGTTTCAGTGAGACGATTCTTTTAAGTACCTACAACATAGGGTTTGCTTTAATAATAAGAGAGAAATTGTTGGAAAAAGAACTGAATAACCCTCCTCATCATGATCTCCGATTAACCCTTTCCCTCATATAGATGCTTTCTGATGCCTCTGCAGCAGACGGCTTTTTGAAAACATAGTAACAAAAGAAGAAATTGCTCAAAACGAGCAATTTCTCGTTTTGCCACAATGTTTTCCACTTTTAGTCATAGGTTATCCATTCAATTATAGAGATTCTTCAAAATATGTTCAAAGTCGTCTGCTGCAGAATTGTCGTATGAGCGAAAGGGTTAAGAGTACAGTTAAATTGGAAGTGTGCAGAGTGACTACAATTAAACTGGAAGTGCTCAGTGCCATTTTGTCTGTGACATGGTATTCCCAACATGGCAGATTGTTATCATAAAATTAAATAGTTTGGATAGTGAAAAGAAATCCTGCAACACAGTTTTGCCTATGGTGAAAACTAACATAAACATAAAATGTGATAATTTATATATGTATATATGTAAGGTGTCAGCTCATGGGCTAAAAACCAGTAAATTAGCTATAAATGCATGAGAAAAGGTTAAAAGTGACAAGTTGAATTTGATCCCTGGTAGATTGAAATGCACCTATACATTATTGCCCTTCCCATCATACAGCCACATTCTGATGCCTATGAAGCGGACGACTTTTGAAATCATTATGGCAAAAGGAGAAATTGCTCATAATGAGCACTTTTTCCATTAGTCACAATGTTTTCAACTCTACTTGATAACATGACTTTCATTTATAGCGCTTTTCCTTATTTTTGCCCGGATGTTCTAATGTCGTCTGCTGCAGAATTGCATGGTGTATGTGGACAAGGGTAATGTATATATCAAGGGCTTAGTTGTAACTAAAGACCTATTTTGAAAACCCTGGTTTAGGGGCAATTTTAACCCCTTTGTAAACAATGTAAATTTAGAACGAGCAATGGCACCTAAATTTACATTGTTTACCAAGAAAAACGATTTAACGCTTATAAAGGCTTTACGGCAAGTTGATTAACCTTGGTAAAAAGATACAAATTTTAGTTACAACCGTTTCACACCAAGCCCTCGATATATATATATTTATATATTATATAAGACATGCAACAAAACCCTGACTTTGTAAGGTTTTGAAATTAATGACAATCATAATTTAATAGCATCTAAAATTCATTAATTTTATGAATTTCTTCCAAAGCATCTGTTTGACTTGACACAAGTAATCCAGAAAATGCGTGCATCTGAATTTCCAGTGGTTTGGTCTACAAGAAGGTACTTCTGTACAAAACTAGAACTATCACTGACGATGATAAATACCCCCTAAACTGCACCTTGACCTACACCATTACTTAATAAGTAAAAGGACCATAATTCTGTAAAAAAATGGAATTGTAACCCCTTTAGAATATGTACATCTCCTCTTGGTATAGAAGCTTCATGTAAAATTTTATTGAATTCCACCCAGTGGTTTGTAAGAAATAGGCCGGACAAAATATGGCTTCCGACCGACCGACCGACCGACCGACCGACCGACCCCCCCCTCTTCTTCGAAAGGCATTTAAAAAATAAATTGACTGTGTTTATACTGTACAATGTTGCCTGTTGAATGAATTATTACATGTGGAAACAATATTTATCAACACTCTGACACATAGGAAGCTGGATTTATTACATTCACTGAATGACAAATATTATTATATAATTTTCATAATGTTGATAGCCTTTTTAAACCCATTCCCTTTTGCCACGCTGTTTTCCACTTTTAGTCATAGGTTATTCATTCAATTATAGAGATTTTCCATTTTTAGCTCACCAGAGCATGAAGTGCTCAAGGTGAGTTTTTGTGATCGCCTTTTGTCCGCCTTTTGTCCGTCGTCTGTCGTTCGTCGTCAACATTTTCTTGTTAACACTCTAGAGTACACTCACAGTAATTATATAACTGGGCTAAATTCACCAGGAAGTGGCCTATACAAACTGTCAGAGCTACAATTGTGTATAAAGTGATGTAACAGGCAGTCCAAGTTGTATATAATAAACTTGGGTTTTGAATGAGTCCAGTTGTTCGACTTTGACTGCCCTCCATGCCTCATATATTTATCAAATTAAGTTATGGACCTAGAGCACCTGTTATTGCACTGCTGACAACTGATACTTTCCAGTAGTTGCTGCAGTGATATAACAGAAATACCAGGGGGGGGGGGGGGGGGGGGGGGGGGGGGGTCTGAAAAAGGGGAAGGGGCCTGCTGGGGCTTTTGATAAGGGGAAAATTTAGCTGCGTTTTAGTAAACAAGAGGGCCATGATGGCCCTGGATCGCTCACCTGATCTATAGGATTCATAATATGAAGCATGTAGATTTTAAGGTATAGTATTTCTCTTACCAAAGTTCTACTTGAAATTAAATTCTTTGAACAATTTTGAAAGGGGACCACCTAAGGACCATCCTGTGAAGTAATTTTGAAATCTGGCTAGTACTTTTGGACAAGAAGATTTTTAAAGTTTTAGCAATGTACATATAAGGAAAACAAGCCCCGCCCCGTTGCGGCCATGTTTTTCAACGGATCGGAAATAATTAAACAATCTTCATAGAGGGTGCCCTTAGGAACATAAATTTTGTGCAAAATAATTTTTAAATCTGGCCAGTACTTTTGGACAAGAAGATTTTTTAAGTTTTAACAATGCACATATAAGGAAAACAAGCCCCACCCCCTTGCGGCCATGTTTTTCAACATATCGGAAATATTTGAACAAGCTTGGTAGGGGGTGCCCCAAGGAACATTTGTGCAAAATAATTTTTTAATCGGGCCAACACTTATGAACAGGAAGATTTTTTAAGATTTGGCAATTTTCCCCTTTTCTGATGCTGCAGCAACCAAAGTTCTACTTGGAATGAAATTCTTTGAACAACTTTGAAAGGGGACCACCTAAGGACCATTTCTGTGAAATTATTTTGAAATCTAGCCAGTTACTTTTGAACAAGAAGATTTTTTAAAGTTTTAACAATGCACATATAAGGAAAACAAGCCCCGCCCCCTTGCGGCCATGTTTTTCAACGGATGGGAAATATTTGAACAATCTTGGTAGAGGGTGCCCTAAGGAACATTTGTGCAAAATAATAAAAATCGGGCCAGCACATTTGGACAAGAAGATTTTTTAAGATTTGGCAATTTTCCCCTTTTCTGATGCCGCAACAGCCAAAGTTCTACTTGGAATTAAATTCTTTGAACAACTTTGAAAGGGGACCACCTAAGGACCGTTCCTGTGAAGTTATTTTGAAATTTGTCTATTAGTTAAGTAGAAGAACTCATTTGTAGGAAATTGTTAACAGACGGACGGACGGACATACGACGACGGACGCCGGACATTCAGTGATCACAAAAGCTCTCCTTGCACTTCGTGCATAGGTGAGCTAAAAAGAGGAGAAAAATTGTACTAATTTCTACTAATGGTTTCTTGTTTTACGTTCTTGAAGACATTCTCATCTTGTCTTGATTGAGTGTATCTATGTACAGATTCCTTGTAGGGTCCAGAATTGGCATGTTTACTATGGCGATTTTTGCATTTCGGCCATGATTCGGAGGGGAATTTATATTTTTAGGGGAAAAACTATGCTTATTTTCTGAGGGGAAGGGGCTTTTAAACGGCCCCTTTTATATAAGGTAAAAAACCTCTGAATACTGTAGCCATTACTGCTGTATTTGGGTACCCTCAGATCAAGTTCAAGGTGTGGCCTCGTTATTTACTGGTGGCACAGGCTTCACACAAGTGGTTCCAGTAGTCAAAGGGTTAACCCTTTCCCTCATACGACAATTCTGCAGCAGACGACTTTGAACGTAATTTGTCAAAACATAGAAAATCTTCATAATTGAATGGATAACCTATGACTTAAAGTGGAAAACATTGTGGCAAAAGGAGAAATTGCACGTTTTGTGCAATTTCTTCTTTTGTCATTATGTTTTCAAATAGCCGTCTGCTGCAGAGGCGTCAGAAAGCGTCTATATGAGGGAAAGGGTTAACCAATTTCTACATAGAGCAGGGGCGTAGCTTGGCAATAATCAATGTGTAGGCCGTCTCGTGAGAAAATCAACATTGTGGACTCTGCATAAAGTATCGACCCGGATCAGCCTAAGCATGCCACACAGGCATACCCGGATGTACACTTTTCGCTTCCTGTGGATTTTCTGTTTTAGGAATGACTACTCTATCTATCCCCCCGTAGACGGAATGTGTCGGCTTGATCAGTCTGCGCGGACAGTGCAGGCTGATCTGGTTGATACATTACGCAGATGTGTATCGCCGCAGCTGCATTTTGGGGCACGTGCTTACAGTGCCTAAAGGGAGATACGCCCTTGTAGAGCAAAGTGGCAACAGACAGTTTTTGTTTGTTTGTTTTATTGGGGTCTGACGCAGTTTTCAACAATATTTCAGTTATATCACGGCAACAGTTCACTAATTCATGATCCCTTGGTAAACAAACAGTACTAGGGTAGAAGATGTGCCTTGCCCAAGAGCACAGTCCACCAATACAGTCGTGCCACGAAGAAAACATTAAGGCAGAAATATGGAAACTGAAAGTATTCTTATTTGATAGAGTTGAAAACATTTTGAGCCATATCTTCTTTTGCAACAATGTTTTTTCAAAAGTTATTGTTATGCTGCAGATGCATTTGCAGGTGGGAAAGGATTATTAACCCTTTCCCACATATAGACGCTTTCTGATGCCTCTGCAGCAGACGACTTTTGAAAACATTCTTACAAATGGAAAAATTGCTCATAACTCCATTTCATAACTAGAAATATCACTGAAGATGATAAATACCCCCAAAACAGCACCTTGACTCAAAATATGGTTTACGACCGACCAACAAAAGGGCCATAACTCTGTAAACAAGAAAAAGTAACAAAGGGCAATAACTCTGTATTTAGATTAAATAGAGTTATATACATGGTTTCTGTACACTGCACTTTCTCTCAATGTGTTGTATCATCCTATGAAGTTTTATTAAATTCCAACAATTAGTTTTAAAGTTATGCTCCGGACAAGACTCTACGAATATGAAAAAGTAACAAACGGCAATAACTCTGTCATTATGTAAAGTAGAGTTATGTTTCTTGTACACTGCACTTCCTCTGATTATGCTCTACCATTATATGTAGTTTTATTAGATTCCATCTATTAGTTATTAAGTAATTCTACGGACAAGAAAAAGTAACAAAGGGCAATAACTCTGTATTTAGATAAAATAGAGTTATGGTTCCTGTACACCGCACTTCCTCTCAATGTGTTGTATCATCCTATGAAGTTTAATTAAATTCCAACAATTTGTTTTAAAGTTATGCTCTGGACAAGACTCTACGAATAAGAAAAAGTAACAAAGGGCAATAACTCTGTAATTATGTAAATTAGAGTTATGGTTCTTGTACACTGCACTTCCTCTGATTATGCTCTACCATTGTATGCAGTTTTATTAGATTCCATCTGTTAGTTATTAAGTAATTCTCCGGACAAGAAAAAGTAACAAAGGGCAATAACTCTGTATTTAGATTAAATAGAGTTATGGTTCCTGTACACTGCACTTCCTCTCAATGTGTGGTATCATCCTATGAAGTTTTAATAAATTCCAAGAATCAGTTTTAAAGTTATGCTCTGGACAAGACTCTACGAATAAGAAAAAGTAACAAAGGGCAATAACTCTGTAATTATGTAAATTAGAGTTATGGTTCTTGTACACTGCACTTCCTCTGATTATGCTCTACCATTGTATGCAGTTTTATTAGATTCCATCTGTTAGTTATTAAGTAATTCTCCGGACAAGAAAAAGTAACAAAGGGCAATAACTCTTTATTTAGATTAAATAGAGTTATGGTTCCTATACACTGCACTTCCTCTCAATGTGTTGTATCATCCTATGAAGTTTTATTAAATTCCAACAATTAGTTTTAAAGTTATGCTCCGGACAAGACTCTACGAATAAGAAAAAGTAACAAAGGGCAATAACTTTGTATTTAGATAAAATAGAGTTATGGTTCCTGTACACCGCACTTCCTCTCAATGTGTTGTATCATCCTATGAAGTTTCGTTCAAATCCTATGTTGCATTGTTAAGATATGGTCCGGACAAAATATGGCTTCCGACCGACCGACCGACATACCGACCGACCGACCGACCGACACAGTGACTCCTATATACCCCCCCAAAACTTTGTTTTTTGGGGGTATAATTATACTTTCACTTAAAGAATTGTTCAATTTTTTGCCGGAATATTTTTAAAGTCGTCTGCATGCTGCAGATTGGTTTTATGTGGGAAAGGGTTTTATGAAAGAAAATGTTAATTTTATCTACTGGAATACCTACCATAGTTCTAAAAATGGTATCCGCATCGGATATGTACAATGCATCGTTACATATATCATTTTCCTGGTCAGGAATGTCCATTTCTAACATACGTAACATTAACTTCCAATCTTTATTCTTTGCTTTGAACTTTAATCGACAGTTCACATTATCTCCATAGTATTTGGTTAGGTTTATGAAATGCGAGTACACAACAGCGCCACCTAGCACGATGGTCTGACCACAATCACTTCCCCGCATATAATCTGAAAAGAAAAGAAAGGAAAAGAGTTTATATGTTATTCCCTCACATGATATCCTTATTATGATCACTTTTGGCCATGAGGGGTTCTATACCTCAATATACAGTCCAACCTGTGTATAAAGACCACCCTAGGGAAGATGACAAGATGGTCTTTGTTCACAGGTGGTCTTTATTTACAGGGTCATTTATGCAGAAAATGAGTAATTGGAAAATTAAGAGTGTGGTTGCTATAGACAGGGAATTGCTGTGAAAAAGGTGTTATTTAGCACAGGTTTGACTGTATATATCTATAAATTAACTCATATTTCAAGCTTTCGTCCTGACAGCCTTCATCTGGAAAGTACATGTGGAGAGAAGAACGATACTCAAGACATGCCAAAACAAAATAACCTGAATAAAATTATTCAATAATTGTTCTTTCATTTATAGAGAGTTTTCCATATTTTTTACAAAATGCTTTCAAAGTCGGCTACTGCAGATTTATTGTATGAGGGGAAAGGGGGGGGTTAATTGTTGTCTCCTTTAATAATACAGTCAAACTTGTGTGAGCGGTCACATGCGATCAGCGGTCACCGGCGTTAAACGGTCACTTTGAAACCCTCCCAACCAATTTTACACTATAAACTGCCTTGATCAGCGGTCCCCTTTGTTCCGCGGCCACCGGCCACACTAAATGGTCGAGATTAACTGTAATCCTATTGTGTATAACGGTCAGCCAACACCAGATTTGTCAGGTGTTAAATTATAGATTTTTCATACATACAGGTAATAAAACATACTGTGACAAACACATTATCGGATTTTTTCATACGCGAAAGCTGTTTGTAAACATGTTAGATGTTGGGTACCGAAATCAGCCGACATGTGCCGAATGATAGTTGCATGATTCATCAACAAAAAGTTGCGATTTTGCTCTTTTCTGTTTACGATGTCGGGAAAAATTGAAAAAGAGTTTTATGAGCGTTTAGGACCGAAAGACAGTACATTTATATATTAAAATGAAAGTAAATGTCCGCTTTGAAATCCCAAATCATTTTATAGTTCCATTTTAAATCTAAAGATTATCGAGTAAAATATTTTGAAAAATGACAAAGAGACATATATTCGGACACTATTTTTTTCCGGATACGTTATTCGGCGAATTTCAAAGTGATGTAAAAAAATATTTGATAGTTAATTTTGTTGTGTACGACGGTTTTAACTAAAGAATAGATAGCAACTTGTAATAATTGATAGAATAAAACTAAAAATCTTCATAACAATGTTTAAATACAAGTTAATAAAGACAATTTACTATTTGTAATGTAAATAACTATTTACCTAACAGTGACATGTAATATTATGTGAATTGAAAACACTTGAATAAATTCAACCAAATCATGAAATTTGTGATAAGCAGCCACCTGTCTTAAGCAGCCAGTTTTATCATGTCCCTTGGGTGGCTGCTGATCGCAAGTTTGACTGTATATACAAGTTCAAAAGAATATAATAATATATTCTGACAAATATGAACAACTGCATGTTGCCTATATTTTATTACATGATAGGCAGTTCTGATGGTAAACAAGAAATTGCCATTTTCCATTACTGTTTTCATCAGCTGCAAAAATAAACTTGGGCCAGTATCGCTCCACGGCAATTAGGCAAAAATTAAATCTCCAAATATCCATATAAGGCAAAATAGCCCCGCCCTCTGGCGTCAATGTCTTTCGACCAATCAATTTGGCTTGAAGAAAACTGATAGAGGGTCACCCAAGGAACATTTCTACAAAATTATTTGAAAATTGGCCTGACACTTTCGGAGAAGATTTTTTAAGTTTTCACTATAGCAATAGAAGGCAAAATAGCATCGCCCTCTGGCGGCCATGTTTTTTCACCAATCAACATGGCTTGAAAGAATCTGATAGAGAGTCATCCAAGGAACATTTCTACAAAAAAAAAAAAAAAGTGGCCAAACACTTTCGGAGGAGAAGATTTTTCAAGTTTTCACTATAGCCATATAAGGCAAAATAGCCCCGCCCCCTGGCATCCATGTTTTTCAACCAATCAACTTGGCTTGAAGGAATCTGATAGAGGGTCACCCAAGGAACATTTCTACAAGATTATTTGAAAATCGACCTTACACTTTTGGAGGAGAAGACTTTTTGAGTTTAAACTTTTTTTCGGTTGCCATGGAAACCAGAATTTTGCATGGATCCAATTTAGGAGAAGACATTGAGAGGATGCTTCCTATGTAGTTTCATCCGAATTGGCCAAGTGGTTAGTTAGGGAGGAGAAGTCGTTTGAAGCAAAATGTTAATGGACGCACGACGGACAATTTACCATGACAATTAAGCTCGACTGGCTGAATGGAGCTAAAAATGGGCAATTTCTCCTTTTGCTACAATATTTCCAGAAGTCGTCTGCTCCAGATGCGTCAAAATAAGTCTGCAAGTGAGCAAGCGTTGATATTTATAAGCAGATAACCGGAGCATTTTCTCACCATTATTTGGACCTACTTGACTTGGCGGATACTTTCTTCAATAATGAAAGCATCAGGATACTGATATCACAAAGAGAAATTCATTATTATTTCGGAGTCATCAAGACTCTCAGATATCGTTCAATCAGGAAACATTACACTACATTGCATCTCAAGAGCAGTCACTGGTTCCCCAATACCCATTCTCATTCTCTCTGTAACAGGGATCTGGACAGCAGTAAAAACTGGACACATTTCAGCAGATGCAGTAACATTTTGATAAGAAGTTGAACAAATTGTGAGAAAAGGAGCTTTTTAACCCTATGGTCTTTTGAAAACATTGTGACAAGAGGAGAAATTGCTCAAAACGAGCAATTTCTCCTCTTATGCCACAATGTTTCAAACTCTATTCAATAATTAAACTATTAATTATAGAGAAATTCTCTAATTCTTTCGATATGTTTTAACCCTATGACAATTCTGCAGCAGACGACTTTAAACATATTTTGTCAAAAAATAGAAAATCTCTTTAATTGAATGGATAACCTATGACTAAAAGCGTAAAAAAAATTTGGCAAAAGGAGAAATTGCTCGTTTTGAACAATTTCTTCTTTTGTCACTATAATGTTTACAAAAAAACGTCTGCTGCAGAGGCGTCAGAAAGTGTCTATATGAGGGAAAGGGTTAAATACAGAAGTTTCTTAAAACAAGCAAATTTACCGCATACAACAGTTTTGCAGCAGACAATTTTGATAACAACTGAACAAAAATGTGAAAAAATCTCTGTAAATGAAAATATAATTACTTATTCAAGTTGAAAACATTGTGGCAAAAGGAGAAATTGGTTGTTTCACAATTTTTCAAAAGTCGTCTGCTGCAGATGTGTCACAAAGCGTCTAAATGAGGGAAAGGTTACTAAAAGATGTCCTCTTTCCCCACTATACTCCAGTCTTAAATTGTAACACAATGACAGTGTAAAGAATCAAAATGTTGGTGATAAGGTTTGAGGATCATAGGGCCCCAGACACAATTACTCTCTAGATTACCATAACAACAGTACCCATGGGGCCAGACAGTCTTCTAGAAAATTTGCATACAATTGAAAAATAAAACACCATTTATGGAAATGGCCTAATTTCTATTCCTTGCCCATAACAACACACACACACAAAGAAGTTTGATTTCAATGAAAATTGGCGAGAATTATTTCTGCTGCAGACGTAACAACACAAGGACCAGACTATCGCTCCACTGACAATTATTAAAAGCAAAACAGTAACTGTATCCTCAATGACATTGCCAACTGGTATATGTTGTTGTCTAATTAGTTTAAACTTATTTATTTTAAATCGATTGCGAAACAAGCTTTAAGCTTATATTAATCACGCTCGATATCTGCTTCCTGGATACTTAACCAGTACTCGCGCCGATTGTGTGGAAAAATCCCAAAGTCAGGACCCGCTCATCACGGGACTCGAACCAGGGACCTTTGATGTGAGAGGCCGACGCTCTACCTCTGCACCACTGTCTTCCACGAAATTTGTTGTTTAATTAATATAACTTAACCCTTTCCCTCATACGACAATTGTGCAGCAGACTACTTTGAACATATTTTGTCAGAAAATCTCTATAATTGAATGGATAACCTATGACTATATAATTATATATAAAAGCGGAAAACATTGTGGCAAAAGGAGAAATTGCTCGTTTTGAGCAATTTCTTCTTTTGTCACTCATAATGTTTTCAAAAAGCCGTCTGCTGCAGAGGCGTCAGAAAGCGTCTGTATGAGAGAAAAGGGTTAAGGAGAATGAAAGAAGGTCATCAAAGAAATATGATTATGTGTTAAAGTATTTATAAATAGAAAAGGTATTTTTTCCAGAATCAAGCAAATTAATTATACAAATAAGTTCTGTGAAGATTTTTAACTTAAGAAAAAGATCTGAAACAAGAGATTTCTCCAATTACCGCAATGATTTCAACTTTGTATCAACTGAATATTATAAATAAATAGAGGTTTATCATATTTTTAACCAGATGTAATTGTATTTGAGGTTGTCTGCTGCATATTTGTCATATGATTATGTGATTTGATGAGAATTTAAATATGTAATGAAAAAGTTACATCTGAAAAAATGAATATACAGTTTAATCATTATACATAGAGTTGAAATTATTGTGGCATAAGAGGGGAATTTGCTCATCATTTGCAATGTCTCCTTTTGCCAAAATGTTTTCAAAAGTCTTCAACTGCAGAGGCGTCAGAAAGCGTCTGTATGTGGGAAAGGATTTACAGTGCATTGTTATACCTCCAGTTATTTAACCCTTTTCCTCATAGGACAATTCTGCAGCAGACGACTTTGGACATATTTTGTCAAAAAATAGAAAATCTCTATAATTAAATAGATAACCTAGCTATGACTAAAAGTGGAAAACATTGTGGCAAAAGGAGAATTTGCTCGTCTTGAGCAATTTCTTCTTTTGTCACTATGTTTTCAAAAAGCCGTCTGCTGCGTCAGAAAGCATCTATATGAGGGAAAGGGATAATTATACCTCTCCTGAAGCATAAATTATAACAACAACAGATGAAGCATAAATTATAACAACAACAGATGAAGTTGCTCTTTTCTACAAATAACAAATCTGCAGCAGATGACTTTCATGGAAAATCTCTATAGATAAAAATATTATTATTGAATAGCAGGGCCTTATTTCCTTCTATAATAGAGGCCGATCTTCGGTGGCTTCCCAATTGCAAAAAGTATCTTTTTTTCCCAATTGGAAAAAAATATTTCCCAAAATCTAAAAAAAAAAAAAAAAAAAAAAAATTTTTTTTTTTTTTTTTAAGTGAAGTGAAGTGGAATACACTATTAACAGATATATTTGTCTTGTTTAAGGTAATATGATTGTTTAATTGCATTATATAAACCAAAAGTCTTAAGTTATTGTAAAAAGGACTATTTATATAGCCACATGTTATATGTCTAATTTTTCCCAATTTGGCAAAAAATCGCGCTAAAATTTCCCAAAATGAAAGGCTAAGGCCTCTTCCCAATTTCTGGAAAAAAGGCCCTGAATAGGGTTAGAAACATTGTGGCAAAAGGAGAAATTTCTCGTTAAGACGAAAGAACTGTTTAATGCTCATTTAATGATACACTCTTGTAATTCTACTTGCCCTAGCTGTTTCTTCATTATTATTGAGCTGATGTTTTCAACTTGGAAGAGTCTATTAGCACCAATGTCAAGTAACAGTCTACAAGTTTATTAACCCTTTCCCCCATATAGACGCTTTCTGAGGACTCTGCAGCAGAAAGCTTTTTGAAAACATAGTGACAAAAAAAGAAATTGCTCAAAACGAGCATAATAAATTCTCCTTTTGACACAATTTTTCCCACTTTTAGTCATAGGTTATCCATTCTATTAACCCTTTCCCTCATATAGGCGGTTTCTGACGCCTCTGCAGCACACGGCTTTTTGAAAACATAGTGACAAAAGAAGAAATTGCTCAAAACGAGCAATTTCTCCTTTTGACACAATGTTTTCCACTTTTAATCATAGAAAATATGTTCAAAGTCGTCTGCTTCAGAATTGTCGTATGAGGGAAAGGGTTATGTGTATAGCAGAATAAAAACTAATGAAATGACCTCAAGCCATAAAAAGTAGGAAATGATTTTTTTTCTTAATTTATTTTCTTCTCAGCTTTCAGTCTGCAGCTTGGCCATTGATAATTTACAGATTCTTTTTCCCCTTAGGAAATATCGGTACACCGTGTTGTCAGTGCTATTTCTGAAACAATTAATCCGTAATAATCCTTCCCCTCAAACAACACATTGGCTACTTCGAAAGCATATAATCTATTGAATGGCAGTTACTCCCTATGCCACAATGTTTTAAAAAATATCCGCTGCCAATCCGTCAAAATACGTCTTCAAATAGGAAAGGATAAACCCTTTCCTTCCTTCATTTATATGCTTTCTAACGCCTCTGCAGCAGACGACTTTGGCAAACATTGTGGCAATTTTGTGAGAAAAAGGGGTCTGCTAGAGATTTCATGTTTGTCGAAAAGAGGGGGTTAACCCTTTCCCTCATTTGACAAGTCTGCAGCAGACGACTTATATTGAACATATTTTGTAAAGAAGTAGAAAATCTATATAATTGAATGGATAACCTATGACTAAAAGTGGAAAACATAATGGCAAAAGGTGAAATTGCATGTTCTGTGCAATTTCTTCTTTTGTCACTATGTTTTCAAAAAGCCGTCTGCTGCAGAGGCGTCAGAAAGCATCTATATGAGGGAAAACACACAAAATCTAGACAATGAGTGTAAGACTTTTAGATAGAATTATAACTGAACGAATTGTGAGAAAATGGAGATATTACTTATGAGTTCCCTCCCTGTAGCTTAACCCTTTCCCACATGCAGATGCTTTTTGACACCACTGCAGCAGAAGACATTTGAAAACAATGTGGCAATTAAAAGGAGAAATCCCCTCGATGTTCCCAACTTTCCCTTGTAGAGACTTTTTCATAACTTTGCCTACCGGTAGCTATTTTCAATGTGGTCTGCTGCTTATTTGTTGTATGTGGGATAGGGTTAAATATTATCTACTACGATTTTTCTTTGAATGGTGTTTAATCCTTTCCCACATAGAACAATTCTGCTGCAGACGACTTTGTATATATCATAATCTATAGGCTTAATTATATTTCGTTGGGGTTTAACGCCATTTTCGAAAAAAATTCTGTCATATCACGGCAGTCTGAGTTCCCCTACTCATGTTTTCGGGCTTTCTCATACCAGTACTCAACACAACAGACTCTCCAAGCAACTGGCTGCATTCCCACATAGACTGTGGGGTTTAACGCTATTTTCAAAAAAAAATCTGTCATATCAAGGCAGCCTGTCAGTTCCCCTACTTATGTGTTGCCGGGCTTTCTCATGCCAGTACTCAACACAACAGACTCTCCAAGCAACTGGCTGCATTCCCACATAGACTGTTAGCCCATTGGTGGAAGACAAATGACGCTTGTCACATGCAGTGGCTTTTGTCAAACATCGGAAAGAATGTTGACCAAGCTGGAATTGTATGTAGAAATTCCCTAAAAATGAAAGTATAATTGATAATAATTTGTATCTGGGAAAAGGTTAACAGCTACAATGAGGTAAAATCTGCAGCAGTCGACATTAAAAACTTTTGAAGCAAAGTATATTTATGAAAACAAGCAAATTCATGAAATTTACATCCCCCGCTTGCAGGAAATATTGTAGGAATAAAGTCCCCCGAAAGTGACGATCGAACTTGGCTTAGCTGTTAAGGTATGTTACTAAGTTTGAAAAAAAATGGTTCACATTTGTGGCAGTAATTGCACGGAAACAGCAACAAACAACATTTTTTGTTAATCAAGGGGCCATAACTCCACCAAATAATGTCCGCCGAAAGTGACGATCGAACTTGGCCTAGGTTGTTACCAATTTTGAAAAAAAACGGTTCACATTTGTGGCAGTTATTGCACGGAAACAGCAACAAACAACATTTTTTGTTAATTAAGGGGCCATAACTCCACCGAATAATGTCCGCCGAAAGTGACGATCGACATTGGCCTAGCCCTTAAGGCATTTAACCTTGTTACCAAGTTTGAAAAAAAGACGGTTCACATTTGTGGCAGTTATTGCACGGAAACAGCAACAAACAACAATTTTTGTTAAATAAGGGGCCATAACTCCACCGAATAAAGTCTGATGAAAGTGACGATCGAACTTGGCCTTCTATGGCATTTAACCTTGTTACCAAGTTTGAAAAAAAAACATTTCATATTTGTGGCAGTTATTGCACGGAAACAGCAACAAACGACATTTTTTGTTAAATAAGGGGCCATAACTCAAACAAATAAAGTCCGCCGAAAGTGACGATCGAACATGGCCTAGCCGTTAAGGCATTTAACCTTGTTACCAAGTTTGAAAAAAACCTTTTTAGCAGTTATTGTACGGAAATGAAGTGTGACAGACAGACGGACAGACAGACAGACAGACAGAAAGACAAACCCAAATTAATAACCCCCCTATTTTCTATGAAAAAGCGGGGGATAAAAAGTTGAAAACAGTGTGGCAAAAGGAGAAATTGCTCCTTTTGTTACAATATTTCCAAAGTCGTCAGAGTCAGTTGTTTCTACTTCCAGGAAATGATAGCAGATAGAATTCCTACAGTGTCATATCAAATCCCAATCTGAGTAGAATTATAACCTTTTTATTGAAAGAACCTAATCAACTGCTGAAATGAAGATCATTATAGAATCCTAATTGAAATAGATTACGGTTCCGATGAACATTTATATAGAGACCTAGCTAGCTGCCTTGTCAATATATCACTGACTTTTATCCGGTACCCCTTTTATCCTTACATACAACAAATCTTCAGCAGATGACATTGAAAACATAATACGCACAAATATGGAAGTCTTCTTAAATTTAAGTTAAACTAGAGATTGCTTTTTTGAAAAAGCGCTTGTCTCCCCATTTGTGTGGTCGTAGGAGAGGAAAAAAAATGATGGAGTTAAAATCAATATGGGTCATGATGATGATGATCTACAGGTTAGGACCAACCTGCACACCAAGTATGAAGTTCCAGGGCATAAGCGTTCTTGAGTTATTGAGTAAAAAACGATTTTTCAGCTGAAGGTTTCTGTGACCTTGACCTTTGACCTTGTAATCTCAAAATCAAACAAAATCAATAGGGTTCATCTACTGGTTAGGACTAACGTGCGAAACCAAGTATGAATTTCCTTGACATAATCATTCTGTTGTTATTGAGGGGAAACCATTTTTCAGCCCAAGGTCACCGTGACCTTGACCTTTGACCTACTGACATCAAAATCAATAGGGGTCATCTACAGGTTAGGACCAACCTGCACACCAAGTATGAAGTTCCTGGGCATAAGCGTTCTTGAGTTATTGAGTAAAAAAAATTAAGCTGAAGGTTACCATGACCTTGACCTTTGACCTTGTGACCTCAAAATCAATAAGGTTCATCTACTGGATAGGACCAACCTGCACACCAGGTATGAAGTTCCTTGACATAAGCATTCATTAGTTATTGAGCGGAAACCTTTTTTCAGCTGAAGGTCACCATGACCTTGACTTTTAACCTTGTGAACTCAAAATCAAACAAAATCAATAAGGTTCATCTACTGGATAGGACCAACCTGCACACCAGGTATGAAGTTGAACAAATTGTGAGAAAAGGAGCTTTTTAACCCTATGGTCTTTTGAAAACATTGTGACAAGAGGAGAAATTGCTCAAAACGAGCAATTTCTCCTCTTATGCCACAATGTTTCAAACTCTATTCAATAATTAAACTATTAATTATAGAGAAATTCTCTAATTCTTTCGATATGTTTTAACCCTATGACAATTCTGCAGCAGACGACTTTAAACATATTTTGTCAAAAAATAGAAAATCTCTTTAATTGAATGGATAACCTATGACTAAAAGCGTAAAAAAAATTTGGCAAAAGGAGAAATTGCTCGTTTTGAACAATTTCTTCTTTTGTCACTATAATGTTTACAAAAAAACGTCTGCTGCAGAGGCGTCAGAAAGTGTCTATATGAGGGAAAGGGTTAAATACAGAAGTTTCTTAAAACAAGCAAATTTACCGCATACAACAGTTTTGCAGCAGACAATTTTGATAACAACTGAACAAAAATGTGAAAAAATCTCTGTAAATGAAAATATAATTACTTATTCAAGTTGAAAACATTGTGGCAAAAGGAGAAATTGGTTGTTTCACAATTTTTCAAAAGTCGTCTGCTGCAGATGTGTCACAAAGCGTCTAAATGAGGGAAAGGTTACTAAAAGATGTCCTCTTTCCCCACTATACTCCAGTCTTAAATTGTAACACAATGACAGTGTAAAGAATCAAAATGTTGGTGATAAGGTTTGAGGATCATAGGGCCCCAGACACAATTACTCTCTAGATTACCATAACAACAGTACCCATGGGGCCAGACAGTCTTCTAGAAAATTTGCATACAATTGAAAAATAAAACACCATTTATGGAAATGGCCTAATTTCTATTCCTTGCCCATAACAACACACACACACAAAGAAGTTTGATTTCAATGAAAATTGGCGAGAATTATTTCTGCTGCAGACGTAACAACACAAGGACCAGACTATCGCTCCACTGACAATTATTAAAAGCAAAACAGTAACTGTATCCTCAATGACATTGCCAACTGGTATATGTTGTTGTCTAATTAGTTTAAACTTATTTATTTTAAATCGATTGCGAAACAAGCTTTAAGCTTATATTAATCACGCTCGATATCTGCTTCCTGGATACTTAACCAGTACTCGCGCCGATTGTGTGGAAAAATCCCAAAGTCAGGACCCGCTCATCACGGGACTCGAACCAGGGACCTTTGATGTGAGAGGCCGACGCTCTACCTCTGCACCACTGTCTTCCACGAAATTTGTTGTTTAATTAATATAACTTAACCCTTTCCCTCATACGACAATTGTGCAGCAGACTACTTTGAACATATTTTGTCAGAAAATCTCTATAATTGAATGGATAACCTATGACTATATAATTATATATAAAAGCGGAAAACATTGTGGCAAAAGGAGAAATTGCTCGTTTTGAGCAATTTCTTCTTTTGTCACTCATAATGTTTTCAAAAAGCCGTCTGCTGCAGAGGCGTCAGAAAGCGTCTGTATGAGAGAAAAGGGTTAAGGAGAATGAAAGAAGGTCATCAAAGAAATATGATTATGTGTTAAAGTATTTATAAATAGAAAAGGTATTTTTTCCAGAATCAAGCAAATTAATTATACAAATAAGTTCTGTGAAGATTTTTAACTTAAGAAAAAGATCTGAAACAAGAGATTTCTCCAATTACCGCAATGATTTCAACTTTGTATCAACTGAATATTATAAATAAATAGAGGTTTATCATATTTTTAACCAGATGTAATTGTATTTGAGGTTGTCTGCTGCATATTTGTCATATAATTATGTGATTTGATGAGAATTTAAATATGTAATGAAAAAGTTACATCTGAAAAAATGAATATACAGTTTAATCATTATACATAGAGTTGAAATTATTGTGGCATAAGAGGGGAATTTGCTCATCATTTGCAATGTCTCCTTTTGCCAAAATGTTTTCAAAAGTCTTCAACTGCAGAGGCGTCAGAAAGCGTCTGTATGTGGGAAAGGATTTACAGTGCATTGTTATACCTCCAGTTATTTAACCCTTTTCCTCATAGGACAATTCTGCAGCAGACGACTTTGGACATATTTTGTCAAAAAATAGAAAATCTCTATAATTAAATAAATAACCTAGCTATGACTCAAAGTGGAAAACATTGTGGCAAAAGGAGAATTTGCTCGTCTTGAGCAATTTCTTCTTTTGTCACTATGTTTTCAAAAAGCTGTCTGCTGCGTCAGAAAGCATCTATATGAGGGAAAGGGATAATTATACCTCTGAAGCATAAATTATAACAACAACAGATGAAGTTGCTCTTTTCTACAAATAACAAATCTGCAGCAGATGACTTTCATGGAAAATCTCTATAGATAAAAATATTATTATTGAATAGGGTTAGCAAAAGGAGAAATTTCTCGTTAAGACGAAAGAACTGTTTAATGCTCATTGATACACTCTTGTAATTCTACTTGCCCTAGCTGTTTCTTCATTATTATTGAGCTGATGTTTTCAACTTGGAAGAGTCTATTAGCACCAATGTCAAGTAACAGTCTACAAGTTTATTAACCCTTTCCCCCATATAGACGCTTTCTGACGACTCTGCAGCAGAAAGCTTTTTGAAAACATAGTGACAAAAGAAGAAATTGCTCAAAACGAGCATTTCTCCTTTTGACACAATTTTTCCCACTTTTAGTCATAGGTTATCCATTCTATTAACCCTTTCCCTCATATAGGCGGTTTCTGACGCCTCTGCAGCAGACGGCTTTTTGAAAACATAGTGACAAAAGAAGAAATTGCTCAAAACGAGCAATTTCTCCTTTTGACACAATGTTTTCCACTTTTAATCATAGGTAACCCATTCTATTAAAGAGATTTTCTATTTTTTAACAAAATATGTTCAAAGTCGTCTGCTTCAGAATTGTCGTATGAGGGAAAGGGTTATGTGTATAGCAGAATCAAAGCGCCAATGGCACTGTAGTGGCGATCGTATGGAAAATCCTACAAAGTAACAAGCAGTATATTGGTGTAGGGCTTGCGCTTTTCAATAATAGTGCACTCTGGTGCGGGTCAATTTGAGAATGTATCAACCCTGCATCTTTTGACAGTAGAATAATGTTAGTTTGCCAAAATGTTGTCTTGGTGATTGTTTAGTTACGTTCTGAAACTGGTCATGATGTGTTAAAACTAGGCCATTCCAAATTTATGAAAAATCCAGTCGGTACTCGATAGACTAGCTACCGTTTAAGCTCATTAGAATGGCTATTTGTAATCTAAATTGTTCGGGTAATCACATGTTCATCACCAGGTCGCTAGGCCATATTAAGATAAAATATTGTGTACACTTTAGAAATGACAAAATTGTCAAGAAAGGAGAGAAAACAGTATCCCGATTAGTTTGGTGTTTGTTTCAATGATGTCCGATATTAAACAGGTCTGTTTAATTAAGTCCCTTCACATTGCATGATTGAGGGTTGTCAGAGACATAAACACAGTGTATTTATATGTCTCTGAGGTTGTTAAAAAAAACTTAGAAAAATTTGAGTGCAATAACAAACACAAAACATGCACACATCACAATTTCACTATTTGCCAAACTGTTCAATTTATAAAAATATAGGCATATATTATAATGCTCGATCTTGAAACTAAATAAGGCTACACTTTCAGCATTGATTGCTAATTGACTCTAGAACGTGCAGACGTGTATATATAACGTGTGTACACTGACATCGTGTGTCCTTTAAACCTTTGTAAACCAGTCTTATCATCTAGACGCTTTCATATATGTAAACAACTACAAAATGAAGCGTTTATAATATTGAGATTTAAGAACACCAGTTACGCGAGCTATTTATAGAACCTTTTGGAATTTCCAGATTTGAGTATCATCCGAGTTATCTGCCGTTATTTGCAAGGCAGAACGCGCAATGATATTTATTATCTGCCAAATCATGACGAAGATAATATTTACATAGTTTAACTCTATGTAGATAATGTCTCGATAAAACTCGAATATTAATAACAATCCGGTACCAAAGTAGCACTGACATAATTATTATTAATCGCGTATGATGGAACTATAACGGATGTGAGTAAATTAGTTTGCAGTAAGGAAAATAAATATCAACCGATTTTTCAAAACCGACTATGTAAATATTGTTCGTTGTTGTTGTTTCTGTTAGCATTGTGGCGATTGTCAAACCAATCGCCACAATAAAAACTAATGAAATGACCTCAAGCCATAAAAAGTAGGAAATAATTTTTTTTCTTAATTTATTTTCTTCTCAGCTTTCAGTCTGCAGCTTGGCCATTGATAATTTACAGATTCTTTTTCCCCTTAGGAAATATCGGTACACCGTGTTGTCAGTGCTATTTCTGAAACAATTAATCCGTAATAATCCTTTCCCTCAAACAACACATTGGCAACTTCAAAAGCATATAATCTATTGAATGGCAGCCCGGCCGGGTAGCTCAATTGGTAGCGTATCTGACTCGTGATCTGGAGGTCACGGGTTCGATACCCGGTTGCGGCGACATTCTTTCGGGCGATGTTTTCCATTGCCTCTCACCTCTGATCTATGTGAGAAAGTAGTCAGTGGCTTCGAAAGAATGTTGTGTAAGTACTGGTGTGGGAAAGCCAGGAAAACATGGGTAGGTGCACTGACCGCCGTGATATGACCAAAGCTGTTGAAAGCGGCGTTAAACTCCAAACAAACAAAACAAACAAAAAACTATTGAATGGCAGTTACTCCCTATGCCACAATGTTTTAAAAAATATCCGCTGCCAATCCGTCAAAATACGTCTTCAAATAGGAAAGGATAAACCCTTTCCTTCCTTCATTTATATGCTTTCTAACGCCTCTGCAGCAGACGACTTTGGCAAACATTGTGGCAATTTTGTGAGAAAAAGGGGTCTGCTAGAGATTTCATGTTTGTCGAAAAGAGGGGGTTTTAAAACCCTTTCCCTCATTTGACAAATCTGCAGCAGACGACTTTGAACATATTTTGTAAAGAAGTAGAAAATCTATATAATTGAATGGATAACCTATGACTAAAAGTGGAAAACATAATGGCAAAAGGTGAAATTGCATGTTCCGTGCAATTTCTTCTTTTGTCATTATGTTTTCAAAAAACTGTCTGCTGCAGAGGCGTCAGAAAGCGTCTATATGAGGGAAAGCACACAAAATCTAGACAATGAGTGTAAGACTTTTAGATAGAATTATAACTGAACAAATTGTGAGAAAATGGGAGATATTACTTATGAGTTCCCTCCTGTAGCTTAACCCTTTCCCACATGCAAGATGCTTTTTGACACCACTGCAGCAGAAGACATTTGAAAACAATGTTTTTGCAAACAATACAGATTCAGGTGAGTCAGCTCGTAACGAGCTGTCTCACCTGAAATCTGCATTGTTTGGCTGTGAGTTATAAAAATATTACAAAAATCCTTGTGGCAATTAAAAGGAGAAATCGCCTCGATGTTCCCAACTTTCCCGTGTAGAGATTTTTTCATAACTTTGCCTACCGGTAGCTATTTTCAATGTGGTCTGCTGCTTATTTGTTGTATGTGGGATAGGGTTAAATATTATCTACTACGATTTTCTTTGAATGGTGTTTAATCCTTTCCCACATAGAACAATTCTGCTGCAGACGACTTTGTATATAAAATAATCTATAGGCTTAATTATATTTGGATTGGGGTTTTAAACGCCATTTTCGACACTTTTTCTGTCATATCACGGCAGTCTGAGTTCCCCATCTCATGTGTTTCCGGGCTTTCTCATACTCAACACAACAGACTCTCCAAGCAACTGGCTGCATTCCCACATAGACTGTGGGGTTTAACGCTATTTTAAAAAAAGAATCTGTCATATATCACGGCAGCCTGTCAGTTCCCCTACTCATGTGTTTCCGGGCTTTCTCATACCAGTACTCAACACAACAGACTCTCCAAGCAACTGGCTGCATTCCCACATAGACTGTTAGCCCATTGGTGGAAGACAAATGACGCTTGTCATATGCAGTGGCTTTCGTCAAACATCGGAAAGAATGTTGACTAAGCTGGAATTGTATGTAGAAATTCCCTAAAAATGAAAGTATAATTGATAATAATTTGTATCTGGGAAAAGGTTGACAGCTACAATGAGGTAAAATGTATGCTTCCCACATACAACAAATCTGCAGCAGGCGACATTAAATACTTTTGAAGCAAAGTATATTTATGAAAACAAGCAAATTCATGAAATTTATATCCCCCGCTTGCAGGAAATATTGTAGGAATAAAGTCCCCCGAAAGTGATGATCGAACTTGGCCTAGCTGTTAAGGCTTGTTACCAAGTTTGAAAAAAAATGGTTCACATTTGTGGCAGTAAATGCACGGAAACGGCAACAAACAACATGTTTTGTTAATCAAGGGGCCATAACTCCACCGAATAAAGTCTGCTGAAAGTGACGATCGAACTTGGCCTAGCCATTAAGGCATTTTACGTTGTTACCAAGTTTGAAAAAAAACGGTTCCCATTTGTAGCAGTTATTGCACGGAAACAGCAACAAAAGACATTTTTTGTTAATTAATGGGCCATAACTCCACTGAATAAAGTCTGTCAAAAGTGACGATCGAACTTGGCCTAGGTTGTTACCAAGTTTGAAAAAAAACGGTTCACATTTGTGGCAGTTATTGCACGGAAACAGCAACAAACAACATTTTTTGTTAATTAAGGGGCCATAACTCCACCGAATAAAGTCCGCCAAAAGTGACGATCGAACTTGGCCTAGCCTTTAAGGCATTTAACCTTGTTACCAAGTTTGAAAAAAAAAAACGGTTCACATTTGTGGCAGTTATTGCACGGAAACAGCAACAAACGACATTTTTTGTTAAATAAGGGGCCATAACTCCACCGAATAAAGTCTGCCACAAGTGACGATCGAAGTTGGCCTAGCCCTTAAGGCATTTAACCTTGTTACAAAGTTTGAAAAAAAAACGGTTCACATTTGTGGCAGTTATTGCACGGAAACAGCAACAAACAACATTTTTTGTTGATGAAGAGGCCATAACTCCACCGAAAGTGACGATCGAACTTGGCCTAGCCTTTACGGCATTTTACCTTGTTACCAAGTTTGAAAAAAAACGGTTCACATTTGTAGCAGTTTTGCATGGAAACAGCAACAAACAACATTTTTGGTTAAATAAGGGGCCATAACTCCACCGAATAAAGTCCGCCGAAAGTGACGATCGAACTAGGCCTAGCCCTTAAGGCATTTAACCTTGTTACCATTTAGTTTGAAAAAAACCTGACAGACACACAGACGGACAAACCCAAATTAATAACCCCCCTTTTTTTCTTCGAAAAGGCGGGGGATAAAAAGTTGAAAACATTGTGGCAAAAGGAGAAATTACTTGTTTCGAGCAATTTCTCCTTTTGTTACAATATTTCCAAAGTCGTCTGAGTCGGTTGTTTCTACTTCCAGGAAATGATAGCAGATAGAATTCCTATCCTATCAAATCCCAATCTGAGTAGAATTATAACCTTTTTATTGAAAGAATCTAATCAACTGCTGAAATGAAGATCATTATAGAATCCTAATTGAAATGGATTACGGTTCCCATGAACATTATAGAGACCTAGCTAGCTGCCTTGTCAATATATCACTGACCTTTATCCGGTAGCCCTTTTATCCTTACATACAACAAATCTTCAGCAGATGACATTGAAAACATAATACGCACAAATATGGAAAGTCTTCTTAAATTTAAGTTAAACTAGAGATTGCTTTTTTGAAAAAGCGCTTGTCTCCCCATTTGTGTGGTCGTAGGAGAGGAAAAAAAAGAAATCAATACGGGTCATCTACAGGTTAGGACCAACCTGAACACCAAGTATGAAGTTCAAGGGCATAAGCGTTATTGAGTAAAAAACGATTTTTCAGCTGAAGGTTTCTGTGACCTTGACCTTTGACCCTGTGATCTCAAAATCAATAGGGGTCATCTACTGGATAGGACCAAGGTGCGAAACCAAGTATGAATTTCCTTGACATAATCATTCTGCTGTTATTGAGCGGAAACCATTTTTCAGCTGAAGGTTACCATGACCTTGACCTTTGACCTAGTGACCTCAAAATCAATAGGGGTTATTTGCTGGTGGTGACCAACCTGCACACCAAGTATTAAGTTCCTGGGCCCAAGCATTCTTCAGTTATTGAGCGGAAACCATTTTTCAGCCCAAGGTCACCGTGACCTTTGACGACCTACTGACATCAAAATCAATAAGGTTCATCTACTGGATAGGACCAACCTACACACCAGGTATGAAGTTCCTCGACATAAGCATTCATTAGTTATTGAGCTGAAACCATTTTTCAGCTGAAGGTTACCATGACCTTGACCTTTAACCTTGTGACCTCAAAATCAAACAAAATCAATAAGGTTCATCTACTGGATAGGACCAACCTGCACACCAGGTATGAAGTTCCTCGACATAAGCATTCATTAGTTATTGAGCGGAAACCATTTTTCAGCTGAATGTTACCATGACCTTGACCTTTAACCTAGTGACCTCAAAATCAAACAAAATCAATAAGGTTCATCTACTGGATAGGACCAACCTGCACACCAGGTATGAAGTTCCTCGACATAAGCATTCATTAGTTATTGAGCGGAAACCATTTTTCAGCTGAAGGTTACCATGACCTTGACCTTTAACCTAGTGACCTCAAAATCAAAGAAAATCAATAAGGTTCATCTATTGGATAGGACGAACCTGCACACCAGGTATGAAGTTCCTCGACATAAGCATTCATTAGTTATTGAGCGGAAACCATTTTTCAGCTGAAGGTTACCATGACCTTGACCTTTGACCTAGTGACCTCAAAATCAATAGGGGTCATCTGCTAGTGGTGACCAACCTGCACACCAAGTATTAACGTCCATGGCCAAAGCCATTAAGCAAAAACAATTTTTCAGCTCATTGTCACTGTGACCTTTCAGCTCAAGGTCAGTGACCTTGACTTTAGATGTGCTGACCTCAAAATCAATAGGGGTCTTCTACTGGGCATGGCCAACCTGCATACTAAGTATGGAGTTC
This sequence comes from Serripes groenlandicus, assembly GCA_031761405.1. Taxonomy (NCBI): domain Eukaryota; kingdom Metazoa; phylum Mollusca; class Bivalvia; order Cardiida; family Cardiidae; genus Serripes; species Serripes groenlandicus. The sequence continues at coordinate 31,686,401 of JASEVX010000006.1, forward strand.
CTTGGCCCAAGCGTTCTTCAGTTATTGAGCGGAAACCATTTTTTACCTCACAAGGTCACCATGACCTTGACCTCAAGGTCACCATGACCTTGACCTTTGACCTTCTGACATCAAAATCAATAAGGGTCAGCTACTGGTCATGACCAACCTGCATACCAAGTATGTTCCAAGTTCCTATGCCCAAGCGTTCTTCAGTTATTGAGTGGAAACAAGTGTGACAGACGGAAGGACGGAACGGGCAAAAACAATATGTCACCCCCATGTATGCGGGAGACATAATTACAATTTATTGAATGAAGTTGAAACCCTCGTGGCTAGTGAAGAAATTGCTCATTCGCCACAATTTTTTTCAACTGTCGTCTGAGACAAAAGCTGTCGGAAAGTGTCTGTATGTGGAATAGGGCTTAGATGATGATATACATGTACAATATTTTCCGAGTCCTTTAACCCTTTACCGCATACAACCGCCTTTTGACTCCTCTGCAGCAGACAACTTTTTAAACATTCTGGTAAAAGGAGAAACTGCTCACAATTAGCAATTTCTAATTTTGCCACAATGTTCTCAATCATATTTAATAATTGTTCTTTCATTTGTAGAGTTTCCATCTTTTTGGCTAAATGTTTTCAAAGGCGTCTGTGACAGATTTGTTGTATGTGGGAAAGGGTTAATTTTCTTTTACAAAAGCCTAACAAACATTGAATATCAGGTAATGACAAACTCATCCAATTTAGTAAATTTTTTTCACTTTGTCCCCTTTTTCAAATGCATCCTTAACCCTTTCCCATCTATAGATGCATTTTGACGCATCTGCAGCAGACAACATTTGAAAAATAGAGATTTCTCCTTTTGGCACAATATTTTCAACTCTTTTTAATAATTTAACTCTCTTTTATAGAGATTCTTCATGTTTTTGTATAAAGGTTTTCAAAGTTGTCTGCTACAGATTTGTTGGGAAGGGTTAATTTTCTTTTGCAAAAGCCTTACAAACCTTGAACATCAGGTAATTCTAAATTTAACCATTTTAGTAACCATTTTACCGTGTCTCCTTTTTCAAATGCAACGTCTCAAATTACCCGTCATTATATAAAGGCACTGAACACCGTTTTTAACTCGAGTGGACAACCCACATCGATAGAAGGGCAGTGAAGTGTAAAACAGCCGTCATATTTAACACCGATCATCTCTAATACCATGAATGACTAAACAAGTAAAGCGTTAAGCCAGTCTTAAAGCAGTAATCACTTGCCATAACAATAAACTGGCCCACCTTATGAGCAATTAGGTTTACAAACTGACATTCAATACAGACAGATTTGAAAAAAAAAACTTTAACCCTTTCCCACATACAACAAATCTGCAGCAGACGACTTTGAAAACATTTAGTCAAAAATATGGAAACTCTTTATAAAAAGAAGAAATAATTTTTTTTAATAAAGCTGAAAACATTGTGGCCAAAGGAGAAATTGTTCCTTCAGATCAATTTCACATTTTGCCATAATGTTTTCAAAAGTCGTCTGCTGCAGATGCATCAGAATGCGTCTTCAGTGGGAAAGGGTTTAAAAACAACCTAGTTAACCCTTTCCCTCATACGACAATTCTGCAGCAGACGACTTTGAACGTATTTTGTCAAACATAGAAAATCTCCATAATTGAATGGATAACCTATGACAACAAGTGGAAAACATTGTGGCAAAAGGAGAAATTGCATGTTTTGTGCAATTTCTTCTTTTGTCAAGTGCTATGTTTTCAAAAATCTGACTGCTGCAGAGGCGTCAGAAAGCGTCTATATGAGGGAAAGGGTTAACAAAGTACTTTAATCCCGTCCCTACATACAGACCATTTTTGGGGTCTCGGCAGCTGGTGACTTTTCATAAACATTACGGCAACAGGACCAATTATTCAAAATGTGCAATTTTCCCTTTTTTACCACAATGTTTACAACTTTATTCCATAATAATATTATCATTTACAGAGATTTTCTAACTTTTTACCCAGATGTTTCCAAGTCGTCTGCTGCACATTCAATTTATATTGTGTGTGGGAAAGGGTTAAATTGTGCTTCATTATCTTCTTTCAGATAAAAACGATTGTTAATTTTTAAATACTGTAAACATTAAAAAAAACTCCTAAGAAAATAAGATAAAATCTATTGGAAATGAAATTATAATTTAACCCTTTCACTCATACGACAATTCTGCAGCAGACGACTTAGAACATATTTTGTCAAAAAAACGAAAATCTCTAAAATTGACTGGATAACCTATGACATTGTGGCAAAAGGAGAAATTGCTCGTTTTAAGCAATTTCTCCTTTTGTCACTATATATATGTTTTTAAAAAGTCGCTGCAAAGGCGTCAGAAAGCGTCTATGTGAGGGTAAGGGTTAAGAAACTTCTGTAAACCAGTATCTGTTTGGATCCTTAGCATATTTACATATGTGTGAAAAACATGTCAAGATTGGTATTTCCTACAGCATCGCTCATGCCTATGCATAACATATCAGACGCCTCGGTTTTGTGTTGGTAGAGCGTTCACCTCGAGTGCGGGATGTCCTCGGTTCGATCCACAGCCACGTCATACCAAAGTCTTTAAAAAAAGGTAGTAATGGCTGCCCTCCTTGGGGTTCAGGGTTGCGGGGAAAGCATAACCCCTGACTGGCTGGTGTCAGGATAAATTGACTAGTAGTACTGGTAACTTATCCAGGAAGCACCGTGATATAACTAAAAATGTGTTGAAAGTGGCGTAAAGAACCAACATTCAATTCAATTCATGCATTCATGTCAAGATCAAGTAATTACTCCCCATCTCTCCCATTGTGAACAAGTTTGAACTGCGACAAACTGCGCTCCTACCATGAACTGAATGACCGTGTTCATGCCTTTATTTGATAACAAAAGAAAACAATTGACAGGAATTTTCAAAACAATTGTATTTCATATGACATACATTTATAACAAATCATGTCACATCAACTCAGTTGGATGCGTTACATTGGTGAAGTGTCTTAGTGCAAGAATAAAGTCAAGTTTTGCCTTGTAATAAAATAAATACATAAAACTTAATAGTACATATTGTATTATAACTCAATCCCACATAATAGGGGCTTTATAAATGAAAGTTTAATTAATGAACACAGTTGAAAACATTGTGGCAAATGGTAAAATTACTCATCATGATCAATTATTTCTCATTTAGCCACAATATTTTCAAAAGTCGTCTGCTGCAAAAGTATCATAAATGTGACTGCAGTCGGGAGAGAGTTCTTTAATCTGCTATTTATTCATATAACCATAGAAAGTTGTGTGGTCAAGTAAGAACTCTAGATACTTGGGAGTTTTGCGTGTTCTAAAATCCGTATTGAGACGATTCTTTTGAGTACCCACATCATAGGGTTTGGTTGTATGATAAGAGAGATATTGTGGGGAAAAGAGCTGAATACTCCTCCTTATAAATCTGGACAAGTCCACAAAATACATCTGTTACAGAGTAAGATGAATCTGCTTCCAGGATCACATTTAATTGTCTTTTGGGACTATTAGGTTTAGAACTCACAGAGAGCTTGTTTAAGGACCCGCCAAATTGCTTGAGTAGTTTACTGCACATTATGAATCACCAATAATGCACGGACATGCAGTATAAATTATTCCCAGTTCAACGCTGGCTGACAGAGAGTGCGTGGTCAGTAGGCAGAAAACCTGCCCCCAGTTTTCTCTTTTAATAGAAGCGACCCTTTTCTCCTTATATATTTTCTTGTCATCAGATGCTTTGAAATTAAGAGTGACAAAACCATCATTTAAGAGAAAGGGTTGACCCTTTCCCACATATAGATGCACTTTGACGCAATAGCAGAAGACGGCTTTTTGAAAACATGGCAACAAAAGAAGAAATTGCTCAAAACGAGCAATTTCTCCTTTTGTCACCATGTTTTCAACTCTTTTCAATTATTGTTCTTTCATTTAAAGGGATTTTCTGTGCTTTTGCCTTGTTGTTTTCAAAGTCTTCTGCTGCAGATTTATTGCATGTGGGAAAGGGTTAACCCTTTCCCTCATATAGACGCTTTCTGACGCCTCTGCAGCAGACGGCTTTTTGAAAACATAGTGATAAAAGAAGAAATTGCACAAAACGTGCAATTTCTCCTTTTGCCACAATGTTTACCACTTTTTGTCATAGGTTATCCATTCAGTTATGGAGATTTTCTATGTTTTGACAAAATACGTTCAAAGTCGTCTGCTGCAGAATTGTCGTATGCGGGAAAGGGTTAACTGGGAAATCCTTGTGAACCAATTAGAAGCCTCTTGCCCCCTTTGAAGGTTTTGTGTCTGAGATGGCCGGGGAAGTTCAACCTCTTTAATTAAGGAACTCAGACAAATGATGCCTTTCATGTCATTAGAAAAATCTCTATGCAGTGAAAGGGCACCTGAAGAGATATTAACCTTTCCTTTATAAGGAATTTAATAACCCTTTCCCACATACAGCAAATCTGCAGCAGGTGTCTTGAAAACCATGTCGGCAAGAATAAGGAAAATCTCTATACAATGAATGTATCATTATTGAATAGAGTTGAAAACATTGTGTCAATAGGAGAAGTTTCTGATGAGCAATTTCTTCTTGTGTCACAACATTTTCAAAAAGTGTCTTACTCAGAATGCATCAAAATGTGTCTGCAAGTGAGAAAGTTTCTTTAAACATTAATCAGAAATAATAAACCTTAAGCCTACTGATTCTGTCTGGAGTCTCAATGTCCTTTACATGCAATTTTGCAGTTTTGTTAACCCTTTCCCCACACACAATTAAGAAATCTGCAGCAGACGACTTTGATTTGGTGTATGTGGGAAAGGGTAAATACAGCAGTGTCGAAAGGAGCATGAGTCAACTGCCAATACTTCAAAGCATGACGGATGGACGGACAGACAGACGATGGAGAAGTGATTCCAGTATGCGTCACCTTGTCCAAGCAGGCAACATAAAAATCTTCTTATTGAATCATTTGTGATTCAGAGAGAAAAGAACTATGTGTAACAATACCAGCATCGTAAATTCTTGGTTGGTTTACCTAAGGGAGTCATTATATGACAGCGTCTGACCAAGTTATCATGTAAATCTACAAAACCCATGGCACACACAACCCTACATTGCAAGGTCTATGTAATAGGCAGGGAAGTTTTAATAATCAGAGTATTGTCATCATCCCTACTCATAATAATAACAGCACTGGAAAAATGTACTTATTTTCTCTCAGGTACCTTTCCTGTCAATTCTTAACTGCTTTCATCAATAACTATATCTTAACCCTTTCCCTCATATAGACGCTTTCTGACACCTCTGCAGCCGACGTCTTTTTCAAAACATAGTGACAAAAGAAGAAATTGCTCAAAACAAGCCATTTCTCCTTTTGCCGCAATGTTTTCCATTTTTAGTCATAATCCATTCAATTATAGAGATTTTCTATTTTTTGACAAAATATGTTTAGTCGTCTGCTGCAAAATTTTCGTATGAGGGAAAGGGTTAAACCTTTCCCAGACACAGACGCACGCATTTTGGCGCATCTGCAACAGACAACCTTTGAAAACATTTTGGTAATTTAGGAAAGTTCGAGAGCTTGGCGTGAAACGAAATAAAAACCTATTTTGAAAACCCTGGTTTAGGGTCAATTTTGACACCTTTGTAAACAATGCGTATTTAGGAACGAGCAATGGCACCTAAATTTCCATTGTTTACAAAGAAAAATGATTTAACACTTATAAAGACTTTATGGTGAGGTGATTAACCTTGGTAAAAAAATACCAATTTTAGTTACAACCGTTTCACGCCAAGCCCTTGAGTTCACCTCTTGTCACAATGTACTCAACTCTTTTCAATATATAAATTCTTATCATAATAGATTTTCCATATTTTGACCCAATCTTTAATGAAGTTGTCTACAGCAGATTTCCTGAATATGGGGAAGGATTGAACAGATCTCTTTTCTCAGTTTCATTACTAAGCTGTGATAGAGATATATGGAGCAGCCCTTTCTCATATTATGTATACAGGCTTTCTCTCATACAATTTTCACACCAAGGCAACAGGCTTCTTCTCCGAAATATTCATTTGAACCTTTTTGCAAAACAATGTATGCTGATCCAAATAACATGCACACATTTTTACGCATCTGAAGCAAACAAATTTGTTAATCATTGTGGCAACATTAGAAATTTATTATAATGATCATTTTCTCCTTTTGCAACAATGTTTTCAACTTTATTCAATAACTTCACTTTCATTTATAAAGATTTTCCATATTTTTGCTTGGTTTTCTTCCAAGTTGTCAATATAAATATTGCAAATATTGCAGATATTATGTATGTGGGAAAGGTAAAAAAAAGTTGCATTAAAAGCAAACAAATTCTATACTTCATATTTCACTTAACAAGTGGGCCATGATGGTCCTCAGGATCCCTCACCTGAATTTTTTTTTTTAATGGCAACCTCAATAACTCATTTTGATGTAAGCTAATAATGCAAGATGCCCAAGAGGACCAATGCCACAACAGGAAATAACCCAAACCCTATGGTGTCTGTCTTTTATCAAATTAATATGACTAATTACATGGTCACCATGTATCAGTTAGTTTTTCATAAAGAGTAAAACAGACCCAGCCCTTTTGGTCTTTCTTTTGAGTACCCACGGCATAGGCCATAGGGTTACGGGGTCAAATATGGATTTTAGAAAATGCAAAACATGTTATGTAGACCTCTGAATTTATTACAAATGAGATGTTTTTTTGTTTTATTTGAACCAAGTCCAAAAATAGCAACACCTCAAGTTATGGGTTATGTGTATCTAATAGTTATGTTCAGTGTTCAGGAAAAAGCATTACACTTAACCCTTTCCCTCATACGACAATTCTGCAGCAGACGACTTTGAACATATTTTGTTCAAACATAGAAAATCTATATAATTGAATGGATGATCTATGACTTAAAGTGGAAAACATTGTGACAAAAGGAGAAATTGCACCTTTTGTGCAATTTCTTCTTTTGTCACTATGTTTTCAAATAGCCGTCTGATGCAGAGGCGTCAGAAAGCGTCTATATGAGAGAAAGGGTTAATCCGATATTGTGTTTATTGAGAGCAGCTAAAACTGTCACAAAATATGCCTGTCAAGGCTTTAATTATGTTGTTGAATAAACCCTTCCCGAATTTAAAAGAAATTTGCAGCAGACAAAAATAAGTATGTAGGTATACATATGTAAATAGATACATGTCAAATATCTCAAATTGAAAGTAGAATTATTGTACAGAATTGAAAACATTGTGGCAGAAGTAGAAATTGACCAACATTTGATGTATACATGTGGGAAAGGGTTACTATCTTAGCTGCTATAGCTCACCATTCACAACAAAATGTACCTACATTTCACCATTTGTTGGATATGTCCAAAAACTAATTGTTGGTAATTTACTTTTGGGTATTCAAGTGTCCTCACAAGAGGACACTTATGATTCAAGTACATGTCCATAGACATATATTGGGTAGACAACTACTGGATAGTTGTACAGAAAAGTTGACCGTCTGAACTTGCATGTAAGCTTTGAAGTCCAACAGCTGCATTATAGCTACAGTGTATCCTAGAACCTCATTTTTTTCTAACAGTCAGTAGATTATGGACACCAATAGGAGCAAAGAAGATTCATATCAACTTGTAATTTGAGATTGAATGGCTGAATCAAGACATTTTAAGTTAAGCACATGGCAGATGACCTCTACAAATTGGTGCAGTTTGTTTACGAGACTGATCAAGCGTGATAACAAATGGTCATCTGACAGCAAACAATGGCTTTCATCTCTGTTTGACCAGAATAAATTACTACAAGAACTGTCAGATGACAGTTGATGGTTGACTGCTTGCAATAGATTTTTTTTATATTATATTTTTGACATACAAGTTCCACAGCAGTTCTATGGCATTAAAGGAAAAGTATTCTACATGCTTTAAACCCTTTCCCTCATACGACAAATCTGCAGCAGACGACTTTGAACATATTTTGTCAAAAAAATTAGAAAATCTCTATAATTGAATGGACAACATTAAAATGTCTAAAAGTGGAAAACATTGTGGCAAAAGGTGAAATTGCCGATTCCAACTTGTTTTTTCCCCTTGGACATGCATTAAACCCTTTCCCACATATAGACGCTTTCTGACTCCTCTGCAGCAGGCGGCTTTAGAAATCATTGTTGCAAAAGGAGAAGTTGCTCATTATGAGCGATATTTCCATTTGCCACAATGATTTAAACTCTGTCACTTATTGAGATTTTCTATACTTAGGACTTGATCATTTCAAAGTTGTCTGCTGCAGATTTATTGTAAGTGGGAAAGGGTTAATCTATATCCGAGTTCCTAATTTTACAAAAGGCAATGTAGGAAAAGTGTAGCTTTAAGGAAACTAAGGAGCTATGGTTCTTGGACTCCGCACTTCCTCCCAGGCAGACTGCCTTCTATGAACCCTTTCCCACCTGCAGACGCATTTTGACGCAATAGCAGCAGACGACTTTTGAAAACATTGTGGCCAAAGGTGAAATTTGCTCATGATGAGCTGAATTTACCATTGGCCTGATTTTTTCAACTTTATTTAACAATAAACATCTTTTATGGGGATTTATCAGGTTTTTGTCACTATTATCAAAGTCGTCTGCTGCAGATTTGTTGCATGGGGGAAAGGGTTAACCTATGAAATTTCACTTTAATACCTACAATTCAACAATAATTATGTTCCGAAAAACACTTCTTTCCACAAAAAGGGAGATAATCTTGCAATTAAGGAAGCGAGAATTTTACATCTTGGACTCTGCACCTTCTCTGGTTGCTTGCTGTCTATGAATATGTTTAATTTAACCCTTTCTAACAGTCCACAACAAATCTGCAGCAGACCACACTTCAAAAACATCTATAGACTAAAATATGGAACATTTTATTTAAGTTGAAACAAAATAATTTGATAGGGTTAAAATAATTTTGGCAAAAAGGAGAATTTACTGATTAATAGCAATTTCGGCTTTTGCCAGAAATATTTCAAAAGTTGCCTGCTTCAGATGTGTCTTTTTGGTAGACTTGCGCATGCGCAGAGGCTGCCATAGTCATAGTGAGTTTGAAGTCACGTGATGTATATGCCCTTCACCACCAACAATAAAGTGCAATTTTTGGTTTGACTAATTTACGAATGCTCACAAAAGCAAACATAGAGTAACGAAAAAAAATCCGATTATTCAAGCTTATAATAGAAAATAACAAGTCTTGTAAGTGTAAATATCATATTTAAAGTGTACACAATTATTTAGATATCACTACGCCAATATAGCACTGCACCGCGCAATTACCCTTTGTAAATTGTAACCCTTTTTTCCCTCTCGGCAGAGATGTAAACACCCACTCGCCCGCTAGCATAAGCGAGTGGAATGAAGGATCGGCTAGTACGAAATTCTAGGCGCTAGTCCATACATATTCGTTCATGTCCTTATTCATAAAGATAGTATGCATTGCTAAGCCTTTTCTTTCTCTTTCTCTCAGTCCATCTATTCATTCCTTCGACAACGAATTCATTTTGGATAGGTGCTTTCGACAAGGTCCGCGTCTAAAGAAACAAATTTCATCAAATGATTTGAGCGCTTTAAATCACTTGTTTATAAAGCGTTTAGAATACTTTGATTATAATAGGCAGAACGAATAACGAATAAATCTTGCAAGAAATCGATCATTTCTTTCGGCCAAAATCAGGTAAATGACCCGCGGATATTGGTTGTTACAACATAACTGATTCATCCTTTTGATTTTGACGCGATCAAGATTTTGACGCGATTATTTCGTTCATATCTAGTTGATTACTAACAGATGACTAAGTTGATGATGGAAAGAACATTAACAAGTTAAGTTAAGCTAAAACATGCACAGGCAGGCGAGTGTTTCATTAGGATAAGTGCAACACTCAATTCCCAATCCTGCTTGCCCTTTAACAAATCACAACCCACCCCACAATATAAAAACTCTGCAGCAGACGAATTAAAAAAAATCTGAGCAAAGATACAGAAAATCACATTTATTGGAAGTGTAATCATTGAATATAGTTGAAAACATTGTTGCAAAAGGAGAAAGCTTGTTATGAGCAATTCTTCTTCTCTGCATCAATGTTTTCAATAGTCGTCGGCTGTAATTACGTATGCAAGTGGGAAAGGTTTAAATAAGAAACACTTTTTCAAATGATAGTCAGTTGGCTATTCTAGTATATAATGTCCGTCTTAAATAATAATGACAAAACTTTCAAAAAACAAGAAAAAGATTTTTTACAATTTAATTGAAAACATATTTATTCAAAGTTGGGAAAGTTGTCCCTTTCCGTGCTTTTTTTATGAGTTCAAATCACAAGCAAAACTTATGGGACAGAGTTGACAAATAACACATTGACACAATTTCAGATTTAGGCTTTGTTTCTGTCAAACTGCTGAAGAAGACAACACTGAGACACACATTTTGATTAAAAGTTTATTTAAAAAAAGGAATAATTTTATTTATGATAAACAACATTACAATGATGGTGTAGAAAAATACATGTCAACAATACATTTTTCAATTTGTACATTCATTGCACAGACCAAATCTTAGCAAGTTTGCAATTATGGACCTCTCAGCACCATTTTTTTCTCAATTCATTACTTCTTGGCAGGATTTTACTGCTAATATTGATGATTTTTTTTTATTTTTGGCCGGATTGCTCTAGCAATTCCGGTCTATAGATTGGCGATGTCTGTCTCTCCGTCTGTCTGTTCGTCAACATTTTGGTTAAAGTTTCAGGTTGAGGCAAAATCTCAGCACTGGTTACACACTTGAAACTTTGCCTGAAGGTAACCGGTAAAATAAATATTCATATATGCACTTCTGTATCTCTTCTTAAACGATCGCAATTCTACCTTCAGTACTTTGTACTTTGATTCTTCTTTGGTTAGATGTTATGAGAGATATTGTGGGTAAAAGAGCTGTATACTCCTCCTTATCTGGACCTTCGCATAATGATGGCATAGCCATTCTTGAGTTTTGTCTAAGAGACTTAATTATGTGGCCAAAATGTGATGCCAAAAATATCATGAATGCTTAGGAGTTAATTTTCCAGAACTAATTGGAGAGAACAATAGGAATATTGATACATTATGTCAGTGTTTATCATACATAAAAATAACCTCTGGATCTTCAGTATTTGACCTTCCTGTCATGTAAATATGATCTCTGTCTATTTTCTATAGAAAACATGAGAAGTGAGATACCTGTTACTGCCATTGAAAACGTTTGTTTTCTTGGAGGGAAGATTCAGAAGCCTTATATATATATAGTATATTGCTCTATTATAACTTCACTTTTTATTACAATCTTTTCAACTATATTCAATAATAGTTCTTTCATTAATAAATATATTCAAATGCTGCAGATTTGCTGCATGCGGGAAAGGGTTATTATAGTTTGTTTATCAAGAGAGCCGGAATTAATCTACCGCCTCGTGACAAAGCAAAATAAGTTACCCAGTACCCTCTGTTGTAAGGTTTTTAAACTGATCATATCAGGCAAAACAGCCCCAAACCCCAGGCTGCCATGTTTGATGATATAATATCAAATAGTTCTGCAAAATATTTTATAATTAAGGCAATGGTTTCCGAGTAAAAGATATTTGAAGTTTGCACTTTGGCTATAAAAGATGAAATTGCCCCCCATCAAGTAGCTTAAAATCAGACAAGTGGTTTCTGAGGAAAAAATGAGCAATTTCTCCTTTTGCCACAATGTTTTTCCTCTTTTAGTCATAGGTTTTTCATTCAATTATAGAGATTTTCCATTTTTTGACAAAATATGTTTAATGTCGTCTGCTGCAGAATTGTCGTATGGGGGAAAGGGTTAAAGGCCCTATTTCATGTCACAACAACCACAGAAAATTGTTTAAAGCCAAGGATGGACGGACACATGCACGACGACGGACAATTTGTCATGACATAAGCTTGATTGGCTTTCAGAGAGTGGAGATAAAAATAGTGTTCTATATCATTAAATGCAGCAGTATTTTCAATGATATTAGGACAAGTGGTATTCTGACATAGTGAGACTCTTGTAATGCTTTTCCCAGAGAGCATTTTAAGGAGGAAATCCATGACAATCCCATTATTGAGTCTTGAACCCTGGTATCCAGCTCTCCAGGGGAATGCTCTAACCACATGGCTGATTTAGTTGTTGTCATTGTTCGAAGTAGACATTTATTATCTATACTCTTCATGTGAAATAGACAAATTTTGACATCTCTGTAGCAGATGACCTTTGAATTTTCTCAAAACAATATCTTTCGAAGCCAAGTTATTGAGTACTGTGAACCTGTGTCTCCCATTCTTTAAGATAAATACTCTGAACAACTCTACAGGGCTGATTTGGTTGTTGATTGTTCCAAGTTGAAATTTATTATCAACTCTTTATGTGATACTGACAACTTTTGACATCTCCGTAGCAGATGGCCTTTGACTTTTCTCAAAACAATATCTTTCGAAGCCTGAATAATATTTTCAACTTGGTATCAAAATCGTATCACTTTTTTGTGGCGATTGGTTGACAATCGCCACAGTGCTACCAAAACAACAACAACGAAAAAAAAATTATATAGTCGTATTTGAACAATCGGTTGGATATTTCTGCAAAGGCAATTTACTCACTTCCGTTAAACCGCCATATATATATATATAGTTCCATCAGTGATGCAGGCACACGATTAATAATGATAATGTTAGTGCTACTTTGATACCGGATTGGTACTAATATTTGAGATTTATCGAGAAAATATCTAAATAGAGTTAAACTATTTACATATTATCTTTCTTCATGTTTGGGCAGATAATAAATATCATCGGGCGTCTTGGGTACGCTATGCAGAGTATCATGATACTCCTGTGCCTCGTTTTATTTTTACTGTAGTCAACCGTAACCTTTTGACCTTTAACCTGATTCGGCAGGAGTTGGTTGTACTCTGATTATCTTCGTCATGATTTGGCAGATAATAAATATCATTGCGCGTTCTGCCTTGCAAATAACGACAACTCTGGTGATACTCAAATCTGGAAATTCCAAAAGGTTCTATAAATAGCTCGCGAGACCAAAAACCAGAAAAGCTTGTAAATCTCAATATTATAAACGCTTTATTTTGTACTTGTTTAAATATATGAAAGCGTCTAGATAATAAGACTGGTTTACAAAGGTTTAAAGGACACACGATGGCAGTGTGTACACACGTTATGTATACACGTCTGCACGTTCTAGAGTCAATTAGCAATCAATGCTGACAGTGTAGCCTAATTGAGTTTGAAGATCTAGCATTATAATATATGCCTATATTTTCATAAATTAAACAGTTTGGCAAATAGTGAAATTGTGCTTTTGGAGCATGTTTTGTGTTTGTTTTTGCACTCACATTATTCGAAGCAGTTTAACAACCTCAGAGACATATAAATACACTGTGACAACCCTCAATCATGCAATGTGAAGGGACTAAATTGAACAGACCTGTTTAATATCGGACATAATTGAAACAAACACCAAACTAATGGATACTGTTTTCTCTCCTTTCTTTAGTCATTTCTAAAGTGTAAAATATATTTTATCTTAATATGGCCTAACGACCTGGTGATAAACATGTGATTACCCAAACAATTTAGATTACAAATAGTCATTCTAATGAGCTAAAACGGTAGTCTATCGAATACCAACTAGATTTTTCATAACTTTGGAATGGCCTAATTTTGAACACATCATGACCAATTTCAGAACGTAACTAAATAATCACCAAGACAACATTCTGGCAAACTAACATTATTCTACTGTCAAAAGATGCAGGGTTGATACATTCTCAAATATACCCGCACCAGAGTCATCGCAAGCCCTACACCGATATACTGCTTGTTACTTTGCAGGATTTTCCATACGATCGCCACTACAGTGCCATTGGCGCTTTGATTTATTATAAGACTAGACTTGTCATTATATCATTCCCTAAGGTGAGTTCAAACGAGACAAGTTTTTAGATTTATGAGATTTAAGAAAACATTATCCCTTTCCCAATTGTAGACACATTCTAAATATGCATCTGACGCAGACGACTTTATAAATCATTGTGGCAAAGGAAAAATTTGCTCATAATAAACATTTTTTTCCTTGTACCATAATTAGACTTTCATTTATAGACAAAAGTCAATGCGACATGCGTCATTCGTCTTCCACCAATGGGCTAAGTCTATGTGGAAAAGCAGCCAGTTGCTTGGGAAGATTGTTGTGTGGAGTACTGGTGTGAGAAAACCAGGAAACACATGAATAGGTGAACTGGCCGCCGTGATATGACTGAGAAATTGTGAAAAAACGGTGTTAAACCCCAATCAATCATTTATAGATAATTTCCATAGTTTTGCCTGGGCGTTTTCAAAGTTGTCTGCTACAGATTTGTTGTATGTGGGAAAGGGTTAAAATGTATGATTATTTTGTTTATATTACCGGTATGTACTTCATGACTCAGATCCCTTGGTAAACATTTTTTGTGCGTCTTCATAGAAAACTGACAAAGACGGACAAATAGGTATGAATTTATGATCTATAATCATCACAATAAAAACCTCTAAAAACGATCTGAAAATCTCTCGAGTAACATTATTGTCAGATTTTCTCTCACAAAACACGATAATATGCATGATTTACACAAAATTCAATACGTCTAAAGACCTAATTAGGAACCACAAAATAATTAGGGTCTCTGGAAACTGAGTCTTTTATTCCCCAGACTGAGTTGGTAGTGGATTCTAAAAACAAACTAATTAATATTCAAGCAGGGCCCATACTCTAGACAATGGAACAATTGTCATCATTTTTATGGGAATGTACAGACAAAGCCTTGAAATGTAATCCTTACTCACTTGCAGACGCATTTTAAGGCATTAATTTTGCAGTAGATGACTCTTAAAAACAAATGTGGGAAAATATGAAATTGCAAGCAATTTCTCCTTCTGTAACATTTAGTAAAACCTTATTGAATTTGATTGTCATTCAGTACACTATCATTCAGTTCAAGTTTTCATAGCCCTGATATTCTATACTTTGTGGATGAAAATATTCTATGTCAGAATTACAAACAGTTTGGTAGACTTGCCAGTAATTCTTAACCCTTTCCCTGTGACATACAACAAATCTGCAGCAGACAACATTGAAAACTTGTGCACAAACATTTGGAAATATTCCTATACAATGAGGGCATATTTACTGAAAGAGGTTGAACAAATTGTGGCAAAAGGAGAAATTGCTTGTTTTGAGCAATTTCTTCTTTTGTCATAATGTTTTCAAAAGTCGTCAGCTGCAGTGGTGCAAAAAGCGTCTATATAAGGGAAAGGGTTAAGTGATAATAGTGTAGATATGTTTCACACCTTCAGATGGTTTATGAGCAATTTTTCGTTTTGGCACAATGTCCTCAAACGTTGTCTGCTACAAGTGCGCCAAAATGCAGTAAGCATTGATGTTTTCCGAATCTGTATGTGGCAAAGAGTTTGATATAACCACTCCAGAGACATATAAATACAGAGATCGTATACTCGCGCCTTGCATTTTTTAAGAACAAAACTCGCTAAAGTCTTGCGTGTATGGCGAGATGTGTTAGTCATGTAACTAATTTATCAACTAGTCGTTTCTGCTATAGAATACCACCCGCTGATAAGGGTTGCGTCGAGTACTAACTTCGATATCTCTTTATTCTTACTTCTCATTTAATGCTGCGATTTCAGCTTTGCTCCCTTCGAGAATTTATTCTTTTTTAACTGCAACGTCCGTGGAAAAAAATGATAGTTACTCATTGCTATTTGCTCCATTCGTGATTTTATTCTTTTTTAACTGCAACGTCCGTGGAAAAAAATGATAGTTACTCATTGCTATGTTAATGAAACATGGCGCAATTTCCCCTTATATTTTTACACAATTTCAACTCAAAGATGGTGTATTAAATTAAATTATCTCGGTAAAAGATGCAATCAATGTTAAATGGAGTCAACATGAATAATTAAGCATTCGTAATATATTTGTTTTAGTTAAGTTATCTTTCTAATTAAATAAATAACAAGATTTTTTTTTATCTCATGTCATTCATTTAACAGACCAAAGAAATATAAATACAGATGGGACAAATAAGACTTTGCTTATATTTTTATATATAATAGTCGTCATTCTATTATTATCTAAGTTTACTGATGTATTCCGATTGAGTAATCTGGTTCATCAGAGGCTTACTATAAGCATGTGCAGGACAAGTGATTATGATCCACGAGACTTCACTGTACCTGCGAATATAGAATGCGAGATTTAAATCTCTATATTTATATGTCTCTCATATTTACTAACAAATTATTATATCCAAGGGGAGTTAACCCTTTCCCACATCAGATCTGCAGCAGACGACCTTCAAAACATCTAAGCAAAAATATGGAAAACCTCAGTAATTGAAACTAGAAATATCACTGAAGGTGATAAATACCCCCAAAACAGCACCTTGACTCAAAATATGGCTTCCGACTGACCAACAAAAGGGCCATAACTCTGTAAAGTAACATGCAATTGTAAAATCTTTATGATATGCACATCTCCTCTTGGTATAGAAGCTTCATGTAAAATGTTATTGAATTCCACCCAGTGGTTTGTAAGAAATAGGCCGGACAAAATATGACCAACAACTTAATAAGTAAAATGGCCATAACTCTGTAAAATATCATGCAATTGTAACCCCTATACAGGATATGCACATCTCCTCTTGGTATAGAAGCTTCATGTAAAATTTTATTGAATACCACCCAGTGGTTTGTATTAAAGAAATAGGCCGGACAAAATATGGACAAAATATGACCAACAACTTAATAAGTAAAAGGGCCATAACTCTGTAAAATATCATGCAATTGTAACCCCTTTAGGACATGCACATCTCCTCTTGGTATAGAAGCTTCATGTAAAATGTTATTGAATTCCACCCAGTGGTTTGTAAGAAATAGGCCCGACAAAATATGGACAAAATATGACCAACAACTTAATAAGTAAAAGGGCCATAACTCTGTGAAATATCATGCAATTGTAACCCCTTTAGGATATGCACATCTCCTCTTGGTATAGAAGCTTCATGTAAAATTTTATTGAATTCTACCCAGTGGTTTGTAAGAAATGCGCCGGACAAAATATGGCTTCTGACCGACCGACCGACCAACCGACCGACCAACCGACCGACACAGTGACTCCTATATACCCCCCCAAAACTTTGTCTTTTGGGGGTATAATTATAAAGACTGAAAAAAGATAAAAACATTGTGGCAAAAGGAAAGATTGCTCTCCTTTTGACGCAAAGTTTTTAAAAGTTGTCTGCTCTAAAGTTGTCAGACAGCGTTTATATGTGAGCCATAATATGGTGTCCGGGATTTTGTGTTACATCACAGAGTCATTATTTATTCTCCTTTATTTGAAGAACTATGTGTTTTATAGTTTAACAGCATGTCACAAACTGTTAGAAACTACTAAATCTATAAAATAATATGCTATTGATTTCTGAAAGAACTGATAAACTCCTTTAATTAATACTTTTCTTGAGCATTTTCGCCGTGTCCTTCCCGACAAAGGCATGGGAGGACTTTTTGAAAACCAAAACAAACTGTTTTTCTTTATATTTAAAGTTTGGAAACTAATATGTGTGAAATAATAATTTAACAAATTACTTGTAAATATAACTTTAAGATTTAATAGAGCGACGTAAATATGATTTTGATTTGAATATAAAATCCTAGACATTGGCGTAACGAATGTGTCCACCAAGTTACATCACGTCTAAATAGCATCAAAACTCGAAACCTGGACCGATAACCATATTTTCATTGCATTCAAATCACGTGATCACTTACATTCTTTGTTAATGTCGTAAACATGTTGTTCTGGGACAGATATTTTTTATTTGACAGGGAGTCAAAATATGTTTATCAAAATGGTGTCTTTTTTTGTTACGCCCTATTATTTTGTTATAATTAATAAATGCTTCGTCGATCACCTAGGAGGAAACTAAATTTTGGCTGTTCTATTTACGACATTAAACATCGCAACAATTTACGACAGTTAGAGACGTTTTACGACAAGAGTGTTTTAAAATGGCGGCTCGAAAATGACAGTCAGACTTCTGAAATTTTGTTACGCCGGCACCAAGCCAATTGCGATCATCAATGGTTGCTTATAATGTATCGCAATGCGTAGTAACTTCCTATTTCGTTATTTAAATTGTCCAGAGATGTTTGCGAACCTATTTAATTCACTACGAAGAACTTGTTATTATTTTTGACTGGGGAAAAAAAATCGCGAATTTTGTCTCTTTTGCCTTGTAACGTTGACTGTCCTGGAAAGCATATTCTACCTCCATAAGCACTTTGCTTACGTAATAAATACATATTTGCATGATTAGTATATTTTAATTTAACTGGAGAATTATTTATACTGAAAATGTTTATGCTATTATATGATTTGTTTATTTTTTTCTAAGGTGTCCTGTTACACACTTATATGAAGTGCACAATTAGTGTCCAGTTACATCATTTTGTGTCCTGTTACACAACAGTTTGTGTCCTGTTACACCATTCTTTGTCTAGTTGTATACTATTAATTATTTCACTAAATAAACCATTTATTTATTGAAATAATTCCAAATAAAGATGGTGAAAATGTAAATTAGATCTAAACAAATTCAACTAGGCAAAATCTTCATAAAATTGATTTATTTCATGGTGTCCTGTGTTACTAACAATACAATTGAATAAGTGTCCAGTTACATCATTTTGTGTCCTGTTACACACCAGTTTGTGTCCTGTTACACACCAGTTTGTGTCCTGTTACATCATGTTGTGTCCTGTTACACCATTCTTTATCTAGTTGTATACTATTAATTATTTCACTAAATAAACCATTTATTTATTGAAATAATTCCAAATAAAGATGGTGAAAATGTAAATTAGATCTAAACAAATTTAACTAGGCATAATCTTCATAAAATTGATTTATTATATGGTGTCCTGTGTTACTAACAATACAATTTAAAACCCACATTTCTCTTTATTTAAAGATAAAATCTATTTTGTCATTTAGAATTTAACAGCTTTAGATATTGTTCTAAACATATATATAGCATTTAATTTGACAAAAGTCAAATATTACAAAAGAGGACACCACAGTGTTTGTGATGTAACTCAAAATCCGGACACCATATTATGGCTCATGTGGGAAAGGGTTTATAACCGAGATATTAACACAATAAATCTTCAATTATAAATTATTTTCAGTGGAATTCCTTGGAGGATTACATACAATTTTGGGAGAGAGAACATCCCTTCCAGACACAATTAAACCACCATCTTATTTCTTAATCTGATATCCCATTATTAAACTAGGGTCAAATTGAAAGAATTTGTAGATTTTTTTTAGAATGGAGTGCAGTTTAGTTGGAAAAGAAGAAATCACTTAATGAGTACTTTTTCCTTTTGCTACAATGTTTTAAAAAGTGCAAAGGTTCACACCAGACACAGCTAGAGTTATCACAATAGCTCATCATTTTAGTGTCAAAATTGCAGCTTCAAGATCAAATAGTAGTGTCCACAGAATTTTCTTAAATTTGACCTTAAGTGACCTAGTTTTTGACCTGACATGACCCATATTCAAACCAAGATATCGTCAGCACAACCATTCTGAATACATTTTACTGTGGCCTCATGAGAGTCAACTAGCAAAGTGTTGAGGATAGACAACACATGACAGAGACAGGGTGAATACAAAAGCTTACCTTGAGCATGTCATACTCATACCTTGAGCATTGTCATGCTCAGTTGAGCTAAAATGTAATATTTAGTTTTCACAATATGTTTTGGAAATTGGCAGTTAAAGTAACCTAGTGTTTGACCCACAATGACCCTTATTCAAACTAAATGGTCGAGAATAATCAATTTGATACAAACATTCTGAAAAAGTCTCAAGAACATTGGATGGAAACTGTGGCTTCTAAGTATCCTAAAGTAACCAGTTGAAGGAATGGCACATGACGAACACAAGGTGATCACTTTGAATAGGTCAAAGGTCAAAGCCAAGGACACAACATAAAATATGTTGGTATAACAGGGAAGGACTTTTTATTAGTCGCCGGGCAGAAGCCCGCGACTTCTATTTTTAATAGGTTTTCTGAAATTACATGGGAGGGGGGATTATTATTAGAAAGATACACATTTAGATGTCTTGAACATATTACAATTGTGTTTGTTTAAAAACACTAAGTAATGACACATCTAAAATGAAATAAATATTCCGATGTTTTAGGTATTTACAGTTTCTTTATTTTGACTCGCATTTGTGTTTTTTGTCTTATTTACGCAAGAGGTCCCTGCTAGACTTGCTGCAGACCGTTATGTGTCAATGTCGAGATAAATACCACGTCGAATTCTCCTTTTAATAGCAATTTTAACTTACTAAATGTCGTTTTCATGTTCAAAGTGATGTCTTGATTTGTGTAGAATTCATTTAATAATGTTAATCCATGAATATCTAAAGTAGGAACTGTTTCTAAGCTAAATATAGACCCTATTCTGTTGTGTAGTTTCGTGACCTTTAACATCGATTTTCGCGCATGCGCATTTCGATATGAAAAAGCGAGTGATATTATTTTATTTTAGACAAGTACAAGACGAATGTTTGAAGCAAAGCGTCAAAGAGAAGCCGCAATATTTCGTTGTACATGTAGAAATTGAAAAAAAAGAACATTTTAAATTCACAAACAACTGTAGACGGTAATGCCGATATATTTCTCCTTTTGAAGACTTTTGTTTACTTCAAATTACCTCCCTTTAAAGCAATACCAGGATATTTAACTTGTGATTCGAATAAAATTGACAAACATTGAAATTATATGAATGAATACTATTATTTAAATAAGTAACAACAGCAAAATTAAATGTAAGCCAAGATAAATGTGTACACATTTCGTTAATTTTTTATAGATACCCTAATGTATAGGTATGAATATAAAATTTATAAGCAAATGTTTTCATTTCAATGTTCATAATGTTTGTATAGACTAAGGAAAGTCAAGAATGCATAAATAAATCAATGCAGTCTTTTCCGGCGACATTGATGCCTTGCATCAACTTTCTCTTGTAAGCAATATAAAATTAAAAGAGCTCCATATTTGACAGGTCAAAGTCAAGGACGCAAACTAATAATGGCTGCTTAGCTGTCACAAGGAACACACATGCATAGTATTGAAAGCCCTGTCTCTGTCAATGTCCATTTTTAGAATTCGAGACACAATTGATAAGTTAACCCTTTCCCTCATACGATAATTCTGCAACAGACGACTTTGAACAATATTATTTTGTCAAAAGATAGAAAATCTCTATAATGAATGGATAACCTATGACTAAAAGTGAAAAAACATTGTGTCAAAAGGAGAAATTGCTCGGTTTGAGCAATTTCTTCTTTTGTCACCATGTTTTCAAAAAGCTGTCTGCTGCAGAGGCGTCAGAAAGCGTCTATATGAGGGAAAGGGTTAAGGTATGTTTCAAACATACTATCAGAAACACAAAGGCAAAGCAATATTCCCCTAACAACTTTTTCAATGGAAGGGGGGGCATCAAAACTTGTAATCTGTGGAAAATTTAAAGAATTTACTTAATCCAAATGAAGTTGAAATAATTATAAAATTCTCTTTTTGCCACAATGTTTTTGAACAGTCTTCTGGTGTGCAAGAATCTTTCAGATGTCTCCTGGATTTGAAAAAGGGGCTAAGACTTTAAAATAGAAATTATTCGAAGACAAGAACAGAAAACTTATAGCATAGTGTTGTGACAAGAGCAAAAGAAATGTAACAACAGAAGAAATTGCTCATTTTTAAGAGTTTTTGCAATTTTTCTCAAATCTTTTAAATGTTATTAACTGTAGAGGAGGCATCAAAATCTGTCTGCAAGGAATTATAATATTGATTTTACGGTTCTACCTTCCGCTGACTGGCTTATATGGACGCTTTCTGTCGCCTCTGCAGCAGACGGCTTTTTGAAAACATAGTGACAAAAGAAGAAATTGCACAAAACGTGCAATTTCTCCTTTTGCCACAATGTTTTCCACTTTTTGTCATAGGTTATAACCATTCAATTATAGAGAATTAGAGATTATCTATTTGTTGACAAAATACGTTCAAAGTCGTATGCTGCAGAATTGTCGTATGAGGGAAAGGGTTAATAATGATGGTACTGTCTCAGTCATCTATGTACTAGTCCCTTTTTCTGCAGCAGCAAAGATCAAAACTACATTTTGAAAACATGGAGGGAAAAGAAGTCGATTCTGATCGTGGGTACAAAATACCCAGTCTTTCTCTTTTTGTAACAAATTTCAGAGCTCTAAATAAGGGGCGATTTGCATGATCTAAAATCCTTATTTGATCCTCTCACCCTATGTTGTGTGTACTCAAAAGAATCATCTCAGTGAGACAATTCTTTTGAGTACCCACATCATAGGGTTTGGTTGGATAATAAGAATGATATTTGGGGAGAAAGAGCTGGATCACCCTCCTTATCTGGGCCTTTGGTTAGGCAATAACCAGACATTAGGACTTTAACCCTTTCCCTCATACGACAATTCTGCAGCAGACGATTTTGAACATACTTTGTCGAAATAGAAAATCTCTATAATTAAATGGATAACCTATGACTAAAAGTGGAAAACATTGTGGCAAAAGGAGAAATTGCTCATTTTGAGCAATTTCTTCTTTTGTCACTATGTTTTCAAAAAGCTGTCTGCTGCAGAGGCGTCAAAAAGCATCTTTATGAGGGAAAGGGTTAAGGGGCGTTTTGCATGATCTAAAATCCTTATTTTGACCGAGAGATTGCTCATAATCAATTTCTCCTTTTGTTACAATGTTTTCAACTCTTCAATAATTATACTTTCATTTTTACAGAGATTTTCCATATTTTTTGTCAGGAGATTTTCAAACAAGTCTGATGCACTTCTGTTGAATGTGGAAAAGGGCATAAACCCCTTCTGCAGAAGATTTTATGAAGCTTTTCGCACTAATCAACTTCTTGCAAAACTCATCTAGTTTGTTATTTTACCATTGCTCGATCACATACAACAAATCTGCAACAGACTGACTTTGAAAATATTGAATCAAAATTATAGAAACTCTCTGTAAATGAAACAACAAATATTTAATACATTTCTCATTTTATTTGTCACAATGTTTCAATTAATAGTTTACTGCTGAAGAGGCTTCAGTAAGTGTCTGTATGTGGGAAAAGGGTAAAAGTATTGTAAGTCAGTGTCTGTATGTGGGAAAGGGTAAAAGTATTGTAATTTCTCTGTGAGACCCACTTCCAGTACCAATTCAATTAGACGTGACAAGACAGGTGCTCGCTCCTCAACATCATTACAGAGCAATCTTGAAACTTTTCAAATTTAGTTTTCATTTTGAACAGCAGCTTTATGACATATCTACCACATACAAAATGAAATTTGTGAAATTCTGAAGTTTAACCCTTTCCCTTATTTAGAGATTACATTTGATTGCTTTGCAGCAGATGAATTCTTGAAAGGAACTAGAATGGAATGCTCCGTGGAGCACATGTGTCACCTGCACCTGCTCATTGAAAATGTGACGAAAAAGTTTGACGGACAGACGCTGGACATAAACAAGAGAACCGCGTACAGCAGACGCTCGACTGATAGAAAACAGAAAAAAAGCTGAGCTGAACAAAAAACCTTAACCGGCCGACCACGCTGCCGCCACAGAAAAAAAGCTGAGCTGAACAAAAAATCTTAACCGGACAACCACGCCGCCGCCGCCGCCGCCGCCAGGGTCATGACAATAGCTCTGGATTTTTCAAAAGTCAAGCTAAAAAGTAATCCCTACGTGCCTACCATGTTATGCAGGGTGACACAAAAAGGAGAAATTACTCAATGTAACAAATTCCTCCTTTTCAAGCAATGCTTTCAACACTATATATATATATTTAACCCTTTCCCTCATATAGACACTTTCTGAAGTCTCTGCAGCAGACAGCTTTTTGAAAACAAAGTGACAAAAGAAGAAATTGCACAAAACGTGCAATTTCTCCACAAAACGTGCAATGTTTTTCACTTTTTGTCATAGGTTATCCATTCAATTATGGAGATTTTCTATGTTTTGACAAAAAATGTTCAAAGTCGTCTGCTGCAGAATTGTCGTATGAGGGAAAGGGTTAACTGGGATTTTTCTTATTTTTGCAAAGATTTGTTGTAATTGGGAAATGGTTAATTCACAATCCCAAACATTGTTCGGTCAACTATTATCCAAAAAGGTTGAAAAGGTATACGTGGTTGGCAAATGGCCGTATAAACAAGACTAAGTTATGTACATCCGCCTACCAACATTCTCAAGGGTGTTTTGTGCCCCTATTTTTGAGTGACTATTCAGTGAGCTAGGATACATTCATTTGTAGAGAAGTTCCATATTTTTGCCTTGATGTCTCAGTAGTCATCTGCTGCAGATTTCCTGTATGTGGGAAAGGGTTAAAATCACCTTTGACACTTGTAACCTATTGGTGTATGCCAGGGCTCAAAAGTGACATCCTAAACAGCTAGCACAATTTGCAAACTTGTGTTTTTGTTTTGATTTATCACTGTAATGCAGAAACCTCGGCCAGTACTGCCTGTTAGCAAAAAGGTTAACACCATAAAAAAAAAGATTTTCTCTATCTCATCTTTAATTACCCTTATCAGAAACATGATTCCACCCTTAACCCTTTCCCACATACGGCAAATCTGTTGCAGGCCACTTTAAAACCATCTAGGCAAAATTATGGAAAATCTTTCTGACAAAAATTTGATTATTGAATACTTTAAAACATTTTGGCATAAATTTTTCAAATGTCATCTGCTGCAGATCTGTATGTGGGAAAGGGTTAAAAGGTTATCAGAAACATGATTCCCCCTTAAAAGGTTCATTATCTCTTAACTTAGACAGTTCTTGATATTTCCGAACCTCAGGAGAGGATTATTGTCTACATACATGTATGTTGAAAACCCCAAATCACGTTCACCCGTATCCTGATTCTGATAGCATTTGGCGCCTTTACGGCAACGGGCATTTGAATCAAACATGGTGAATGATGCACTTGGCTGTTATTGCAAACAATCATCAATTTCTTCTTTTTCCACTTAATTATTTTTGAAGAAACTTTTTTTTTTAATTTCCAAATGTAAGATCTTTTTCTTGGATGTTTTCATGACAGATATTTTCAAAGTGCTCTAGCTAGCTAGCTGTCAGTACAACATCTTAGAAATGTATGCAAATTTTGAAAATTGGAATCACTTACTCAGAAAAAGTCTAAATTACTCACTTCAATCACTTCTCATTTTCTCACAAAATTTGCAAGTGATCAGTCACCAACTAAACTTTTCCCACATACAACAAATCTGCAACAGATGTCTTTGAAAGCATCTAGTCAAAAACAGGAAAACTCTGTATAAATTACGGAAAAAAAACGGAAATTGTGTCCACCTGTATGCTAAGAAATGTATATATATATGATACAAGAAATTGGTGTCATTATAAATTCTGTGAATTTTAAAATAAACACATTTCAGTGGTGCTGTCTTTAACAAAGAACTTTTTCTTTCTATAATATGAAAGATTCAAATGATCAACAAAACTATACCGTTTTGAAGTTCAACCATTCATTAGGCATTACAAGCATAAAAGGTAATTTCCAAGAAATGTTAATCTCGTTCATTAGAATCATTGGGAAAAAAAGAGGACAAAGCTAAGAGCTCTGATTTACCAGAAATACCGTTGAAAGCAGTTTAACTCTTTCCCACATACAACAAATCCGCAGTAGACGACTTTGAAAACATTATTTAAGCGATAAAAGCCTGAAAAATCTCCATAAAAGACAGCTTAATTGTTAAATAAAGTTGAAAACATTGTGGCTCATCATGAGCAATTTCACCTATGACCACAATGTTTTTCTGCTATTGTGGAAAAATCTGTCTGTGTTGAGTACCCACAACATAGGTATTTGGGAGTCATTATAAGGGAGATATGGATAGGAAAAGACCAGTTCACTCTTCCTTATCGAGTCCTCTGCAAATATCACATTAGGTAAAGGGATAAGGTAATTAATGAATTCTGTGTATCATTATGGGAATTGATTGAGAATGGATTAGATAATAGAGATTGAAAGAGTTTTAGAAAGAACTCAACCAGAGGTGAACATTTCCAGAAAAACATCCATCCTTACTGATTTATGGACGTTCAAGGATCCAGATAATCTTTTCCCACCTGCAGACACATTCTGATGCATCTGCAGCAGATGACTTTTGAAAACATTGAGGAAAAAAGAAGAATTTACCCATAATGAGCAATTTCTCCTTTAGCATGCAACTATTTTTTTTCAACTCTTTTTAATAATAAATTTTACTTTCATTGATAGAGACTAGTAACGCATATGTTCTGAAAATGGTCTGCAGCATATTTGTTGTATGAGGGAAAGGGTTTTAAGATAAATAAGATGTATCAGTAACAGAAATGTTTGATATACTCCATCTTAGGTTACATTCAGTTGGAATTCAGTCAGATTGGGTGTCAAGATTGGTACAGGTAGACGAACTGTTATTAATAAACCCTATCCCACATACAACAATTCTGCAGCAGACGAACATAATTTGATAAAAAATGGAAAATCTCTTTAATTGAATGGATAACCTATGACTTAAAGTGGAAAACATTGTGGCAAAATTTCTTCTTTTGTCACAATGTTTTCAAAAAGGTGTCTGCTGCATTGGCGTCAGAAAGCGTCTTTAAACATTATGAGGGAAACAAATGGCAGCTGTACTCAAACTAACAATTAGCTTGTTCAAAGCTGAATTGAAGAAATTGGTCAATTGTAGGAATATCAAGATAAACAAGAAACCGCTGAAGACGGTAAGGCTGGATTGTCGGCAATTTGACCTTGAAAATCAACAAACCAAGGTCAAGTTCAAAGTAACCATAGAAATCAATATAACTTGTTACTGGTTACCTGCAGGCAAAGTTTCAAGTTTGTAACCCTTTCCAGTGCTGAGATTTTGCCTCAACCTGAAACTTGAACCAAAAGACGGACGGACATCGTCAATCTATAGACCGGAATTGCTAGAGCAATCCGGACAAAAATTGTTCAGTTGGACAGCCAACAGTATAAAGCCTCAGGTGAGATAGGGCAGATGTGCTACACAAACTCAGGGCAAAAGTGCTAATGGCATAGCCTATTAGGCTATACAAAATCAGGGCAGATGTGCCTGCTGGCCTAGTACTGCTGGCTATATACTGGTGGCACAGGCTACACAAAATCAGGGCAAAAGTGCCCGCTGGCCTGGCTATCTACTAATGGCATAGGCTATACAAAATCAGGGCAGATGTGCCTGCTGGCCTGGCTATATACTGGTGGCATAGGTAACACAAAATCATGGCTAAAGTGCCTGCCAGCCTGGCTATCTACTAATGGCATAGGCTATACAAAATCAGGGCAAAAGTGCCTGCTGGCCTGGCTATATACTAATGGCACAGGCTACACAAAATCAGGGCAAAAGTGCCTGCTGGCCTGGCTATATACTTAAACTTTTCAATTACTTATGGCACAGGCTACACAAAATCAGGGCAGATGTGCCTACTAGCCTGGCTATATATACTGGTGGAACGGGCTACACAAAATCAGGGCAAAAGTGCCTGCTGGCCTGGCTATATACTAATGGCACAGGCTACACAAAATCAGGGCAAAAGTGCCTGCTGGCCTGCCTATATACTCATGGCACAGGCTACATAAAATCAGGACAAGTGCCTGCGGGCCTGGCTACTTACTGGAGGCATACTGCATAATAGGGTACACAAAATCACTCTGGGCAGGTGCGCCTGCAGGCCTGGCTACTTACTGGAGGCATACTGCATAATAGGGTACACAAAATCAGGGCAGTTGTGCCTGCGAGCCTGGCTACTTACTGGAGGCATACTGCATAATAGCCGTAATAGGGTACACAAAATCAAGGTGGATGTGCCTGCGGGCCTGGCTATATACATGCACTGGTGGCACAGGCTATACAAAGTCAGTTATAAATAAAAGGGTTAGGTAAACCCACATCCAATTGAAATATGACGGAAGATTGGTGAATCATTATTTCACATGAAAATATTTTTCAACTATTAGAATGTAAAGGGATAAACCCTTTCCCATATTCAGACGCTTTTTGGCCGGATCTTCAGCAGACCTTTTGATAACATTGTGACAAAATATGAAATTGCTGAGCTCATAATAATTAATGATCAATTTCTCTTTTTGTCACACTGTTTTCAATTCTATCAAATAATTCAATTTAAATCATAGAGATTTTCAAAGTTGTCCGCTGGAGATTGGCTGTATGTATACTTGTGCAATTGAGGTAAAATAGAGATGCTAGCAGCAGCTTCACAAAGACTTTGGATAGATAAAACATGTCCTTAGATGTTTGAATAAACCCATCAAATGTTTTATCAGATAATTATGCAGTTTTGACATTTCCAATCATGAAGTCATGCATATTTAATTTTGGCTGAAGGTGGTAGGTGATGACTGCATGTTAGCACATGTAGCAGCTGTCTCTCGGACTGGGTAATTTGTACATTAGAAACCCTTCGTCCATCTGAAATTAATATGGCCTTAGCAATATACTGAAAATCAGGATTAGGTTGTTTATTTTGTGTACATTAACCCTTTCCCTCATATAGACGCTTTCTGACGCCTCTGCAGACAACGGCTTTTTGAAAACATAGTGACAAAAGAAGAAATTACTCAAAACGAGCAATTTCTCCTTTCCCACAATGTTTTCCACTTTTAGTCATAGGTTATCCATTCAATTATAAAGATTTTCTATTTTGTGACAAATTATGTTCAAAGTCGTCTGCTGCAGAATTGTTGTATGAGGAAAAGGGTTAATTTTGTGTATATATAGTAATTATTATCGGTAATTTCTTTGGATAATCTTTCAGAAGCACTTCAATGATTGATCTATAAGAATATCCAAGAAGATCTAAATTGATACAGGTCAGAAAATTCCACTGCATTATAACCCTTACCCACATACATGTTTCCTTAAAGAGGTATATATAATTACGTTGAGGCAATACCTCTTTCCCACATTATGCATGTATTCATCAATGATAATCTGCCACAGACAACTTTGAAAATATTAAGTCAAAAACATGAAAAATCTCTGACCATATGATTACTGAAAAAAAAGATGTAAAACATCGTGGAAAAAAGGGGAAATGTTTGTTTGGAGTAATTTCTCCTTTTGCGACTTTGTCACAATTGTTTCAAAAGTTGATCATCTGATGCAGAGGCGTCAGAAAGTGTCTGTATGTGAGAAATGGATAACCGGTGCTTAAAACTATTACAGTTCAAGTGTTTGTTTTATATGGGATTTACGTCATTTTCAACATTATTTCAGTTCTATCACAGCGACAGGTCACTTATTCATGATCCCTGTGTTGTCTAAAAGAGAAACTTATTGTGCATAAACATAAGTCATATTAACCCTTTCCCTCATATAGACGCCGTCTGACGCCTCTGCAGCAGACATATTTGTGAAAACATAGTGACAAAAGAAGATTTTGCTCAAAACAAGCAATTTCTCCTTTTGCCACAATGTTTTCCACTTGGAGTCATAGGTTATCCATTCAATATATAGAGATTTCCATGTTTTGACAAAATATGTTCAAAGTTGTCTGCTGCAGAATTGTCGTATGAGGGAAAGTGTTAATCCATTCTCACATATAATACATTTGCAGCAAGTACCTTTGAAAATTAAACTTAGTAGGCAAAAATATGTAAAAATCTCACTGGATAAAAGTATTATTATTGAATAGAGTAGGAAACATTGTGTGATAGTTGCAGATGAGTCAAAATGCGTCTGCGCGTGTGAGAAAGGGTTAAATTGTGAGTAGGGTAAAGGGTTTGCCTGAATGTCCACAGTGTTCAATATGTTCCTGTCATCTTATATTTCCCCAGGGACACTGGACTGGTTCAGCTACACGACACATCATGTCAAATGACAGGTAACCCATCACTGATTAAGATAACCCCTAAAACCCAAGTCATGCTCGGATTAAATTTAGATTTACCCATAAACGTCCAAATTTAATGTTAAATGCGTTAAATCAAGGTTAATAATTGATACTTTTCATTCCTATTTGACCAACAAATGACAAAAACTGCCCTTTCCTCCTGATATGATTGCCTAACCTCTATAAAAGAAAAACATTTGCAGTTCTTGGGTGTAAAGTGGTTTCCGGATGATATAACGGGATAATTAACAACTTCAATAAAGGTAGCATTAAAGTTAATTACTTAGTCAATAATAGTGTGGATACATTAGCCTTTGTGCCAACAAAGTGATGTACAGCTTGTGTTTATTAACCCTTTCCCTCATATAGACACTTTCTGACGCCTCTGAAGCAGACTTTCTCCTTTTGCCACAAATTTTCTTTTAGTCATAGGTTATCCATTCAATTATAGAGATTTTCTATTTTTTGACTAAATATGTTCAAAGTCGTCTGCTGCAGAATTGTCGTATGAGGGAAAGGGTTAACCTTTTCCCACTGGCAGACGCAATATCATGTTTTTTTTCAAACATGCAATAAAATCTAAAACAGTCAACTTTGAAAGCATATTTAGACATCTATAAACACTTACCCATCTATAGATCCATTTTGACGCATCTGCAGCAGACGAATTTTGAAAATATAGTGACAAAATGAGAAATTGCTCAAACAAGAAAATTCTCCATTTATCACAATGTTTTTAACCTTTTTAAGTAATTATACATGTACCTACAATTATAGAGATGTCCCATATTTTTTAGAAGATATTTGCAGTCTTGTGCTGCAGAATTGTCGTATGTGGGAAAGGGTTAAGCCAGAATCTGGTCAATGACCAGACCGGGCAGTCATTCTTTTTCCACAAATGGGCTAATCTTAGTGGGAAGGTAGCTATTAATAAGTTACCAGGGAAGAATGTGGTGTGAAATACATGTTTGAGAAAGGCAGGAAACACATTTCCTACAGAAAGAAGCCTTCAGACGCCTCTTGCAATCATTGTTGCAAAGGGAAAAATTGCTCATAATGAACAATTTCTTTATTTGCCACAATTATTTCAACTCGTTTCAATACTCGTTTCAATACTCGATCATACCATCATTTATAGAGATTTTCTATATTTTGAACTTGATCCTTTCAAAGTCATCTGCCTTAGATTAATCATTATTAACCTTTTCCCTCATATAGACGCTTTCTGACGCCTCTGCAGCAGACGGCTTTTTGAAAACATAGTGACAAAAGAAGAAATTGCACAAAACGTGCAATTTCTCCTTTTGCCACAATATTTTCCACTTTTTGTAATTATGGATAACCTATGTTTTGACAAAATACGTTCAAAGTCGTCTGCTGCAGAATTGCCGTATGAGGGAAAGGGTTAATGCTGTTCAAGTAGAAAGTAAGTTACCATTTGACCAAACTGCTATGAATGATTGTTGAAGGTAAAGTTACAGGTAGTCTCAGAGGACTTAAGATAAGAGGGAGTGATACCGCGAACAGCTCTTTTCCCCACAATAGGGTCAGAGATGACTGACAGGAGATGTCAGCTGTTTCGGTCATTGTTTTATGTTAAACCCTAATCTCCTGATCTGATCTATCTCCCCTAACAAGCCATTTGGTCAAAATTGTTACAAAACCACATAGCTGTTTACTGCATAAATAATAAACCAGCAGTATAAACAGTTCCACCGTAGAAAACATGTTTCATGACAGACTGCAGCAAACGCTTTTGTAGACTTTTGCAGAAATTTAATTCTGGGCTTGTTGTAGAGGATGACTTTTGAGTCAACCTAAAGCAACACCAGCTTCTCACTTATTTTGAGCTGCGAGAAAAGTTGTTTGATACAAAGGTATTTTGGAGAAGATAAAACTAGACTGAGATAATCTTGAGAACTTATTATCATTGTTAGGAAATTGGAGCTCTTAAAGTTAAAATTATCCTGTGAATTTGCTACAACAAACAAATTCTCTTTTTCCCACAATGTTGCCAGCATTCTATCAAAATTACAACTACTTTTTCAAAATGTTTCATATTTTAATTCATAATTTATATTTTAATCCTTTCCCTCATATAGACGCTTTCTGACGCTTCTGCAGCAGACGGCTTTTTGAAAACATGGCGAGTGATGGGCAGCGACAAAAGGAGAAATTGCTCAAACGAGCAATTTCTCCTTTTTATACATCATGCATATATTCAACTCTATTCAATTATTGTTATTTCATTTTAAGGGAGTTTCCAATTTTGTTCAGGTATGTTTTCAAAGTCGTCTGCTGCAGATTTGTTGTATGTGGGTTAAATCAAAAGCAGTTTAACTCCATAAATTGGCTTATCCAGGAATAGAATGAAAAACTTGGCAATTATAACAGAAGAGAAATTTTAACCCTTTCCCCCATACTGCAAAATACTTGCTGCAGAGGCGTCCGAAAGCGTTTATATGAGGGAAGGGGTTAAGCAGCTTTAATAGGGATGACAAACCATTATTATATGGATTGTGTGCAAACAGTGAAACGACTTGGAACGTATTTTGTAAAAACATAGAAAATCTCCATAATTGAATGGATAACCTATGACTAAAGCCATGGTCACATTTACGGTCATGCACGTAGTTGACCGTAGTTCATTTCATAGTCATAGTCTGCCGTAGTGTTACTACGGTCAACTAGGTTGAAGTACATTCGAAGTAGGTTCAAAATTGGCAAAAAGAGGAAATATATAAAGTCTAATTAGGTTGAACTACGTGTAAGTACAGTCAACTACATTCAACTACGAGCAAAGTGGCTAGGGTTAATTAGGGTATCACTACGTCTAACTACGAGTAACTACGTTACACTACGTATAAACTATGTCCTAAGTATGCGCAACTACAGTAAATTAGGAACGATGTTCTTCCAAAACTACGGTCAACTACGGTACACACTACGGTTAAATAGGGTCAATTACAGTTAACTAAGGCCAACTATGTTCTAACTACGGTCACAGTAGGGTCACAACATCGTACTTAACCGTAACCAATTTTTGAACATGTTGAAAAATTATGTGCTTACTACGGGCAAATCATAAGTTCAAACTACGTTCATTACTACGGTTATCTATGTGTAACTACGTTCAACTACTACCACCTACGGTCATTCCCCACTACAGTCAACTACGTAAGATGTGACCACGGCTTAAAAGTGGAAATCATTGTTTTGTGCTATTTCTTCTTTTGTCACTATGTTTTCAAAAAGCCGTCTGCTGCAGAGGCGTCCGAAAGCGTAAAACGGTTTATATGAGGGAAGGGGTTATGCAGCTTTAATAGGGATGACAAACCATTATTATATGGATTGTACAAACAGTGTTCAAAACCAGTTACCATTTGTACAAACAAATGTGATCCCCCTTGGTTCACCTTTGATCTTTTAAACCTTTACAACTAACACTTACAGATGCATTCTTATGCATTATTTTGTGACAAAGAACTTTTGAAAAAATAGAAGGAACATGAGGAATTGCTCATGATGAGAAATGTCTTCATTTGCCACAATGTTTTCAACTTTATTCATTGATAATATTTTTTTAATTTACAAGAGATTTCTTTTCAAACTTGATGGCCTAGAAATATTTTTAGTCCCCTAATTGTTACTGCAGATATGTAATACATGTGGTAAAGGTTTAACTCTTTCCCTCGTATAGATGCTTTTTGACGCCTCTGCAGCAGACAGTTTTTTGAAAACATAGCGACAAAAGATGAAATTGCACAAAACGTGCAATTTCTCCTTTTGCCACAATGTTTTCCACTTTTTGTCATAGAATATCTGTATAATTATGTTCAAAGTCGTCTGCTGCAGAATTGTCGTATGAGGGAAAGGGTTAATCTTTATTAATCAGGATGCAGCCACAATCTCTGCATGACCAATACCAGAGACATATAAACACAGAGATAAGCGACACTGGATTTTCAAGCAAAATCACGATTCAGTGAACGGGTATAGCCAAAAAAGTCGATAATATTGCGTAATATGATCCGTGTATTGCAACCGCTTTATAGAAAATGAAAAGCGTCTGACGACCCCGATTATTCACTCGGAATACTTGTTTTACTTTGTAGGTTGTATACAATTAATACCCTGAATTCTAAGCGAAGTCTTATTTGTCCTACAAAAAATACTAGTTATATATCTGTTGATCCGTCAATATGTATTTACTTATCTTTGGTAGTTTAATAATGGAATACGAGAACAAATACACCATTACTTGTAAACATCTACTGTTCAACGTTATGTTTAGGGACCGCAGAGACATATAAACACAGCTTCTACTGGTTTATGCCCATTTCGTCTAATCCAATTTTGTCTTCACTTTTTGCACTTTCTCCCATTTCGTCTACACTTAGATTAATGAGACAGACGTTGCTAACACGCTAATTAAAAAAATTGTAGACGAAATGGGATGTTACCCTTCTACTGTTCTTTTTTTTATTACCATCATACTCGACATTACAACGATTTTGCAAGCATCAATGCGACTATCATACTCGGCATTACAACGATTTTGCAAGCATCAATGCGACTCATCGAGGTTTTGTTT
Organism: Serripes groenlandicus; assembly: GCA_031761405.1. NCBI lineage: Eukaryota > Metazoa > Mollusca > Bivalvia > Cardiida > Cardiidae > Serripes > Serripes groenlandicus. The sequence continues at coordinate 31,721,176 of JASEVX010000006.1, forward strand.
TAATAAATGAATAACCAATATTGAATGGTGTACATGTCTATGTCGTTTATGTCAATTCAAAGGCCCTATTTATTTAATTACATTTCCGGTTTGACATAATTTCCCACTTAAATACGCCTTTCGAAATAATTGTGGCACAACGAGAAATTACTCATAATAAACAATTTCTCCTTTTGCAACACTGATTTCAATAATCATACTATCTTTTATAGATATTTTCAAAGTCGTCTGCTGCAGATTCGTTGATTGTGGGGCAGGATAATGAGAAGTTGACAGAGAGTATGTGTTTTCACATATTTACATGATTGTGGCCAACTACCCCTATACTTTGTTTAATTGTTTGAGATAAATTTGTTAATTAGAAGTTGACAGAGAGTAAATGTTTTCACACCTTTCCATTATAAAAGGACCCATTGCTTGTGAAAAAAAATTCACAGTTATTACCTAATTAGTCCTCAATACATTTCTTCCATCTGTGGAATTTTAATTACCTTTCATTTGGAGTATAACTCTTCTCGGATAAACAAAAACAAAAAACTCGTGTTTCACATACATATCAATTTATTTCCATAGATCACTCTGACAACATTGTAAGAAATTCTGCTTTATATAATAATATAATACAAGTTAATCCATTTAATGAATGTCCCAACAACTGGTTTATGAATAAATTCTTTAGATATATGTTAAAACAATGAATAATATCGGATACAAGACCAACTTAGAACACGTAGTTTGCAAATTGTTTGGGATAAATTCATAAAGCTTATATCAATTTGTTAATTTCTCGATGGTAATTGTTTATCAATAACGACACCTTCAGCAGCTCTGTAACGTAATTGAGTAAATTTGATGTTTTCACTGTTTCTATAGAGGTTTTTTTTTCCAAAATAGTTTTCGGGGGAGACAAATCACGATTCTTCTCTTTTTTAGGGCTCTAGTCTTAGTCTGAAAGTATAATTTACAATTAAATATTTCATATTTTAAAGTCATCTGCCACTAATTATATGTGTTCGAATTGTGCAATACTGTCTTAACCCTTTCTTATCCCTTTCCCAGATGCAAACAAAAATTGCAGCAGACGGCTTTGAACACATTAAGAAAACCTCAATACATGAAGGATAAATTACTGAAGTCATTTGAAAACTTTGTTGCAAAAAGAGATAATGCTTGTTTTCAAAAGTCGTTTGCTGCAGATTATGGGAAACGTTAAAAGAAGACATTTTGATTTATGCGCTTTACCGTTTTGGTAAGAAAGGGTTACATCAATTGTCAATTAGAGTGGTTAAGTGTAAAGGGTTTTTAAAAAACAGTTAACATCAAAAGCAGTAAACTTTGACTCCTTTGAACTGAAATTTAATTGAAAGATACTGGTGTTTCTGTGTACATGTCAAATCAAACATCACATCTGGTACTATCGTCGGTATGTCACCACCTGACACCTGGTTACCATCTGGAAACAAGTTGTATCAATTAAACCGTATCATATTATAATGAACAATTTGTCCTTTAGCCACAATTCTTTTATATTTTTATTTATAGAGAAATTTTTTAGCTACTCTGGAGACAAAATATTCAACATTAAGAGAATGCATAATAAGTAAATCACTGATTTATGTAATTCACCAAACCAGGACACGTATCAATAAGTAAGATATATCTTAGAAATAATATTGTCATAGAAGAGCTGAAACTATTTCTATTCCACTAATCTATTAACATGTCTTTTCACATCAAAACAAAAATGTCGCTCACAAAATTTAAATTTAAAAAAGGAGGCGCTGTTAAAAACAGAGCATTTGATAAGGAATATCAGAGATATCTTTGTCATAAAACCTATGTTCCCCATTATAAATTTGAAAAATGTATACACCGTGTTAAAGATATAAGTCTTCCTGACAAGACGGATTAATTCAAATTAAAAAGAAACAATTGAAATTACTCATTTCGACCAATTTAAAAAAAGAGGCGCTCTCAAAAACAGTGCATTTGATAAGTAAAATCAGAGAAATCTTAGTCATAACACCTATGTTTCGCATTATCAATTTAAAAAATGTGTACACCGTTTTAAAGACATAAGTCTTCCTGACAATACGGATTAATTCAAATTGAAAATAAACAATTAAAATCACTCATTTTGACCAATTTAAAAAAGGAGGCGCTCTCATAAACAGTGCATTTAATAAGTAAAATCAGAGAAATCTTAGTAATAACACCTATGTTTCGCATAATCATTAACAAAAATTGTAAACCGTTTTAAAGATATAAGTCTTCCTGACAAGACGGAATAATTCAAATTGACCAACACAATCGAAATCACTCATTTTCACCAATTTTACAAAAGGAGGGGCTCTCAAAATCAATGCAGTTGATATGTAAAATCAGAGAAATCTTAGTCCTAACACCTATATTTCGCATTATCAATTTAACAAAAGTGTACACCGTTTTAAAGATATAATTCTTCCTGACAGGATGGATTAATTCAAATTGACAAAAGAAAATTGAAATCACTCATTTTGACCAATTTAAAAAAAGGAGGCGTCCTCAAAATTAGTGCAGTTGATAAGTAAAATCAGAGAAATCTTAGTCATAACAACTTTGTTTCGATTTAACAATTTTAAAAAATGGTACACCATTACAAATATATAAGTCTTCCTGACAAGACGGATTAATTCAAATTGACAACAAAAATTGAAATCACCCATTTTTACCAATTTTACAAAAGGAGGTGCTCTCAAAATCAGTGCAGTTAATATGTAAAATCAGAGAAATCTTAGTCCTAACACCTATGTTTCGCAATATCAATTTAAAAAAAGTGTACACCGTTTCAAAGATATAAGTCTTCCTGACAGGATGGATTAATTCAAATTGACAAAAGAAAATTGAAATCACTCATTTTGACCAATTTAAAAAAAGGAGGCGCTCTCAAAATCAGTGCAGTTTATAAGTAAAATCAGAGAAATCTTAGTCATAACACCTATGTTTTGAATTATCAATTTAAAAAGACTGTAGACCATTTAAAGATATGTCTTCCCGACAATACGAAATGGTTTAAATTGAAGTGGAATATTTGAAAATTGTCATTTATTAACACGTCTTTTTACTTATTCTAGTAGACGGTGGCAAGACAATATTCCAAATCAGTATAATCTGTACTTTCACTTTCAACATCAATTTGATAAAGCTTTCAAATAAATGATAAACAATGTTAACAAAATGAACCATCAAAAGTTTCCTATGTAAGACCTAAAATAGGAACCCGAAAATATTATTTCTTCGCTGTGAATATAACATAAACAAATGGGTGTCAATACTGTCATAATATGGAGCTTCACAGTATTTGCAAAGAAGTTTTTTAAAACAAGTTTTCCATAAACTTCTCCTATACATATGCATTAATAAATATAAAAAACATAAATAATTATCAAACAATTTACCTTATTTAGTTTCCTGGATGTGTAAAAACAATTTTCCACCGCTCGCTTCCTTTCACAACAAAATAAATAGGTTACGAAATAAATATGGCACATCATTTTCAGAATCCACTGTAATGATCACGTGGTTTGATCACGTGGCTTGACCCGCTCGCCGTTTGAAGTATTTTGTTCTTCGTAAGGCATTGGCAATCGTGTTGCTTATCTCTGTGTTTATATGTCTCTGCCAATACATAGTTATAGAAAATGTTGTTTCAGATCTGTATATTCTGTTTTAACCCTTTCCCTCATATAGATGCTTTTTTACCCCTCTGCAGCAGACAGCTTTTTGAAAACATAGCAATTTCTCCTTTTGACACAATGTTTCCATTTTTTGACAAAATATGTTCAAATTCGTCTGCTGCAGAATTGTTGTATGGGGAAAAGGGTTAATGTCCATCTGCTTTGAAATGTCAACACAATGTGTGGACATGTGTTTAAAATATGTCTTTGGGCTGGCAAATGGTCCAAATGGGACATAAAAACTTAAAAGTATGATTTTGATCAAGTTGAAAATAAGTTGTGGGAAAAAGGTCATATTGGCAAGAGTTATTTTAATTAAATACAATAAAGATCTAGCTCCTATGTCTGTGATGTCATTGAATGTCATAGCTAACTGGTTAAGTCGGAACTAATTGGATTTTGTTTTGCACTTATTTTCTATGTGGTTAAACAATGTTTGCATTTTGAAAGCAATGTGGGAAAAAGGAGATATTATTATACTCAACATGATCAATTTCTCCTTCTTCCAATATGTTTTGTAAAAAAGTTGTTTGCTGTTTCTGTAGGCATCTAGGCATGATTATGAAAGTTCTCTGTAAATGAAAGAGAATTGAAAACATTGTGACATCGGAAAAAAAATGCCCATTTTGCGCACTTTCTTCTTTTGCTTCAATGGTTTCAGAAGTAGTCTCCTTTTTTTGTTTGTTTAATTGGGGTTTTACGCCGCTTTCAAGCTTATTTCAGTTATATCACGGCGACAGTTCACCTATTCATGATCCCTGGGTAAACAAACCACTACAAGGCTAGAAAATGTGCCTTGCCCAAGGGCAAAAGTAGTCTGCTAGCCTATGAGGGTAAGGATGAAACAAAATATATTAGGAATGATAAATCTGTGGCCTCCAGCATGAGCGAAAGGGTTAATAAAGCTCCATGAAAACAAACCTTAACCCTTTCCCTCATACGACAATTCTGCAGCAGACGACTTTGAACGTATTTTGTCAAAACATAGAAAATCTCCATAATTGAGTGGATAACCTATGACAAAAAGTGGAAAACATTGTGGCAAAAGGAGAAATTGCACATTATGTTTTCAAAAAGCCGTCTGCTGCAGAGGCGTCAGAAAGCGCCTATATGAGGGAAAGGGTTAACAACATGAGCATGAGTGAAAAATCTTTTACATATGCTTATTGAAACTGCTTTACAGAAGTTTCACAAGACCTGCTATAAGTTTCACTAATTGGCCAACAGTTCAAAGTCAGAGCAGTGGAGAGAGAATGCGATCAAATGAACAATTTCTGATTTTCCCCTCAATAAAATTTATTATTGAGGGGAAAATCAAAAATTGTTAATGCTCTCATCTTTTTTAAAAATATATAAGAATTCCTATGAGTGTTGCAAAGAAATTCATCATATCAGGTCAAAACCTAAAGCAGATGTACAGAGCTCTAGATATTAAAGGGGCATGTTCTAAAATCCTTATTTGACATATAACCCATTGTTGTGGGTGAGTACCCACAGCATTGGGTTTGGTCGGAAAATAAGAAAGATAATGTAGGGAAAAGAGCTGTATTTGTATACGCAAGGCTGGTTTTCCTATGTAAAGGCTAGTTGACTGATGAAAGGTATGGAAAAGTAAACCTGGTGCTAGCTGACTGATGAAAGGTATGGGATAAGTAAACCATCTGAATGCAATTAACCTGGAGTGGAACTTAATTGAATTAAGAACACATTATTTACATAAAATTTACCTGTTACTACTTTGTACACTAATTGTAAAAATGCTAATTTACATACACACATAGTGTGGCCTTGAGAAGAATTTGTCTTATTGCATGCAAATGTTTCATGGAAAACTCTGTCTCACATACAACAAACATGCAGCAGATGAATTTGAAATATTCTATGCAAAATATGAAAAATCTCTACGAATGAAGTTTTTATGGCTGCTCTAAAGGGACACACATTTTTATAAATTACATACAATTTTTTTTTTATCTTGTGCGCATGAGATAGTATCTCATGTGCAGCGAGATACTAAGTTGTGTGAACGAGATACTTATATCTTGTGCGCACGATCGAGATACTATGTTGTGCAAACGAGATACTATCTTGTGCGCACGAGATACCAGTTGAAGTAAGTTGTGCGAATGAGATACTTATCTCGTTCACACGAGATACTAAGTTGTGTGAACGAGATACTATTTTGTGCGCACGAGAAAAAATAAAAAAGTGTACGTAATTTATAAAAATGTGTGTGTCCCTTTAGAGCTGCTGTAAGTTTTACTGAAAACAGTTGAAAATGTTAAGGGAAAAGGAAATATAAATTCTCATTATGAACAAATTCTCCTTTTTCCAAAATGTTTCTTTAAACACTTTTCTAAAATTGTACTTGCGTTACAATTGTTTTCATCAAACTTGTCTTCGCTAATTAAATAAAGACTTGTTGTATGGGGGCCCCGGGAAGGGGTTATAAGTATAGGGACACCTCATAAATTTTTCCTTTTTCCCACTTTATATGCATTTTGATGCCTCTGCAGAGGACTTTTGAAAACATTGCGACAAAAGGAGAAATTGATCATAGAGAGTAATTTCTCCTTTATCCACAATGTCTTTGACTCTTACCAATAATTAACCCTTTCCTGCATACAAGAAATCTGCAGCAGACGACTTTGAACATATTTTTGTCAAAAAATAGAAACTCTATAATTGAATGGATAACCTATGACTAAAAGTGGAAAAACATTGTGGGAAAAGGAGAAATTGCTCGTTTTGAGCAATTTCTTCTTTTGTCACTATGTTTTCAAAAAGCCCTCTGCTGCAGAGGCAATAGAAAGTGTCTATATGAGGGAAAGGGTTAAGCCTAGTAGAGAATATCAGTATAGTAGAAGGATAAAGGAATTGCATATCAAATCAGAAGGAAGAATCAATTACAGAAACAGTTCTGATCTAGTTTCCCACCTTTAGCTCCTCTGCAGCAGACGGCTTTTGGAAATATTGTGGCAAAAGGAGAAACTCCTCAAATTGAGCAACTTCTCCATTCGCCACAATGTTTTCAAATTTTTGCAGTAATTATACCTTCATTTATAAAGAGATTTTCCCAGGCTTTTTTGCCAACATGCTTTCAAAGTCGACTGCTACAGGTTTGCTGTATGTGGGAAGGGGTTAAAACAAGCCATCAGAAGTGCTGTTGTAAATGTTTTCAAACAGTTTGAATGAAGACTAAATCCTCTCTCAATTTCTTAAATAATGTGCTTTCACATTGATGATTGTTCATCCCATTATTTCTTTCCAAACATTAACAAAGCAAATGTTCTACAATGTAGCGGATTTTCTTAACAAACAACATCATTGATTTTTATTTTCCTTTGCTAAAAAGCGGCATGTGGTGTCATTATTTCTAACGCTTTTCGCTCATAAACAACGAATAATCAGAGTTTGCGACAGCAGAATCATTTTGATTCACTATTCATGTTTTTCCACACACACTCGATGACACGTTCATTCATAACAACCTTGTATTTTGCAGACGACAGATTCTTTATGTCGTCTGCTATACAATACATACTTTTGTTTACAATGTTAGCTTTCTCTCTCTCTCTCTCTCTCTCTTTCTCTCGCGGATATAGATGGTAAAACGTAAAGGAAATATTTAAAGTAAGCCGATTAATCACAAAGTACATTGACCAATATTTGTGTTAGAACCCAGCCGTGGTTTTACACTTCGACGCTAAACTGACAGTCATTTATCATAACATCACACATGTATATTGTGGTCAGTGTGACCTTAAAAACAAACGCCGTCCTGTCAGATATAAAAAACAAATTCAACAAAAATATTCACTTACAGGTGGCCGATGTTTTGCAATAAGATTTCCCAATAATCACAAATAAAATCCAAATAACACTCGCGGTTTGTAATTCCCAGTCATGGCCTTTCGCCATGATCGTAACTACTGAATCGCTGAACGCGATCCGTTGAACGCCCTCTATAAACATAGCAAGGTGCGCGCCTAATTGGACGATAACTCTTGGTTGAATTTAAACGATATGGCGGGAAATGTTCTTCTGTATTTGCTTCGGCGTGCAACATCGCAGGCTTACAGGGATTTGTGCTGTTTAAACTATATTTTTAAGATCGGTTTTCCATTTGCTTGGTCCGATGAACAACACCGCATCAAGTGATCAAGATCATTAGAAAAGTTAGGGTTCTAATTACATTATTGACATAAATGTTTAGGGTGTTTACAGCGCATTCAACATTTGTTCAGTTATACCACGGCGGTTGGTGGGTAAGTAACCAGTACTACTGGTACATTTATTCTGACACCAGCGAGTCAGTCGTAATGCTAATCCCACAATCCTGAGCGCCAAGGAGGAAAAGCAATTACAACTCATTCAAATATTTGGTATGGCACGGCAAAAGGAGCAATTTCGCTACAGGTTTCTACAACGCGAAACAATTGTATAAACAGTCATTACATGAATTTTCATTTCGTGAAATTGGTAGTTATATAGACACAAAAACACAGAGACATGGTTGAAACATTCAAAATCTTAAACAAGATCGATATGGCAGATCATCAAAATCTGTTTCCACGTAACGTCAACATTACTAGAGGCCACAGATTAAGTAATACAAAAGACACTGACCTCTTAGTGCAAGAAAGTAAAGCAAAATGTCCCAAAATGCAGCTGCGGCGATAGACATCTGCGTAATGTATCGACCAGATCAGCCTACGCTGTCCGCGCAGACTGATCCGGCCGACACATTCCGTCTAATGTCTCGTTTTCAAAATGGACTGTTCGGATTTGTTTGGTATATAATTATTTCGATGCTTTTCATAGTTTTCATAATTTTGAGTAGTATTGTACATGATATTAATATTAATACTAATTTTAAATTAAAAAGTTATAGGTCGTAACCGCATTTGTTATAGTTAAATGGTTAACGAGATGTTGAAGATTTGAAAACATTCTTTTTTAGGATCATTTCATTAACCTTGACGTCGAGACCTGTAATTAGACATTCGCCTCTCTTTGGTCCGTGTCATTTGTTTGTTTTGACGATCCCGATTCCGGTCAATCAAACTTTGGTTTAACTTTAAAAGAAACATTATTCCATGTCTTATTTAAAGATCTTTAAAACTATTTATACTCTTTGCCTATCGACAGGGGCGTAGCTTTGCAATAATCAATGTGTAGGCCGTCTCGTGAGAAAATCAACATTGTGGACTCTGCGTAAAGTATCGACCCGGATCAGCCTAAGCATGCCACACAGGCCTACCCGGATGGACACTTTTCGCCTTCTGTGGCTTTTCTGTTTTAGGAATAACTACTCTATACATCTATCCCCCCAAAACCGAATATTCCAAATTCTGAATATAATAAGGGAAAGGGCGTGAACAAAAAATAAAAAGTTTCAAAGTTAGAGTTAGTTCTTTGCGTGCAGTGCTTGAGCAGTGCAACTCAAACGTCCTTCAAGCTCTCAGACAATCATGGGAAAATACAGTCTTACCACAGAGGAATATCATCATTGAAAACACAGTACAATATTGATTAGAAAGTAAAAAATAATAATATTCACTTATTCTTAAGTTTATCAATTATTCAGTTCATGATCATGTAGCTTCTCCATCGTTGGTAGAGAGTTTGTATGTCGTCTGATCTTTGCCGGCTCTTTCCGAAGATTCGTCCACGAATATGCTAACCAATCTCACATGTGGGTCCTTATTGGTGTATTTCATTTGTTGGGCGCCATTCAGTGGGTTTGGGAATCAATAACACCAACGAGTTTATTTTATCAATCTATAGGACAGACCACTATACTACATACTCCCCATCGTGTTTGGTACAGCAAAAGAAGAACTTGGAGGAAAGATAAAGACTGAGGATCCTTCACATCATCATGGAACTTACCATTTCCCCAAGATGTCTATCTTTTATGGTGAAGAAGGAAAAGGTGATGTGACTTGGAACACATTTAAATATCAAATCACAGCTTTACTTTGTGAAAAGGTGTTCACTCATGAACAGATTTCCCTGGGTATTAGGAGAGCCTGTAGAGGAAAATCAGGAGATACTATTCGTAGATTGGGTCCCGATATAAAGATTATGGAAATCATTCAAAAGTTTGATAGTGATTATGGCTCAGTAGAGTCAAGGAGACACTTATGAGGAACTTGTCTGTAAGCAAGTAACTCCAGCTTGAACGCACTGTAGTTCTTCTCGGACTTATGATATTCAATGATGTACTTGCGTAGGCTATAACTTTCATCTGTTCTTCTTGTTTCTGATACAAAACTGTCACTAGTCCTTTACCTGAAGCGTCCGTATGTAGTTCAAATGGCAACTCGAAATCTGGATATGCTAAAATAGGAGGTCAGGATAAAATAATTTTTAACTTTTCAAATATTTCCTGCTGTTCTTATGTCCATATCCAATTGCGTTTTGTCTTCTTCTGACTTTTTCTCGTTGATGGTGGTAAGAGATCTGCCAATGATCGGGTTATTTTGCTGAAGTGTTTTATGAAGCGTCTATAATATCCAGCAAAGGCTAAACATGATCTAAGTTCATTCGAGTTTGTGGGCGTTGGCCATTCCCTGAGCTTTTCAATCTTTTCAGGGTCCGTCTCTATCCCATCTGCGCTGACTATATGTCCTAACAATCCAAAAGCGTACCCCCCCCCCCCCCCCCCCCCCGTAGACCGTATTTATATACAATAAGGATGTGGTCGTATATGTTCTCTAAGAGCCTTTTTCATTATCATCATCATTATCACCATCGTCATCATAATCCATCATCGCCATCATCATCATCATCTTCATTATCACAATCATCAGTATATTAATACACATTATCATCATCATCATCATCATACTCATTATCATAATTATCATCATCAGTATCATTATCATCATCATCTTCATTATCATAATTATCCCCATCACCATATTCATCATCATAATCATTATCATCATAATCATAATCTTCATTATCATAATCATCAGTATCATTATACTTATTATCATCATCATCATCATCATCATCATAAGTATCATCATCAGCAACATTATCATCATCGTGATCATCATCATCTTCATTATCATAATCATCCCCATCATCATATTCATCATTATCAGCATTACCATTATCATCCTCACCATCGTCATCATCATCATTATCATCATAGTCATCATCATCATCATCATCATCATTTTCATCATCGTCATCATCATCATCATCATCATTATCATCATCGTCATTATTGTCATCATCATTATCATCGTCATCATCATTATCATCATTATCATCATCATTATCATCATCATCATTATGATAATGATCATTATCATCATCATCATCATCATCATCATTATCATCATCTATCATCTATAGGACAGACCACTATACTACATACTCCCCATCGTGTTTGGTACAGCAAAAGAAGAACTTGGAGGAAAGATAAAGACTGAGGATCCTTCACATCATCATGGAACTTACCATTTCCCCAAGATGTCTATCTTTTATGGTGAAGAAGGAAAAGGTGATGTGACTTGGAACACATTTAAATATCAAATCACAGCTTTACTTTGTGAAAAGGTGTTCACTCATGAACAGATTTCCCTGGGTATTAGGAGAGCCTGTAGAGGAAAATCAGGAGATACTATTCGTAGATTGGGGTCCCGATATAAAGATTATGGAAATCATTCAAAAGTTTGATAGTGATTATGGCTCAGTAGAGTCAAGGAGACACTTATGAGGAACTTGTCTGTAAGCAAGTAACTCCAGCTTGAACGCACTGTAGTTCTTCTCGGACTTATGATATTCAATGATGTACTTGCGTAGGCTATAACTTTCATCTGTTCTTCTTGTTTCTGATACAAAACTGTCACTAGTCCTTTACCTGAAGCGTCCGTATGTAGTTCAAATGGCAACTCGAAATCTGGATATGCTAAAATAGGAGGTCAGGATAAAATAATTTTTAACTTTTCAAATATTTCCTGCTGTTCTTATGTCCATATCCAATTGCGTTTTGTCTTCTTCTGACTTTTTCTCGTTGATGGTGGTAAGAGATCTGCCAATGATCGGGTTATTTTGCTGAAGTGTTTTATGAAGCGTCTATAATATCCAGCAAAGGCTAAACATGATCTAAGTTCATTCGAGTTTGTGGGCGTTGGCCATTCCCTGAGCTTTTCAATCTTTTCAGGGTCCGTCTCTATCCCATCTGCGCTGACTATATGTCCTAACAATCCAAAAGCGTACCCCCCCCCCCCTCCCCCCCCCCGTAGACCGTATTTATATACAATAAGGATGTGGTCGTATATGTTCTCTAAGAGCCTTTTTCATTATCATCATCATTATCACCATCGTCATCATAATCCATCATCGCCATCATCATCATCATCATCTTCATTATCACAATCATCAGTATATTAATACACATTATCATCATCATCATCATCATACTCATTATCATAATTATCATCATCAGTATCATTATCATCATCATCTTCATTATCATAATTATCCCCATCACCATATTCATCATCATAATCATTATCATCATAATCATAATCTTCATTATCATAATCATCAGTATCATTATACTTATTATCATCATCATCATCATCATCATAAGTATCATCATCAGCAACATTATCATCATCGTGATCATCATCATCTTCATTATCATAATCATCCCCATCATCATATTCATCATTATCAGCATTACCATTATCATCCTCACCATCGTCATCATCATCATTATCATCATAGTCATCATCATCATCATCATCATCATTTTCATCATCGTCATCATCATCATCATTATCATCATCGTCATTATTGTCATCATCATTATCATCGTCATCATCATTATCATCATTATCATCATCATTATCATCATCATCATCATTATGATAATGATCATTATCATCATCATCATCATCATCATTATCATCATCATCATCATCATCATCATCATCATCAGCATCGTCATCATCATCATCATCTTCATTATCATAATCATCCCCCATCATCATTTTAATCATTATCAGCATTACCATTATCCTCCTCCTCCTCCTCATCATCATCATCATTATCATCATCACAATTATTATCATCATCGCTGTCATTACATTAATCTTTCATTATGGTTATTCATGGATTGGAGAAATTAATATATGGATACAAACTCTGGCCAGAAGCTTCAGACACGCAGAGGGCCAAAATGAGATGGCCTTTTTTATTTTTTATGTTTATTTTAATTATTCTATTCCTATTAAGACAGACGGACAGACACTTTTATCCGCCACTGCAACAGATGACTTGAAGCCATGGAATATGACAAATTGCTTAAAACAGATACATATAAAATACATACGGAATATATATGTCTCTGCTCAAACGAATTAATTTCTAATTTCTAGCAACATTTTCAACTCTATCTGTTTCAAAATATTCCGTTAAAATTGCACACAACAAAGACGCCTGAAAAGAAGAGAGACAACTACGTTTTTCTTAAAACAAAATATACTTTGAATGACCTCCCTTACAACGATCCCCAATCTTTCAATTCATTCGTAAACCGGATGTTGTTAAAATCAATACACAAAAAAGTGACAGGATGGCGGAGGAGGAGAGAGCTCCACTTTTAGCTTCAGAAAACAATGACAACACAGTACCAAGGAACAGAAAGAAGCCGACATTGTTTCCCACAGAGCCTGTACGGTCTAACGCTGTCTGCGCTGATGACAGAATCTTTGTTAACGCCACAGTCACGACGCCGTCTGACGTGGAACCGGACTTGATCGTCTGCATCTTTGTTGTCGCGTTTGATACTCGATCAGGTTTGAATATTCATATATTTATCTCTCCCACGCATTTGTCTTTCGCATAATATTGAACTTAATATTGAAAATATGTACAATTGACTTTCCACTCTGAACTGCTTTTCGTATGCTTTAATATGCCTGAAATATACCTAAACTGGTCATTTGTTTTACTGTGACTTGATTAACACATTTTAGTTTTTGATTTATTAAAAATCAAACTTAAAAGAAAAACTATTGATCACAGTTTAACCACCCTTTTCCAAATTCCAACGCAATGGAACGCATAAGCAGCAGACTTTTAAAAACATAGTGACTAAAAAAGAAATTGCTCATTTAATATGAGCATTTTATGGTTTTTCCAATGTTGTCAACCCTATATAATAATGATGCCTTCAGTGAAAGTTAATATTGCAGGGTTTTGCCAAGGGATTTTAAAAGTCATCTGCTTCTGAATTTGTTGTATGTGGGAAAGGGTCAACTTATTCATATTAGGAAGAATATGTAAGTGCCCTGTTTATCTTATATGGTATTTAATTTCCCAGTAAATATAAGGTTAACCCTTTCCCACATACGACAATTCTGCAGCAGACGACTTTGAACGTATTTTGTAAAAAAATGGAAAATCTCTATAATTGAATGGATAACCTATGACAAAAAGTGGAAAACATTGTGGCAAAAGGAGAAATTGCACGTTTTGTGCAATTTCTTCTTTTGTCACTATGTTTTCAAAAAGCCTTCTGCTGCAGAGGCGTCAGAAAGCGTCTATATGAGGGAAAGGGTTCACCAGGATGTCTACACTAGTAATTACTGTAAGAACTTGGTTCACAAAATAAAATCCCACATACAGACACCTCCACAGCAGACGACTTTTGAAAAATGGTCTCAAAAGGTGAAATTGCTCAATTTCTCCATTGCTACAATGTTTTTAACTCTTTTCAATTATTTATACATTCATTTACAGAGATTTTATATATTTTTGCCGATATGTTTTCAAAGTCGTCTGCTGCAGTTTTGTTGTATTTGGGAAAAGGGTTAAACTAAACAAGGTTTTATAATCACTTTATGTGATTGTGTATATTTATTATAATGCACGAATAAAATAGATTTAAACATAAATAAAAACATGTTGAGTTCTTGCAGTGAACACAAGTCATATTTGGTTCAATCTCCGACCTTATTACACATTCTCCCAGGAAAAGGAAACTTCATTTATATGACCATGCACCTCATGAGAGCTGGTTTGCCTTGAATACCTTGAATATTTTCCCACATACAACAAATCTGCAGCAGATGACTTTGAAACTATCTTGAGAAAAATATGAAAGAATGATAACGGAATTGAGTTAAAAACATTGAAGCAAAAGGAGAAATTGATTGTTTTTGAGCAATTTATCCTTTTGACAAAATCTTTTAAAATATTGTCTGCTGCAGAGGTGCCAGAAAGTGTGTGTTTGTGGGAAATGGTTAACCCTTTACCTCATACGGCAATTCTGCAGCAGACGACTTTGAACGTATTTTGTCAAAAAATAGAAAATCTCTATAAATGAATGGATAACCTATGACAAAAAGTGGAAAACATTGTGGCAAAAGGAGAAATTGCACGTTTTGTGCAATTTCTTCTTTTGTCACTATGTTTTCAAAAAGCCATCTGCTGCAGAGGCGTCAGAAATCGTCTATATGAGGGAAAGGGTTAAAAGCTGATATTTCAGTGATGACTGATTTCTGTATTGCATCATCCATTCCTCCAGTCATTCGGACTTCCGTCGTCAACTAACATAGCCACCAGGGGACAGAGCTTGTTTTCTTTATTAGTCGCCGGGCAGAAGCCCGCGACTTCTATTTTTAATAGCTTTTCGGAAATCACATGGGAGGGCGGCTTATTATTAGAAAGAAACAAATCTAGATGATTTGAACATATTACAATTGTGGTTGTTTACGAACACTAATAAATGACACATCTAAAATGAAATAAATATTCCGATTTTTTAATGTTTGCAGTTTTTTTTATTTCACTCGCATTTAAGTTTTTTGTCTTATTTACGAAGACAAAAGTGGTCCCTTCAAGACGTGAACCAACACCCCCTAATGCAGACTCTTATGTGTCATCATTGAGGTCAATTTCGGATTCTCCTTTTAATAGCAATTTTAACTTACTAAATGTTGTTTTCATGTTCAAAGAGATGTCTTGATTTGTGTAGAATTCATTTAATAATGTTAATCCATGAATATCTAAAGTAGGAACTGTTTCTAAGCTAAATATAGACCCTATTCTGTTGTGTAGTTTCGTGACCTTTAACATCGATTTTCGCGCATGCGCATTTCGATATGAAAAAGCGAGTGATATTATTTTATTTTAGACAAGTACAAGACGAATGTTTGACGCAAAGCGTCAAAGAGAAGCCGCAATATTTCGTTGTACATGTAGAAATAAGAAAAAAAGAACATTTTTAAATCCACAAACAATAGAACAATTTAAACTGTAGACGGTAATGCTGATATATTTCTCCTTTTGAAGACTTTTGTTTTCTTCAAATTACCTCCCTTTAAAGCAATACCAGGATATTTACCTTGTGATTCGAATAAGATTGACAAACATTGAAATTATATGAATGAATACTATTATTTAAATAAGTAACAACAGCAAAATTAAATTTAAGCGAAGATAAATGTGTACACATTTCGTTAATTTTTTATAGATACCCTAATGTAGGTATGAATATAAAATTTATAAGTAAATGTTTTCAATTCAACGTTCCTACTGTTTGAATAGACTAAGGAAAGTCAAGAATACATAAATAAATCAATGCAGTCTTTTCCGGCGACATTGATGCCTTGCATCAACTTTCTCTTGTATGTGTATAGTAAAAACTTTAAAAGCACTGACCAGATTTGAAAATAATTTGGCACAAATCTTCCATGTATGACCATCTACTAAGATTGTTCAAATAATTACATTTCATTGAAAAACATGGCCTGCAGGGGTGGGGCTTGTTTTCCTTATATGAATGTATAGTGACATCTTTAAAAATCTTCTTGATTTGAAAATGATTTGGAACAAAGGTTTCTGAGATGACCTTCTACCAAGATTATTCAAATTATTTTGATCTGTTGATATACATGGCCACCATTTGGCGGGGCTATTTTTACTTATATATAGAGAGTAAATACTTTGAAAACTATTGAAGTTCTATTAACCCTTTCCCTCATACGACTATTATGAAGCAGATGACTTTGAACGTTTTTTGTCAAAACATAGAAAATATCCATTTATAATTGAATGAATAACCTATGACAAAAAGTAGAAAACATTGTGGCAAAAGGAGAAATTGCACGTTTTGTGCAATTTCTTCTTTTGTCACTATGTTTTCAAAAAGCCGTCTGCTGCAGAGGCGACAGAAAGCGTCTATATGAGGGAAAGGGTTAAATCAGGTGAGCTATATAGGACCATCATAGTCCTCTTGATTCTTTCATTTATAAAGAGTTTCCACATTTTTCATCTCCTGCAGATTTGTTGTAAGTGGATATATTTCACCCTTTCCCTCATACGACAATTCTGCAGCAGATGGAAAATCTCTATAATTGAAAGGATAACCTATGACTAAACGTGGAAAACATTGTGGCAAAAGGAGAAATTGCTCTTCTTTTGTCACTATGTTTTTAGAAAATCCGTCTGCTGCAGAGTCGTCAGAAAGCGTCTATATGAGGGAAAGGGTTAATATAACCAAGGTTAACCCTTTCCCTCATATAGACGCTTTCTGACGCTTCTGCAGCAGACGGCTTTTTGAAAACAAAGTGACAAAAGAAGAAATTGCACAAAACGTGCAATTTCTCCTTTTGCCACGATGTTTTCCACTTTTTGTCATAGGTTATCCATTCAATTATGGAGATGTTCTATTTTTTGACAAAATACGTTCAAAGTCGTCTGCTGCAGAATTGTCGTATGAGGGAAAGGGTTAACAAACCCTGAGCCCAATCATGGTAGCTGAGCCTGCTGTCATCTAACAGCTGTTCTATTTAGCCAGTGGCATAACCCTTTATTTGATACAGACAACAATTGATGCATTTGGAGCTAACAATTTTTGAAAACAACATTGGGTGGGGAAAAAAATCATCAATTAAACAGTTCACCCTTTCCCACATACAGAAAAATCTGCAGCAGATGCCCTTTGAACATGTCTTGGCAAAAATATGAAAATTCTCTGTAAATTAAAGTATAATACTTGAATAGAATTGAAAAAAACTGTAGCTAAAGGAGAAATTGCTCGTTATGAGCAATTTTTTCCTTTAGACACAATATTTTCAAAATTCATCTGCTGCAAAAGTGAAGAAAATGTGTGTATGTTGGAAAGGGTTATAGAAAAAAGCAGATTGCAGTTCAAATCAACTTTAATTTTGTTTTTCCATTCTAGGCAATATGATAGAATGGTGCATGCCAGATGACTCGGACCTTGAGGGAGTTGAGTTTAAAGCTATGGTGAGTGGATCTCACACACAGACCAAAGACTTTGTGTAAGTTTTAACTCAAATTGTATCTACTGGAATTTGGTATTAACGTGGACCAGCGGACATTCAAAATTTTAGAGAATATTAGATGTAAAATAGTATCAACACTTTCCCTCATATAGACGCTTTCTGACGCCTCTGCAGCAGACGGCTTTTTGAAAACATAGTGACAAAAGAAGAAATTGCACAGAACGTGCAATTTCTCCTTTTGCCACAATGTTTTCCACTTTTTGTCATAGGTTATCCATTCAATTATGGAGATTTTCTATGTTTTGACAAAATACGTTCAAAGTCGTCTGCTGCAGAATTGTCGTATAAGGGAAAGGGTTTTAACACTTTCACTTTCATGATGAGCAACTTCTCTATTTGCCACAATATTTTCGAAACTCGTCTGCTGCAGAGGCATCAGAAAGTCTCTGAATGTGGGATAAGGTTAGTTCACTGTCACAAAACAATGAAATTCCTTCCATATTGCAATATTAAACCATGCTGATAAAACAAATTATTCTCAAAGCTCAAAATGTTATGCTCCCTGAAGCAACTTTGTGTGACTTAGAAATATTGTACTATCTGTCTGTCTGTCTAGCTGTCCCTGTGTCTGTCTGTAGCATAAGGAAGTAACTATACAAGGTACAAACTTTTAACTTTGTTTTAGCAGGTATCTCTAGGTTTGTTTCTAAAAATAACCATACCTCTGGCATGCTTCTCTTTGTGATTATCACCCTTAGTCATGATACTTTAACCCTTTTCCACATACAATAAATCTGCAGCAGACAACTTATCTTGACAGAAAAATGGAAAATTCTTTAAAAACGAAAGGATAATTTTTGAATAACTTTGAAATCATTGTGGCAAAAGGAGAAATTGCTCGTTATGAGAAATTTCTCCTTTTGTCAGAATGATTTCAAAAGTTGTCTGCTACAGAGGCATCAGAAAGCTTCTGTATGTGGAAAAGGGTTAACTTTTTTACCAAGATATCAATTTCAAACTTGGTAATCAGATCCTTTTTTCTTTGTTGCCTGTTAGACCATTTCTTTAACTTTAGGTTGCCACAAATACCTAATAACATGTGTTATTAGGTCTTTGGTTTTCATGATCAATTCCGCCGTATGCAAGGCTATCAAAATTCCTTTGCTGTAGATGCATAGAAATATTTCTGCATTTGGGAAAGGGTTTCGGTAACAGCTCTTAAATTCTGTATACTCTATGCTGTCTGTAGAAATAGCAAGACAATTTTTCATACATTTACAACATTAACATTTCAGGTATTTTCGCAAAGATAATTTATTTGGGTTAGCATGTTTTGAGAACATGCCGGTGGAGAGTGAGATAGAAAGGGGTGCAAGAATGAAATCAGTGGGCATACTCTCCAATTCCTACACCCTTCTCTACAGACACTTACAGTTCTTAGAAACCCAAGTCAGGTAAGCGTACAGTCTTTGATTGGTTGATTTCAGTTTAACACCGTTTTCAACGTTTTTTTATTCATATCACTGCAGCCAATTTTACTTAACCCTTTCCCACATTCAACAAATCCGCTGCGGATGACTTTGAAAATATGCTGGCAAAAATATTGAAAATCTTTTTTAATGAAAGTCCAATTATTAAATAGAGTTGAAAACTTTGTGGCAAATGGAGAAATTGCTCATTATGAAAGCATCTGTATGTGGGAAAGAGTTCACATGCTTATCTTGGCTTTCTCGCATCAGTACTTCACACAACATTCTTCCCAGGCAACTGGCTACTTTCTCACATGGACTATTTTGCCTATTGGTGGAAGACGAATGACACTTGTCATAGTAATTATACCCCCAACAAACGAAGTTTAGAGGGGGGTATATTGGAGTCACCCTGTGGTTGGTTGGTCGGTTGGTTGGTCTGTTGCGATTTTCCTTGTCCGAGCATAACTTTAAAACTAATTGATGGAATTGAATAAAACTTCATACGATGATACAACACAATGAGAGGAAATGCAGTGTACAGGAACCATAACTCTACTTTACCTAATTACAGAGTTATTGCTACTTTTTCTTGTCCGAAAAATTAGTTAATAACTAATAGATGGAATCTAATAAAACTTCATACACAATGTAGAGCACAATGGGAGGAAGTGCAGTGTACAAGAACCATAAATCTAATTTACATAATTACAGAGTTAATGCCCTTTGTTACTTTTTCTTGTCCGGAGAATTACTTAATAACTAATAGATGGAATCTAATAAAACTTATTACAATGGTAGAGCACAATGAGAGGAAGTGCAGTGTACAAGAACCATAACTCTAAAATAGCTTATAACAGATTTATTGCCTTTTATTACTTTTTGTTGAGCGTAGAATTACTTCAAAACTACTGGATGGAATTAAATAATACTTCATACTATGATACAACACATTTAGAGGAAGTGCAGTGTACAAGAATCATAACCATAATTTCACCGCCCTTTCTTACTTTTTTCTTGTCCGGAGATTTTCTTTAAAACTACAAGATTTAATTTAAGGTGAGGTTTCGTAATATTCCACTACCTTTAATCACATTCAGTGATAGTTTTAGTTTTAGTTTTAGTTTATCATAGGAAAAATTGAACGGGCAAGATGGGGTTCTTACCTGCATCCACTGGATTGATATCGCTTCGTATTACCAACTGAGATTTCGGGGGTCATCAAGGAAGGGCTCGAAAGCGTGTTTGAATCATCTAGTACAACATCTGAAATAATTGGAAGTAGGATCTATAATCTTGGTACAGATTTGAAAACTTGAGTGGAAAGGAAAAGTTTATCATTTTGAGTAATATGTCTGTCCTGTGTCACAATATATTCAACTCCATAATAATAAAGTCTTCTCAATTATTATACATAGAGGATATTACATGAGTGGTCATTCAATACGACATTTTATTAAATGAGTTTAATAAAATTTTGTATTGAATGAACACGAATGTTATATTCTATTTATATCATAAATTCCAATTCGACAATTATTAGCGCAAAATATATATAACATCGCAATATAGCGCGGTCATTTTCAATGCTTTTCATTATGACGTTACGTAGGCATTGTTATTACACTAGTTGAATACGCAATTTCAATGGCTTTATTACACTCCTGGCGACGTCATTTTGATATGATTTCATTTATAGAGATTTATCAAATATTTTTTAAGTCGTCTGCTGAAGATGTATTGTATGTGGGAAAGGGTAATTGAGTATTAACCCTTTCCCTCATACGGCAATTCTGCAGCAGACGACTTTGAACACATTTTGTCCAAAAAATAGAAAATATCTATAATTGAATGGATAACCTATGACTTAAAGTGGAAAACATTGTGGCAAAAGGAGAAATTGCTCGTTTTGAGCAATTTCTTCTTTTGTCACTATGTTTTCAAAAAGCCGTCTGCTGCAGAGGCGTCAGAAAGCGTCTATATGTGGGAAAGGGTTAACAGAACTGGTACTCATCTGACGCATAGAACTTTGTCTTGCATTTGTATATATATAATTGTATCACATAAAGCCCTCTCTGGTAGTGTGTCAAAATCCCATTACATAAATATCATATGAATCTACTAGTTTGGTTTCCAGTCTTACGCTCAAGTCTTTGTTACAATGAGGAAACCAAACTATGAAATTGACCTCACGTCAGCAGTTTGATGTTATAATGTTAGTCCCCTTGGCGTCAAAACCAGGATATTTCATTA
This sequence comes from Serripes groenlandicus, assembly GCA_031761405.1. Classification (NCBI taxonomy): domain Eukaryota; kingdom Metazoa; phylum Mollusca; class Bivalvia; order Cardiida; family Cardiidae; genus Serripes; species Serripes groenlandicus. The sequence goes on from JASEVX010000006.1 coordinate 31,742,899, forward strand.
TAACTTTAAATAAACTTATAAACTTTTTAATAAATAAACAATCTTAAAATATCCTCTATATATATAAACTATGTATATTTTACAGACACCAGCTTGAAACTCCAGGCAAATACAATCAGCTTGAGGCGTTTTTTGAAGACAAAATGGCGTCTGCCAGTTTGGCCATGTCCTCCAAAACCACCACTCCAACGACACCTTCTAGAGAACTATTACCTGAGTTAAAAGTGAGAGATAGTACCAGTTACCTAATATGGCAAAAATCACTGCACTAATTTGCAGTAGATGACTTTCGAAAAAATATTGAGGAAAAAGGAGAATTGAAATCATTGTGGTGAAAGAAAATGAGAAATTTCTCCTTTTTACTCTATATTTTTTCGAAATTCCTCAAAATTTGCAATTTCTTGCCCGTTCAATTTTTCCCCACAACAATTTCATTTCTTGCTTTAACAATTTCCAATTAATAGACACATTTTGACACATATGCAGCTGACATGTTTGGAAAACATTTTGGCAAAAGTAGAAATTACTCACAATGAGAAATTTCTCCTTTTTGTCACAATTTTTCAGCGTTATTTGATGATATTACTATCATTTGTATATTTTTCCCACATTTTTGGCCATATGTTTTCAATGTAGTCTGCTGCAGATTTGTTGTATTTGGGAAAGAGTAAACACGATGTTTTCAATGTAGTCTGCTGCAGGTTTGTTGTTTTGGAAAAGAGTTAACCCTTTCCCTCATACGACAATTCTGCAGCAGACGACTTTGAACATATTTTGTCAAAAAATGGAAAATCTCTATAATTGAATGGATAACCTATGACAAAAATTGGAAAATATTGTGGCAAAGGGAGAATTTGCACGTTCTGTGCAATTTCTTCTTTTGTCACTATGTTTTCAAAAAGCCGTCTGCTGCAGAGGCGTCAGAAAGTGTCTATATGAGGGAAAGGGTTAAGCAGCAGACAACATTTGATGTTTATGCAGCAGACAACATTTACAAAACATCCCACAATGATTTCTTCTCTTTACACTCTTAACAACAAATCTGCAGCAGACGTCATTGAAATTATTTAGATAAAAATATTGAAAATCTCTATAAATAAAAGTACAATGAATAGTTATTGGATATTGTTGAAATTATTGTGGCAAAGGGATTTATTGAGCATTATGAGCAAAGTCTACTTTTGTCATAATATTTAAATTAGTCAACCGCTGAAGATTTGTCAGAAAGAGGCTCTAAGTGATGCCTCTGCAGAAGCCTACTTTGAAAACACAATGAAGAATTTCTCCGTTTGCAACAATGTTTTCGACTCTTATTCTTTATTTATGCTTTCATTTGTAGAGATTTCCCTAGTTTAACCTATATGTTTTCTAAGTCGTCTGCTGCTGATTTGTTGTATGTTGGGAAAGTTTTTTCCCGATGCCTCTGCAGCAGACGACTTTTGAAAACATCATGACAAAAGAAGAAATTGCTCAAAACAAGCAATCTCTCCTTTGTCACCATGTTTTCAACTTTATTCTATATTCATACTTTCATTTGTAGAGATTCCCCAAATTTAACCTAGATATTTTCAAAGTTGTCTGCTGCTGATTTGTTGAATGTGGGAAATGGTTTTAACCCTTTCCCTCATACGACAATTCCGCAGCAGACGACTTTGAACATATTTTGTCAAAAAATAGAAAATCTCTATAATTGAATGGATAACCTATGACTAAAAGTTGAAAACATTGTGAGCAATTTCTTCTTTTGTCACTATGTTTTCAAAAATCCGTCAGAAAGTGTCTATATGAGGGAAAGGGTTAAAGGTTAATCTCACTCTATTTTCAGATCACTCATCCTGCAGGTTGCTTTACACAGTTTGCCAAATTTTTCGGAGAGCAGATATTTACATTGTGGAAATATGCATTACTTGAAAAAAGAATTTTGTTTTTCTCGCCCCCTCCCATTGGAGTGGTCTGCTATAGAGGTAGGTTTGGACTTGTTGGTCAAATCGCATCCTTTTTTCGGCATTTGGATTGACTATATCTGTCCAGAGCTCCGTCCATCTGGAGTCAACAATAATTTTGGTTAACATTTAATTCTGTGTTTAGGTCCCTATCTTGGACACGTCTTGTCATCAGTCAGTTTAATTTCACATATCACAAGTACGATTGAGCAGACAGTTTAATTACACATATCATGAGTACGATTGAGGAGTCAGTTTAATTACACATATCACGAGTACGATTGAGCAGTCAGTTTAATTTCACATATCACAAGTACGATTAATCAGTCTGTTTAATTCCACATATCACAAGTACGATTGAGCAGTCAGTTTAATTCCACATATCACAAGTTCGATTGAGCAGTCAGTTTAATTCCACATATCACAAGTACGATTAAGCAGTCAGTTTAATTCCACATATCACAAGTACGATTGAGCAGTCAGTTTAATTCCATATATCACAAGTACGATTGAGCAGTCAGTTTAATTCCATATATCACAAGTACGATTGAGCAGTCAGTTTAATTACACATATCACAAGTATGATTGAGCAGTCTGTTGAATTCCACATATCACAAGTACGATTGAGCAGTCAGTTTAATTCCACATATCACAAGTACGATTGAGCAGTCAGTTTAATTCCACATATCACAAGTACGATTGAGCAGTCAGTTTAATTCCACATATCACAAGTACGATTGAGCAGTCAGTTTAATTCCACATATCAAAAGTACGATTGAGCAGTCAATTTAATTCCACATGTGACGGCAGAGCAGGCGATCAGAGTTAAAATCCCAGTCGGGTTTTATCAAAGACTTAAAACATGGTAGTAGCAGCAGCATCCTTTATTAGCACTCCGGAATGTATAATGACTGATGTGCCAGTGTCATAAAGTACTAGACTTTACTGACCATTATATGCTGTGTTATAAATGAAATACTGTTGAAATCAGCATAATATATACAGAATATTACGTTGTGGGAGTAACAAATATACAGATTCAATTTATTTTTTATTGGGAAAACAATTTTGTAAATGTGAAATGAAAAGATGAATGGCGGATGAATATTTACTACAAAACTTAGGCCACGCCCCTAGAAAGTATTCTAATACGTAGGTCCTGCCTAATATCATTACCAAATTAAATTTCCATTGTTCTTTGGAAAAATTAACAACACAATCCGTATTTGCGGGTTTTTATTAAATTTGACGCTAGGTTTTTGATACATAAAATAGAAAAGATTTTCCTAAATAGTACTGGTTTTCTGCATATTTTACTACGTAGCGCGGATTCAAATGTGAACCTCGCTGAAAATAGTCTGCGCACTGTCTGAAGTCACAATTCGATATTTTTACTAGGTGTAATACGGAATTTCAATCTGTCGTGTCTGAACTGCGCATGACAATCTGCATGTATTTGTGCCGAAAAATGTACAGCTATATAATAAACTGAAAGAAAATAAAAAGTTGAATTAACCATCCCCCTTACAACAAAACCTGCAAACGACTTTGATGTCATATTGGCAAAACTTGGGGAAATCTCTGTAAATGAAAGTCTGATATTTTAACAGAGTTGAAAACATTTTGGTTAAAGGGGAAATTGCTCTACTTTTTGCTACAATGTTTTCAAAAGTCATCTACTGCAGATGCAGCAAAATGTGCCTACAAGTGGTAAGCGTATATGTGTTTTAGATAAGGAAAAGTCAAATGGTCTTTTCACCCCAAACATCTTTCCTATTAATCATCCAAACCCTATGTTGTTAGTACTCAAAAGAACTGTCTCATTGAGACGATTCTTTTGAGTACTCACAACATAGCGTTTGAGGGTCAAATAAGGATTTTAGAACATGTAAAATACCTCCTATCTAGCGCACTGATGCATATGTGTTTTATTTCAGTATATTGTGCATGCTGTTTAGCCAACCATGAACTGCCTGGTATTGGAACTAAACAGAAACCACATTTTTATGTGAATGTAGCAGATATCGAAACCTTGGAATCTGAGATAAGTTATATTGCATGTAAGTATTGAAATCAGACCTACTATTTACACTAATCGGTAATTATCCGTTACTTTCTACTTCAGTCATACTGGTTATCCAGCTTGGCCAACATTTTTTTCTGTGGCAAGGGTCACAAGTCTTCCACCAGTAGGATATTAGTTTTATGTGGAAAAGCAGCTCGTTGCTTAGGAAGACTTGTGTAGAGTACTGGTGTGAAGGCCAGGAAACATATAAGTAACTGAACTGGCCGCCATGATATGACTGAAAAAATGTTGAAAACAACGCCAACCCAAATCAATCAATCAATCATACAGGAAATCATGGTGTTCTAAATTTACATATATCTCAGAACAACCCCGATGATTGGGTTTATTAACCCTTTCCCTCGTACGACAATTCTGCAGCAGACGACTTTAAACATATTTTGTCAAAAAAAGGAAAATCTCTACAATTGAATGGATAATTGACTAAAAGTGTAAAACATTGTGGCAAAAGGAGAAATTGCTCATTTTGAGCAATTTCTTCTTTTGTCACTATGTTTTAAAGACAGCTGCAGACACGTCAGAAAGCGTCTATATGAGGGAAAGGGTTAAACATGAATGAACTGAATGTATATTAATCAGAGATGTTAAGAAAACATGCTTATCATTTATTAAATTAATTAACCCTTTCCCACATAAAGACGCTTTCTGACACCTCTGCAGCAGACGACTTTTCAAAACATTGTGACTAAAAAAGAAATTGCTCGTTTTATTTAAACCAAACTTGCTCATATGTTTCTGCACCCCAGCACAAAATTAAGGTGGCTGATTTTGCTCAAACCTTGTGACTCGACTGTTTCCAAATCTAATTGAACTTTTTGTTGTCCTTTAACCCTTTCCCACAAACAACAAATCCGCATTGTGACAAAAGGAGAAATTGCATGTTTTGATAAATTTTCTCTCTTGACACAATGTTTTCAAAGGATGTCTAGCTGCACATTTGTCTGTATGTTTGAAAGTGTTCAGCAAATCTATTATAAATTTTTAATTTGTTCAAGGTACAACAGAAAAAATATTTGAGAGTAAAACCAGTCTATATGATGTTTATGTTGATAACCAAATAGTCAGAACTCACTCGCCCGTACTTAAAGAATTACTCAAATGTAGCTCTGCTGATCGAGACAAATTCCAAAAACTCAATAACTTGAGGTAAAGTATGATTTTACTATTTTAGCTCCTACTATATGCTTGGAATAATATTTAACTCTTTCCATCATATAACAGTTCTGCAGCAGACGACTTTGAACATATTTTGTCAAAAAAATGGAAAATCTCTATAATTTAATGCATTATCTATGACTAAAAGTGGAAAACATTGTGGCAAAAGGAGAAATTAATCAATTTCTTCTTTTGTCATTAGGGATCCGCTGTGGTCGAGTGGTTAGCGTCGGGGATTTCGAAACCGGGTGTCCCGGGTTCGATCCCCAGTTGCGGCACTACGGTCATGGTGGAGTGCCCTATTTTCTAGCCTAGTACTGGTTTGTTTACCCAGGGATCATGAATAATTAAAAATTAATTGCGCGCTAAATGACCTTAGCTGTCGATGCGCCATAAAACAATATACATTCATTCTTTTGTCACTATGTTTTCAAAAAGCTGTCTGCTGCAGAGGCGTCAGAAAGCGTCTTTGTGAGGGAAAGGGTTAAATCTCTTCAAACAAATTCTTATTTCCTCTTCTATTGTTGCTATTTTTCTAGGATGTTTTCTTAAAGAAGAAATAAATGTTTTCTTGCACCTAATTAGTTTAACCCTTTCCCACAAATTTTACATTCTTTTTCAATTCCATAATTTAAACTTGGTAAAGCATAATAAACAAATTACAAGTATCCATGCTTACCAACCCTCCAGATTCAATCGTGAGTCTCACGATTTGAAGGGCGTAACCCCACTCCCACGATCGTGAGGGAGAAACTCACGATTTTCGAAAATTCGAATATTTTAAAAAAAAAAAAAAAAAAAAAAAAAAATTTTTTTTTTCTTTTTTTAAAATCAAATCATGAGGATAAATGTACTGAAAATTACTACAATCATTTTCTAACATCAACTTTTTAACATATTGTCACTGATAAAAGGCCCTTTCTTTCAACAAGTTCAAAACAATGTGTGTAGCTCGATCAACTAAATGATTAATACATGTATGTATATTTCTTCTCCATGTGTCTTTATTCCATTGGTACCCGTGTTTTTCATTCAAAAGTATGTCTATAAATTAAAATGTTGTTAATATATATTAAATATTGAAAGTATTGTACATGTATCCCTGCATAGTTATCTAAATTCCGTTCTATTGTGAACATTTCTACTGTTAAATTCATGGCGCTGAAAATCTCCCCCTTCAAACCCCAATCCCCCACTTTGAGATTATGAAACTCCCCCTTGAGGATGAGAAAAGGTTGGTAAGCATGAGTATCAGGTAATTTTTATAGGTTGAAAGTAGTCATTTACTGTTTCCCACTTACAGCAATTCTACATCAGGATGTATTTAAACCTCTATTAACCCTTTCCTACATACTGATGCCTTAGCAGCAGACGACTATTGAAAACATTATGATAAAAGGAAATATTGCTTATTTTAAGCCATATCTCCTTTTACCAGATGTTTTCAACTTTATTCAATAGATATACTTTCGTTTATAGAAACTTTCAATTTTTTCCTAGATTTTATCAAACTTCTTGCTGCAGATTAATTTTGTGGTATGAAGGAAAGGGTTTATGAATAGAGTTGAAAACATTGTGATAAAAGGATATATTGCTTATTATTTTTTTTGATTTCCAAAACTGGCAATCCACACTGTCAGATAAAGATTAAGATGAAAACACAAAGTGAATGTTTGTCAACATTGTTTATTTAAGATCTGCACATCAGTTTTCCTATGAAGAACTAGGGGAGGAAACTCTGGATGAGGAGGAGGTGTTTGTATCGTAAGTTTGTTTGACCAATTGTCAAAAAGTTTATTACAGTACCACAGCTCTAGATTATAAAGGGGCAGTTTTCATGTTCTAAAATCATTATATGACTTTAAAACCCTATGTTGTGGGTACTCAAAAGAATATTCTCAGTGAATACATTTGCAGCAAATCGAGGGCTTGGCGTGAAACAGTTGTAACTGAAATTGGTATTTTTTAACCAAGGACCTTGGTAAAAAAATACCAATTGAAGGTTAATCACCTCGTCATAAAGTCTTTATAAGCGTTAAATCATTTTTCTTGGTAAACAATGCAAATTTAGGTGCCATTGCTCGTTCTGAGCAATGGCACCTAAATTTGCATTGTTTACAAAGGGGTCAAAATTGCCCCCAAACCAGGGTTTTCAAAATAGGTTTTTAGTTACAACCGTTTCATGCCAAGCCCTCGAAATGTCTTCTGAAAGTATCATAAACAATTTGTCCTTTTGCCATCACAATGAGTTGAAAACATTATTGCAGAATGAGATATATCTCATGAACAATTTTCTCCCTTTGACACAATGTTTTTGAAATTTGTCGGCTACAGATTCATTGTATGTGGGAAAGGGTTAAAAATCTGATCCATTAAGAAAATGTGGGTAGAAGTATCTTAGCCCTTTCCCAAATACAGACACCTTTGCAGCAGACGACTTTCGAAAACACTTTGACAAAAGTAGATATTGCTCAAAGCAAGTAATATCTCCTTTTGTCACAATGTTTTCAACTCTATTCTAAAAATTAACTTTTATATGAAAAGAGATATTCGATATTTTAGCACTGATGATTTCAAAGGCCTCTGCTGCAGATTAATTGTATGTGGAAAAGGATTAAAATCCATGGTAAAAATCGGCAAACATTTCAGACGGGCAGGCTGATCTGGATCTACACTGATGAGGGGGTTTATTATACCAGTAGTGAATATGCTTAGGTTGGTTTTCCTTCAGATTGGCTCATTGTAGTAACAGCAGTTCTACAGCTTATTGTATCACCTGTCTATCCATCAATTCTTCATTTCAATGATTTGACAACCTTGATGGTGTGTTGGTAATAGGATCTCGAGACCAGGAAACTAGGATGCAACAGTTCTGCCCCAAGTCAGGTCATATCAAAGACTGTAATAATCATACTGGTGGCTTCCTTCCCTGTCAATCAGGGTTGCAGGGTCAGCATTACGATGGATGCGCTGGTGTCCGGATAAGCTTACAAGCAGTATTGGTGATTTACCAGGGAAACTTTGTGATATGACGTTTATACTGTTGAACACAGCGTAATAAAACATTCAAACAAAAATTAATGTAATAATTTCAGCTTGATGATTAACCCTTTCCCTCATGTAGGGGCTTTCTGACGCCTCTGCAGCAGACGGCTTTTTGAAAACATAGTGACAATAGAAGAAATTACTCAAAACGAGCAATTTCTCCTTTTGACTCAATGTTTTCCACTTTTAGTCATAGTTTATCCATTCAATTATAGAGATTTTCTATTTTTTGTAAAAATATGTTTAAACTCGTCTGCTGCAGAATTGTTGTATGAGGCAAAGCGTTAATAAAACAAAAAAGCAATATGATTTTTTTTTTTTTCCAGGTTTTTTGTTGAACAAAATAATCGATTATTCCAAACTTTATTGGATGTTGCCAATTCGCAGGACACACAGCTGACATCCGACCACATGAGGAGTATGGGACTGGACCCACAAGGGGACAGACATTTTTTAATGGAGCTTGTAGAGCATTATGGGATTGATGTGGTTCTAATGGTAGATAACCCATGTTGTCCAAAATGAAAAAAAAAGGGAGACAACTGTTTAGTCAAGTGTTGAGAATTTAATTAATATTTTTCCCAGACCAGTTCCTGAATCTTTGCTGTTGATTGGCATGAAAAGAGCATGTGATCAAAATTGGCCTATCAAAAGCCAGTTATTATAGACTGGTTTGTGGGATAATATCTCTAATAAACCTATGTTCAAGAATGACAATAGCTTGAGTTCAAAGAAGATATTTTAGACTTGTTCAAGAAATAATAGCTGTAAAATAACTTTATCCAAGAACTGCATTGAATTGATTTCAAAGAAGTTACTTTAGTCTTGTTCAAGAAATAATAGCTGTAAAGTAACTTTATCCTAGAACTGCAATGAATTGAGTTCAAAGAAGATACTTTAGACTTGTTCAAGAAATAATAGCTGTAAAGTAACTTTATCCAAGAACTGCAATGAATTGATTTCAAAGAAGGTACTTTAGTCTTGTTCAAGAAATAATAGCTGTAAAGTAACTTTATCCTAGAACTGCAATGAACTGAGTTCAAAGAAGATACTTTAGACTTGTTCAAGAAATAATAGCTGTAAAGTAACTTTATCCAAGAACTGCAATGAATTGATTTCAAAGAAGTTACTTTAGTCTTGTTCAAGAGATACTAGCTGTAAAATACCTTTATCCAAGAATTGCAATGACCTGAGTTCAAAGAAGATACTTTAGACTTGGTCAAGAGATAAAAGCTGTAAAATACCTTTTTCCAAGAACTACAATGAATTGAGTTCAAAGGAGATGATACTGACTTGTTCAAGAGATACTAGCTGTAACATACCTTTATCCAAGAATTGCAATGACCTGAGTTCAAATAAGATAATTAAGACTTGTTCAAGAGATAACAACTGTTATGTGTCAACTGTAACATACCTTTATCAAAGAATTGCAATGAATTGAGTTCAAAGGAGATGATTAAGACTTGTTCAAGAGATTATTATTGTAACATACCTCTATCAAATAGTGGCAATGACCCAAGTTCAAAGAAGATAATTGAGATTTTTATAAGAGATACTAACTAATATACATTTATCCAAGAATGGATTTAAAAAAAAGATATCATTCAAATAAGGCTCTGAGAAGCATTATAAGTTTTGTTTGGTGCTTATGGGAATGAATTTTGTTTGCATTGCTTTGGTTTTCTATTAACCTTATCTATATATGTATGGCATTTTGTTAACCTTTTATTTAGCACTGATTTTGCATGATGTGGGTTGCTTGAAAAATGTCCATGGAACGAAATACATCTACCAATTGTAAAATTGAAAGTATTACATGTATATCTGATAAAAGCTTATAAACATGAAGGAAAACATATTTTTATTTGTCATGAAATATTTCTCCTATTTCAAAAGTTGTCTACTGCTGACAACAATATATTTCATTGAGAGGGTAAAAAGTATATTTAACAATTTTGATGCATCTGCTGCAGTCAACTTCTGAAAACATTGTGGCCAACGGAGAAATTGCTCATAATTGCCATTTGTGTGGAAAACCCCAAAAGTCAGAACCCATTCATCATGGAATTCAAACCCAGGACTGACATTATCAGAGTCTGACATTCTACCACTGTCATCCACCAGGAGATAATTATCGGCATATTCTTAGTTATGGCCCTTGTAACAAGATGTTACCAAATACTAAGATTGTAGATTTATTGTATGTGGAAAAGGGTTAATTCTGCAAAATGAGGGTAAACAGAAATAAAAGAATGGTTGATGTTAGGTATAAGGAATTGGCTTCTAACTGCCTTATTAGACCTTTGCCACCTGCAGACTTATTTTGACACAATAACAGCAAACGTCGTTTGAAAACATTGTAGCCAAAAGGTGAAATTGCTCATGATGAGCAATTCTCCTTTGACCACAATGTTTTCAACTTTATTTAACAATTAAGCTATCTTTTATGGAGATTTTTCAGGTTTTTGTCACTATGTTTTCAAAGTCGTCTGCTGCAGATTTGTTTAACCCTTTCCCACATACAGCAAATCTGCAGCAGACGACTTTGAACACATCTGTGGACTAATGTAGTTAACCCTTTCCCTCATACTACAATTCTGCAGCAGACGACTTTGAACATACTTTGTGAAAAATTAGAATATCTCTATAATTGAATGGATAACCTATGATTAAAAGTGGAAAACAGTGTGTCAAAAGGAGAAATTGCTCATTTTGAGCAATTTCTTCTTTTGTCACTATGTTTTCAAAAAGCTGTCAGCTGCAGAAGAGGCATCAGAAAGCGTTTATATGAGGGAAAGGGTTAATCTTTGTAAATGAAAAGATCTAAAAACATTCCTGCAAATGTTTCCAATAGTAGACTACTGCATATGCACCTGCATATTGGAGAGGCCAGGGATGTAGATATGTCCCTGGAGAGGCTAAGACAACTATAAAGGTGATGGATAATTAAAAAACCATTATTTTATTACATTTATAAATGACTTCTATAAGTTGTAGGTTTTAAAGACTATAAGTCTATAATTATGTATTACTTGATTATTTGAAATTTATGTGTAGAACATTCCACATATTTCATTATGTTTTGCTGCATCATAGCAGTTGTCTATTTTGACTTGTTAATTAATCATTACAAGTAATATTATTTTCTTATATTAATTAAGTGATTATTTTCATTCCATTTATTGTTAGCATTTATTGACGATCATGGACTTGTACGGACAACTTTCAGACCACTGTACATTTGTACTTGAAAATAAGTTGTTCATATGGTTACTTTGTGAATGTTCATACGAAATCTTCAGAATATGTCGCATTTTAAAAAAACCAACATGAGGATCAATAACATTAACGCTTTCCCACATAGAGGCTTTCAAAACGAGCAATTTCTCCTTTTGCCACAATGTTTTCAACTTTTTTCAGTACCCTCATTTATAGGGATTTTTTATATTTTTTCCACATGTTTCCAAAGTAGTCTGCTGCAGATTTATTGTATGTGGGAAAGGGTTAAGGCTTAAGCCATGGAAAGAACGATTCATGATTTGACCGACCTATCTGCAGCAGACATCTTTGTAAACGTTTACTCAAAAATATGAAAAATCTCTACAAATAAAAGAACGATTATTGAATGAAGTTTAAAAACTTGCGGCAAAAAGAGAAATTGCTTGTTTTGAGCAATATCTTCTTTTGGCACTATGTTTATAAAATAAGTCTGCTACAGAGGTGTCAAAAGGCGTCTTTTATGGAGAAAAGGGCAAATTTTCACAATACATGTATTTAAGTTTTTTGTTGTTGTTGCATATCAATACGATTTGTGAGACTTACCGTATACTTTCGTTTATAAAATTACTTTTTCTCTTAGCTGTTTTAAACAAAATTATGATAAAATAATGTTAGCAATGATTTATTTGTTACCATAAGAACTGCTGCTTTTACAGAATTTACTCCATTATCAAAATGTTTCATTTGTTAACCAATGACAAAAGGCTTACATTGCATTACACACCTTGCACACATACAGACACTTTTTGATGCATCTGCAGCAGACAACTTTTTAAAACATTGTGACAAAAGGAGAAATTGTTAATAATGAGCAATTTCTCTTTTTGCAACAATATTTTCAGCTCTGTTCAACTGACACTTGACAGACGGTTTTCATATTTTTCCACAGTTAGTTATCTGCTGCAGATTTGTTGTATGTGGGAAAGGTTTAAAATTAAAATTGCCTATAAACAAAATCCTTTTCATGCTCCCTAACTCTTTAAGGTCTTTCAAGATATGGTTGAAAAGGGAGAATATGCTTAATATCATTGCTTTTAATGTTTGACAAAATATTATTTGGATTAATGAATACTGGAATGAAAATTAACTAGATTTTTCCTCTACCACTTGCAGTCGACATTTGAAAACATTTTGGCAAAAAGAAATTACTCAAGCATGCAAATTGAAAACCTGATTCAGGGTTTTTAACTTTCCAAATATGATTTTTTTTTTATAAACAAAACTTCAATTATTGAATAGAGTTGAAATCATTGTGGCTAAAGAAGAAATTGCTTATTATGAGCAATTTCTTCTTTTGTCACAATGTTTTCAAAAGTCATCCTTTCCCATATATGGATGCTTTTTGATGTCTCTACAGCAGAGAACTTTTAAAAACACTGTTGCAAAAGGAGAAATTGCTAAAGAATTATTTTTTTTTTTATTCAATAACTCTTCATCATTTAAAGTGAGTTTATATATATTTGATGAAATGTTTTCAAAGTTGTCTGCTGCAGATTTATTGTATGGAGGGAAAGGGTTAATTCTCCATTTGCTTCAGATAATATTAGTTGATGGGACAAGCAAGTTTTCTTTTTCAGTAATGTTTTTCAACATTGTTAGAATTATGTTTTGAGGTATTCATAATCATGAAATGAAAAAAAAAAAAAAATTCATTCAAATGTATATATTTCATGCAAAAAAATATGTTATTCTATTATTTAGATATAATAATACAAATTAACTTTCTTTATCCTTCATTAGAATTCCACATTTAAAACCATATACATGTACAAACCATATACATGAACATTATTAGTTTGTTCAGCTACCTATGATAACCCTTTCCCACATACAACAAATCTGCAGCAGACGACTTTGAAAACATAGTGACAGAAACCTGAAAAATCTCCATTAAAGATAGCTTAATTAATTGTTAAGTGAAGCTGAAAACGTTGTGGCCAAAGGAGAAATTGCTCATCACGAGCAATTTCACCTTTAGCCACAATGTTTTCAAAAGTCGTCTGCTGCTATTGCTTCAAAATGCGTCTGCTGGTGGGAAAGGGATAAGCTTCTTTCCATCGACTGCCATCAAGAGTTTTTTGTGACGCCAGGGTGACACTTAAGAACCACTTCTCCATTCATGGTCTGTCTGTTCATAAACCCTTTCCCTTATATAGATTCTTTCTGACGCCTCTGCAGCAGACGGCCGTTTGAAAACATAGTTACAAAAGAAGAAATTGCTCAAAACGAGCAATTTTTCCTTTTGCACTAATGTTTTCCACTTTTTGTCGTAGGTTATCCATTCAATTATAGAGATTTTCTATTTTTTGACAAAATATGTTCGAAGCCATCTGCTGCAGAATTGTCGTATGAGGGAAAGGGTTGACCCATCCCCACATACAGCAAATCTGCAGTAGACAACTTTGAAAAGTATTTGTGCCAAAATATGGAAAATCTCTACAATTGAAGTTATAATTACTGAAAAGAGTTGAAAACATGTCAAAGGTAGAAATTGTTCTTTTTGAGCAATTTTTCATTTTGTCACTGTTTTCAAAAGCCGTCTGCTACAGAGGCGTCGGAAAGCATATATTTGAGGGAAATGGTTAATCATGCTTTTACTTAAACAGAGTACACTTATGTTCCTCCAAACATTTATGTTAACATTGAAAACTCCACTTTTGTTATAAATCAAATTTCGATTAAACTTACAACATTATGTACACTTAACCATTTCCCACTTGCAGACGCTTTTGAAAACATTGTGACAAATTAGAAATTGCTAATAATGTTGCATTTTAATGAAAAGAGTTTCATGTTTATATATCAATTTTAACCTTTTCCAACATGTAGACAAATTTCCTAGATGATTTTAACCCTTTCCCACCTATAGACGCATTTTGATGCATCTGCAGCAGACAAATCTTGAAAAGAAATTGGCAAAAGGACAAATTGCTCAAAACGTACAGTCAAAACGAGTAATTATTTCAGAGATTTCTCATATTTTTCACTAAACATCTTCAAAGTCGTCTGATGCAGATTTGCTGTATGTGGAAAAGGGTTAAATTCATAAGCTGCAGATTTGTTGTATGCGGGAAAGTGTTAAATTCATAAGCTGCAGATTTGTTGTATGTGGGAAACGGTTAAATCAATCTTAATGCCTTTATGTGAGACCTGCAAATGAAACCAGGGGTCACAGATTGGAGGTTCATTTCGATCGGGTTCAATATGATTTTTATCCATCCAAACCATTTTGTAGAAGCACTTGTGATTTTATAGGTAACAGTGTTTTATACCTATCCCTGATACCAACTTGTGTAGACATTTGAAAACATTGTTGGAAATGGAGAAATGGTACATATTTAGGAATTTCTTCTTTTCCATCAATTTATTAAAATAAAAAACAAATGTAGACTTGAAAATTCTCAAGTTGTTAGATTATTTTACTCAGATATCTTAAGCCCTTCCCACATTAAACTAATCTGCAGCAGACAACTTTGAAAACGTCTTGGCAAAAATGTTGAAAAATACATTGTGACAAAATGATAAATTGCTCATTATGCGCAATATCGCCTTTTGCCACAATGTTTTCCAGAGACATCTGCTGTAGATGTGTCTGCAAGCGGTAAAGGGTTAGATAACACTTTCCCACATATAGAAGCTTTCAAAAACCTCTGTAACAGAAAACATAGTGTCAAATTGAGAAATTGCTCATATCGAGCACCCAGTCACGGTCATGGTGGAGTGCCCTTGGGCAAGGCACATTTTCTAGCCTAGTACTGGTTTGTTTACCCAGGGATCATGAATAATTAAACTTAATTGCGCGCTAAATGACCTTAGCTGTCGATGCGCCATAAAACAATATACATTCATTCATTCATATCGAGCAATTTCTTCATTTGCAACAATGTTTTTAACTATATTAATCATTATACTGTACTTACCTTTATAAACAAAATTCCTTATTTTTGTGGGCATGTTTTCAAAGTTGTCTGCTGCAGATTTGTAATATGTGGGAAAGGGTTAACTAACAACAATTTGAGGTGATGACAATTCACAACATTGCAGCAGACAACTCATAAAATCATTATGGGAAAGGGAGAAAATTGCTCAAAATCACCAACTATGTAGGGTTCAGACACAATTAACTCTTTCCCACTTGAGAAAGACGGCTTTTGAAAACACAGTGGCTAAACCCGAAATGGTTCTTTATGAGCAATTTCTCCTTTTGCCACAATGTTTTCAACTCTGTTTCATTTCTGGAGATTTTTCCGAAGATGTTGTCAAAGTCATCTGCTGCAAACTTGTTGTATGTGGGAAAGTGTTTAAGTATCACGATTATTAATACCATTATACAAAACATGATATACAATTTGAACTTTCGTAGGAATATAGTGCAATATTAAAAGTTTTGTTTCTGCAATATCTAGTTGTGGTCATTATTTCAGGATGACTTATGGTACTTTGAAAAAGTCATCTATGACCAACCCAGTGTTGCAGTTGTTAGAGCAACTGCCATAACCCTTTCCAAACTTAAGATGCATTTTAACGTATCTGCAGCAGACGACTTTAAAAAACCATCATGACAAAAGGAGAAATTGCTCAAAACAAGCAATTTCTCCTTTTGCCATAATGTTTTCAACTCTTTTCAGTAATTATCGGTATACCTACATTTATAAAGCTTTTCCAAAGATACTTTCAAAGTCGTCTGCTGCAGATTTGTTGTATGTGGGAAAAAGGTAATTAGCCGCGGAGTTCAATCCTGAAGACTTTCAAAAATGATAGTAGACTTTTCTCCTTGCCCTCCGTGGTGTAGTGGCGAGTGCAGGAGCAAACCATTGATTGGTCCCCAGTCCCATCATACCAAAGACTTTATCAGTAGTAGTAATGGTTTCCCTCTGTGGTGTAGTGGTGAGTGCAGTAGCAGGAGACCATTGATCGGTCCTAGGTCCCATCATACCAAAGACTTTATCAATAGTAGTAATGGTTTCCCTACTTGGTACTCTGGCTTGCAGGGATGGTATTACGACCGGAACCATTGGTCTCGGGATGAATAATACACATAGTACTGATAAATTACCCAGGAAACGCTGTGATATAACTGAAATACTGTTGAAAACAGCTTTACGTCTTCAGACCCATTTGAAAACCCTATGAGCAATTGTTCCTGTTGCAAAAATGTTTTCAATGTTCATACTTTAATTTACCGGTATAGAAAATTTCCATTTTTTTTCCATAGATACTTTCAAAGTCGTCTGTTGCCGATTTGTTGTAGGTGGGAAAGGGTTAAACACTATTTAAACAAACATATTCTAGGTGCTCAAGATTGAGAGGACAGTAATACAACTTATTCATTGATGTCTTGATAGGCTGACCAATAGGACTTTAAGTCTGCCATGGAATCGCTTTCATACACCCAATATACTGATAATACAATCATCAATCATACAAAGTTTCAAGTGAATCAACTGACTGATTTAAGAGTTATGGTCCAAATACAAATGTATAGCGCAAAAAGTATTAAAAAATATTCTGATGCGCTTGGCAGTTCACAAATGAGCCCCACTCCCCGATGACCATGGCTTGAAAAATAATAATTTTAGAAGAGGTACATTTGTACCTAATGATTTCAAATTGGATCAGCAGTTTTGACACAATTGCAGCAGACAACTTTTGAAAACATTGTGGCCAAAGGTGAAATTGCTCATCATGAGCAATTTCTCCTTTGGCCACAATATTTTCAACTATACTTAACAATTTAGCTATCTTTTAAGGAGGTTTTTCAGGTTTTTGTCACCATGTTTTCAAAGTCGTCTGCTGCAGATCTGTTGTATGTTGGAAAGTGTTATTTAATGCAGTGTTAATTATGCTGGAGTTTTGGCTCTCGCACACTGCAACACTCTTACATACCAAGTCTCAAGTGAATCCATAGTTTTTAGCTCCACTGGCTGAAAGCCAGTCGAGCTTATGTCATGGCGAATTGTCCGTCGTGCGTGCGTGCGTGCGTGCGTGCGTGCGTTAACTTTTTCCTTTAAACAACTTCTTCTCCCTAACCACTTGGCCAATTTGGTTGAAACTTCATGGGAAGCATCCTCTCAATGTCCTCTACTAAATTCCTTCAATTTTTTTTGATCCATTCAAAATTCTGGTTTCCATGGCAACCGAAAGAAAAAAATAGTGAGAACTTAAAAAATCTTCTTCTCCGAAAGTGTCAGGCCGATTTTCAAATAATTTTGTAGAAATGTTCCTTGTGTGAACCTTAATAAGATTCCTTCAAGAAATGTTGATTGGGCGAAAAACATGGCCGCCAGGGGGCGGGGCTTTTTTGCGTTATATAGCTATAGTGAAAACTTAAAACATCTTCTTCTCCGAAAGTGTTCAGCCGATTTTCAAATAATTTTGTAGAAATGTTCATTGGGTGACCCTCTATCAGATTCCTTCAAGCCATGTTGATTGGTCGAAAAACATGGCCGCCAGAGGGCGGGGCTATTTTGACTTATATGACCATAGTGAAAACTTAAAAAATCTTCTCCTCCGAAAGTGTCCGGCATATTTTCAAATAATTTTGCAGAAACATTCCTTTGGTGACACTCTACAAGATTCCTTTAAGCCATGGTGGTTGGTAAAAAAAATAGCCACCACGGGGCAGGGCTGTTTGGAGATTTTATTTTTGCCTTATGGCCGTGGAGCGATACTGGCCCTCTTGTTGTTGTTTGTCTTGTGTTTTATGCAGCTTTCAACAATTTTTCAGTTATATCACTGCGTTTTCAGGATAAGTTACCAGTACTGGTCAATTCATCCCGACACCAGCCATTCAGTCATAATGCTAACCCCGCAACCCTGAGTGCCAAGTAGGGCAGCCATTGCTACAGTCATTTCTAAAGTCTTTGGTATGACCCGGCCGGGGCCATAGTTTTGGAGCTTTACTTTTGACAATAAATAGTGATGGAAAGATATCTATAACAGTGACTATTTTAGCCAGCGCATGAAAAAAGTACAAGTTGCAACTTCTGAACAATGTAGGTTGGGATCAACTTGTCCACCCTAATCATATCAGAATCTACACAAGTTGACAGAATATTCTAAGATGTTTATGTAAGTAATATGTGAAGATCTGGATCAATACTGTTCACATGAGCCAACTTGTAGCTTTTCTCAATCACTGGCTTTTGGCATCCATTAGGGAGCATGAGCTAAGAAGAGCCAACTTGTAGCTTTTCTCAATCACTGGCTTTTGGCATCCATTAGGGAGCATGAGCTAAGAAGAGCCAACTTGTAGCTTTTCTCACTCACTGGCTTTTGGCATCCATAAGGGAGCATGAACTAACGAGAGCCAACTTGTAGCTTTTCTCAATCACTTGCTTTTGGCATCCATAAGGGAGCATGAACTAAAAAGAGCAAACTTGTAGCTTTTCTCAATCACTGGCTTTTGGCATCCATTAGGGAGCATGAACTAACGAGAGCCAACTTGTAGCTTTTCTCAATCACTGGCTTTTGGCATCCATTAGGGAGCATGAACTAACAAGAGTCAACTTGTAGCTTTTCTCAATCACTGGCTTTTGGCATCCATTAGGAAGCATGAACTAACAAGAGCCAACTTGTAGCTTTTCTCAATCACTGGCTTTTGGCATCCATTAGGGAGCATGAACTAACAAGAGCAAACTTGAAGCTTTTCTCAATCACTGGCTTTTGGCATCCATGATGCATCATGAACTTACAAGAGCCAACTTGTAGCTTTTCTCAATCACTGGCGTTTGGCATCCATTAGGGAGCATGAACTAATAAGAGCCAACTTGTAGCTTTTCTCAATCGCTGGCTTTTGGCATCCATTAGGGAGCATGAACTAACAAGAGCCTCTCAATCACTAGCTTTTATCATCCTTCAGGGAGCATGAAATAACAAGAGCCAACTTGTAGCTTTTCTCAATCACTGGCTTTTATCATCTTTTTGGGAGCATAAACATGGACTAGAAGATAGATATATCACATAAAGTCAAGGTTAAAAAGCATAATATCTAGTTTATTGTACAATCCTGATGATAGTACATGGTTAACCCTTTCCCACATACAACAATTCTGCAGCAGATGTCTTAACCCTTTCCCTCATACGGCAATTCTGCAGCAGACTACTTCAAACATATTTTGTCAAAAAATAGAAAATCTCTATAGTTGAATGAATAACCTATGGCTAAAAGTGGAAAACATTGTGTCAAAAGGAGAAATTTCTCATTTTGAGCAATTTCTTCTTTTGTCACTATGTTCTCAAAAATCCGTCAGCTTCAGAGGCGTCAGAAAGCGTCTATACGAGGGAAAGGGTTAAAAAACATCTAGGGAAAAAAATGGAAATATAAATAAAATATTTTATAACTATTGATTAGACATAAAACATTGTGGCAAAGGGAGAAATTGCTCGTCATGACCTCGTTGTTTTATACTGGATTACCCGTATTTGAACTGCGTCTAGATACATGTACCATTAAGACAATCAATCTGACAAAGTTTCAACAAACTCAAGATAAACACGGGGCTTCCAGTGTTAACCCTTTCCCTCATACGACAATTCTGCAGCAGACGACTTTAAACATATTTTGTCAAAAAACAGAAAATCTCTATAATTGAATGGATGACCTATAACTAAAAGTGGAAAACATTGTGGCAAAAGGAGAAATTGCTCATTTTGAGCAATTTCTTCGTTTGTCACTATGTTTTCAAAAAGCCATCTGCTGCAGAGGCGTCAGAAAGCGTCTATATGAGGGAAAGGGTTAAAAAAGGTTTTTCTTCAATTTGGCCGGCGTAGCGACTTTTTTTTATTTTACACAACATGACCCATATTCGAACTTGGCCTAGCTATCAAGTTAAGCAATTTCTCCGTTAGTAAAAATGTTTTCAACTTTTTTTTAGTAATTTTACCTTCATTTATAGAGATTTACCATGTTCATGACTAGAAATTTTCAAAGTCATCTGCTGCAGATTTGTTGTATGTGGACAAAGGGTTATTACACCAGTTAACAAATATCTGCCTGCAAATCCATGCTATCGGCTCCAATCTGAAACTGAGCCGTCCCGCGAGAAAACCAACATTATGGACTCTGCATAAAGACCCAGACCAGCTTAAGCATGCCGCGGAAGCTAATCCAGATAATAATAGACACTTTTCGCCTCCTGTGGATTTTCGGTTTCAGGAATCATTACTCTATACCTCTATCCCCCTGAGACAGAATGTGTCGGCCCGGTTCAGTATGTGTGGACTGTGCAGGCCGATCTGGGTCAATACTTTACGCAGAGGCCATATTGTTTGTTTCCTCACAGGAAAGCTCAACTGTTTTTCAGTTGTTTTTTTAAACCTACTACATATGACTCACTGTCGAACAGTACAGAGCCAGGTAAGACAGCACAGAAGCAAATGCCTAATAAATGGTTTTCATGGAGCAGAGTTCCTATTAATGCCATATATCTGTAGAAATGGGAATTGTGTAGAGTATGTATGGTTAAGTCACATTTCACAACCATTCCAATTCATGTACATTATATATTTTATTGTATTATTTTTTTAGTATTCTTGTTCAAATATAAACAGTAACAAAATCACAAGCATAATAAATTACATTTAAAAACAGAAAAATAGATACATAAACAATGTATTAATAAAAAAAACATCACTAGCAAAAGTTCATATTTTGGTTTCACAGACATTTTTTAGAACACCGGGTTCCCTTTCCCACATACAACAAGGCTGCAGAAGACGACTTTGAAAATATGGAGACAAAAACCTGAAAAAAATCTCTATAAAAGATAGCTTCATTGTAAAGTAAAGGTGAAACATTGAGGCCAAAGGAGCAATTTCACCTTTGGCCACAATGTTTTCAAAAGTCATCTGCTGCTATTGCGTCAAAATGCGTCTGCAGGTGGGAAAGGGTTAAAAAAGTACTGTTAATTTGTACCTTGTAAACAACCATATTAGTTAATATTGTATAACCATATATAAAAAAAAAATGCTTTTATCTTTTTATCCGATATGCAATAAATCTAATTAATTGTTTCAAACTGAAAACACCAGAGGAAAAGAATGGGAATTTCCTACATTCAATATAAGACATCATCTTGACCAATATTTCCTTTTCCCTTAATGTTTATGAAACCCAATGGACGCCGAGCTCTAGATAAAGGGCGTTTTGCATAGCCTAAAATTCTTATTTGGCTTTTTAACCCTATGATGTGGGTACGGACGAACAGGGTGACTCCTATATACCCCCCAAAACTTGTTTGTGGGGGTATAATAAAAGATATTGTGGGGAAAAGAGCTGTATACGCCTCCTTATCTGGCCCTCTGTGATGCATAATATCAAAAGTTGTGTCTGGCACAACCAGCGTGGAAAACCTGTAGATAAATATAATATGTACTTCTCTAAAAAAAACTTTCCCTCATACAAGAAATCTGCAGCAGAAGACTTTGGAAACATGTGGACACAAATATAGAAAACCCTATAAATGAGGGTATATTTACTGAAAAAGGTTAAAAACATTGTGGCAAAATGAGAAATTGCTCATTTTGAGCAATTTCTTCATTGGCACAATGTTTTCAAAAGTTGTGTGCTGCAGAGGCGTCAAAAAGTGTCTACATGAGGGAAAGGGATTAAATAAATAGGGTCACCATACATTAATCCTTTCTGATGCATATGCAGCAAAGGACATTTGAAAACATTGCGACAAAAAAGAGAACTTCTTCTTAACACTTTCCCATATACAGCAAACCTGCAGCAAAAATATTGAAAATCTCAAAAATTTTAAGTATAATTATTGAATAGAGTTGAAATCATTGTGGCAAATGGAAAAATTGCTCATTATGAGCAATTTCTCCTTTTGCCACTGTGATTTCAAAAGTCGTCTGCTTCATAGGCGTCAGAATGCGTCTACAAATGGGAAAGGGTTAATGAGCAAGTTCTCTTTTTTGCCCCAATGTTTACAACTCAATTCAATAATGATTTTCCATATTTCACACCAGACGTTTTAAAATTCGTCCGCTAATTATTTGTTGTATTCTGAAAAGTCAGACACATATCTACAGCAGAGGACTTTTGAAAAGATTGGGACACTCTTTACCCTTTCCCACATACAGGAAATCTTTGAAAACATTGTGACAAAAGCCTGAAAAATCTCCATACAAGATAGCTTAATTGTTAAATGAAGTTGAAAACATTGTGTCCAAAGGGGAAATTGCTCATAATGAGCAATTTCACCTTTAGCCAGCCACAATGTTTTCAAATGTTGTCTGCTGCTATTGCTTCAGAATGCGTCTGCAGGTGGGAAAAGGTTAATAACACAATGTTATAGTACAATACAAAACAAAATATTTGAATTGCAATCATGTACATACAGTACAAATAGCAAATTACATAAGTACAAAGCATATTGGTGATGTTGTAGTTTTCAAGATGTCAGACAATGTAGAGAAGATTTGTTATTAACCCTTTCCCTCATACGACAATTCTGCAGCAGACGACTTTGAACGTATTTTGTCAAAACATAGAAAATATCCATAATTGAATGGATAACCTATGACGAAAAGTGGAAAACATTGTGTCAAAAGGAGAAATTGCTCGTTTTGAGCAATTTCTTCTTTAGTCACTAGGTTTTCAAAAAGCTGTCTGCTGCAGAGGCGTCCGAAAGCGTTTATATAAGGGAAAGGGTTAATAATTATACATGTACTTCCAAGTATGAAGATTTTCCACAGTTTAGCCTTGGTGTATTCTAAGTCATCAGGTGCAAACTTAATGTAAAGGGAAAAGTGTTAACCCTTTCCCACATACAGCAAACCTGCAGCAGACGACATTAAGTGGGTCACTTAAGGAACATTTCTACAAAATAATTTGAAAATCGGCATGACACTTTCGGAGAAAAAGATTTTTTAAGTTTTCACTATAACCATAAAAGGCAAAATAGCCCCGCCCCCCCTGGCGGCCATGTTTTTCGACCAATCAACATGGCTTGAAGGAATCTGATAGAGGGTCGTCCAAGGAACATTTCTACAAAATTATTTGAAAATCGGCCGGACACCACTTTCGGAGGAGAAGATTTTTTTAAGTTTTCACTATAGCAATATAAGGCAAAATAGCCCCGCCCGCCTGGTGGCCATGTTTTTCGACCAATCAATACGGCTTGAAGGAATCTGATAGAGGGTCATCCAAGGAATATTTCTACAAAATTATTTGAAAATCGGCAGAACACTTTCGGAGGAGAAGGTTTTTTAAGTTTTCACTCTAGCCATATACGGCAAAATAGCCCCGCCCCCCCTGGCGGCCATGTTTTTCGACCAATCAACATGGCTTGAAAGAAATCTGATAGAGGGTCGTCCAAGGAACATTTCTACAAAATTATTTGAAAATCGGCCGGACACTTTCGGAGGAGAAGATTTTTTAAGTTTTCACTATAGCCATATAAGGCAAAATAGCCCCGCCCCCCTGGTGGCCATGTTTTTCAACCAATCAACACGGCTTGAAGTAATCTGATAGAGGGTCATCCAAGGAACATTTTTACAAAATTATTTGAAAATCGGCCGGACACTTTTGGAGGAGAAGATTTTTTAAGTTTTCACTCTGGCCATATAAGGCAAAATAGCCCCGCCCCCCCTGGCGGCCATGTTTTTCGACCAAATAACCTGATAGAGGGTTGTCCAAGGAACATTTCTACAAAATTATTTGAAAATCGGCCGGACACTTTTGGAGGAGAAGATTTTTTAAGTTTTCACTATAGCCATATAAGGCAAAATAGCCCTGGCGGCCATGTTTTTCGACCAATCATCATGGCTTGAAGGAATCTGATAGAGGGTCATCCAAGGAACATTTCTCCAAAATTATTTGAAAATCTGCCAACCAGTTTGGGAGAAGAAGAATTTTTCATTTCGTTGCCATGGAAACCAGAATTTTGCATGGATCTCAACAATTTGAAGGAAATCTGGTGAGGTCATTGAGAGGATGCTTTCTGTAAAGTTTCATCCCAATTGACCCAGTGGTTACTGAGGAGAAGAAGTTGACGCACGACGCACGCCGGACAAAAGGCGATCACAATAACTCGCCTTGAGCAAAGCTCAGGTGAGCTAAAAATTCAAAGTTTGAGGGGACATTATTTTAGAACATAATGTCTTGCATATCTTCAATTCATAACTATCATGTGCACCAAATTTCAATAGAATATATTAACCTATTCCACATCTGTAGACACATTTTGACGCATCTGCAGTAGACGACATTTGAAAACGTTGTGGCAAAAGGAGAGATTGCTTATCATGAGATTCACCAGTACTACGGGTTTAATTTACTCTTAACCCTTTCCCTCATACGATAATTCTGCAGCATACGACTTTGAACCTATTTTGTCAAAACATATAAAATCTCCATAATTGAATGGATAACCTATGACAAAAAGTGGAAAAACATTGTGGCAATAGGAGAAATTGCACGTGTTGTGCAATTTCTTCTTTTGTCACTATGTTTTCAAAAAGCCGTCTGCTGCAGAGGCGTCAGAAAGTTTCTATATGAGGGAAAGGGTTAAACTTAAAGCATTGTAATGCTATCAACAAAACCCTGAGAGCTAAGAAGAAAATCCATTACTGCCACTTTAAACCCTTTCCCACATACAACAAATCTGAAGCAGACGACTTTGAAAACATGGTGACAAAAACCTGAAAAATACCCATAAAAGATAGCTTAATTGTTAATTAAAAGTGAAAACATTGTGGCCAAAGGAGAAACTGCTCATCATGGGCAATTTCACCTTTGGCAACAATGTTTTCAAAAGTTGTCTGCTGCTACTGAAACCACATAATTATGAAGTTTGCTGATCAAAGAATTTGGGGTTCCTAACTTAACTGAAGTAAAACACAATACTAACTGAACTTTGTCAGCTCTGAATTTCATAAAGTAGACTTTCTCATGTTCAAAATCGGGTGACTCCATTTTTAATGTAATATGAGTTTTGGAATATTTTGATAACTTAACCCTTTCCCTCATATAGACGCTTTCTGACGCCTCTGCAGCAGACGGCTTTTTAAAAACATGGTGACAAAAGAAGAAATTGCTCAAAACGAGCAATTTCTCCTTTTGCCACGATGTTTTCCACTTTTAGTATCCTTTCAATTGTAGAGATTTTCTATTTTTTGACAAAATATGTTCAAAGTCGTCTGTTGTAGAATTGTCATATGAGGGAAATGTAAACAATTCTGATATTAGGTGATACAGCTGGTAATGAGCTGATTAACACAAATCTTTATTGTTTGAACAAAAACCTCAATATTGCCAATGGCGCTACAAGAGTTAAGTTTTTTTTTTCAATGATTGTAAGTAAAAGTCACCAAATGATGTTGGCAATGAATCATACTCAACAGAGAGAAATCACATTGAGCGTAAAGGATGGCATCCATTACTACCATTTTATAAAGTATTTACGCGACCTCCCGCACCCCAATACATACGACTTCCCCCGCATCACACACCATTAGAGAGAAATCACATTGAGAAATTTCATCTATTATCTGTGTTAACCCTTTCCCTCATATAGACGCTTTCTGACGCCTCTGCAGCAGACGACTTTTTGAAAACATAGTAACAAAAGAAGAAATTGCACAAAACGTGCAATTTCTCCTTTTGTCACAATGTTTTCCACTTTTAGTCATAGGTTATCCATACAATTATAGAGATTTTCCATTATTTGACAAAATATGTTCAAAGTCGTCTGCTGCAGAATTGTCATATGAGGGAAAGGGATAAAGTAATGTCTGAGATTTTCGCCAAGGAAAACCAATAATTGATGCCAGACAAATGGAGCTACGGACAGACCTCGTCATTCCATAGGTCACATTTGTGATGCAATCCGACCAAATATTGAAGAAGCGGTTTGTATATCAAACTGCCGAACCAACCGATGCCGTGATTTCAGTTTAAAATCAAGTCTTTACATTAAAGCAACCTATAACTAAAATATGGCAAGTAGTCAAACCAAAGCTATGGTCTGCAGCACATTTGCAGACATCAAGCGGGATTAATATAAGCTGAAAGCTGGTTTTCGCAATCGATGTAAAATAAATAAATATAAACTAAAGCTATGGATCAAAAAGTATTCATATTGATGCCCTTATCCAACCCAAGGACCGTACATCATATTATATGCCCTACTAAAATAAGTATACAGACACACTGAACCCTTTCCCACATACAGATGCTTTCTGACCCCTCTGCTGCAGACGTCTTTTGAAAACATTGTGGCAAAAGGAGAAATTGCTTGCAATGAGCAATTTGTCATTTTGCCACAATGTTTTCAACACTATTAAATAATTCTACCTTCATATGTTTTGCCAAGATGTGTTCAAAGTCGTCTGCTGCAGATTTGTTGTATGTAGGTAAGGGTTAAGCTTTACATTATACATTATACATGTAGCAATCTATAATTAAAATATGGCAAGATGTCTGACAAAAGTTAGGGATAAAAAAGTATTCATTTTGATGCATTCAATCAAACCCAGGGACCGTATATTATATTATATGCACTAACCAAATGAGTATATAGACAAACTAAAACCTTTCCCATTAACAGATGCTTTCTGTCTCCTCTGCAACAGACGACTTTTGATTACATTTTGGTAAAGGATAAATTGCTCATAATGAACAATTTCTCCTTTTGTCACATTATTTTCAACTCTGTTCAAAGTCATCTGTTGCAGATTTGTTGTATGTGGGAAAGGGTTAAGCTTTACATTATAGCAACCTATAACCAAAATATAGAGCAAAAAGTATTCATTTTGATGCCTTTAATCCGACCCAAGGATCGTTTATTATATTATATGCCCTAACCAAATAAGTATTTAGACAAACTTAACCCTTTCCCTCAAACAGATGCTTTCTGACTCTTCTGCTGCAGACGTCTTTTGAAAACATTGTGGCAAAAGGAGAAATTGCTTGCAATGAGCAATTTGTCATTTTGCCACAATGTTTTCAACACTATTAAATAATTCTACTCTCATATTTTGTGCCAAGATGTGTTCAAAGTCGTCTGCTGCAGATAGTGGACTATGCGGCAGACGTCTTTTAACCCTTTCCCTCATATAGACGCTTTCTGACGCCTCTGCAGCAGACAGCTTTTTGAAAACATAGTGACAAAAGAAGAAATTGCACAAAACGTGCAATTTCTCCTTTTGCCACAATGTTTTCCACTTTTTGTCATAGGTTATCCATTCAATTATGGAGATTTTCCATTTTTTGACAAAATACGCTCAAAGTCGTCTGCTGCAGAATTGTCGTATGAGGAAAAGGGTTAAAACACATTTTGGAAAATGGAGAAATTACTTTTGAAGTACAATTTCCATTTTGTCACAATGTTTTCAACCCTATTCAATAAACATAATTTCATATGTAGAGATTTTTCATATCTTTTTCTAAATGTGTTGTAAGTCGTCTGCTGCATATTTATTTTATGTGGGTAAGGGCTAAAAAAGACAAAAAGGACATGTCCTATAATTGTTTTTTCTGATTGTAGAAACTGACATCCGGCCACAATCTTCTTTCCTGTTTGTAGAAACTGACATCCTTCCACAATAGTTTGTCCTGCTTGTAGAAACACAATTTTTGTCTGTGTGTAGAAACTGACATCATGCCACAATATTTGTTTCTGTTTGTAGAAACAAACATCCTGCTCCATAATTTTTTTCGTGCTTGTAGAAACAAACATCCTGGCACAATATTCTTTCCTGCTTGTAGAAACTGACATCCTGCCACACTATTCTTTCCTGCTTGTAGAAACAGACATCCTATATCAGAGCTCTAGATAAGGAGCATTGTGCTTGTTCTAAAATCCTTATTTTATCCGCTAACCCTATGTTGTAGGAACTCAAAAGAATCTTCTCAATGAGACAACACTTTTGAGTACCTACAACATAGGATTTAGTTGGATAATAAGAGAGATATTGTGAGTAAAAGAGCTGTAAACCCCTCCTTATCTGGACCTCTGCAATATTCAATGTCTCATCACTGTTGTTTTTCTGTATAGCGTGATTTGTAACTTGTAGCAGCAGCGAGCTCATCTTTCAGCGACTGTACAGACACTCCCAACTGAACGTCGGGTGGATCAATGGCGGAATGTATCCGGCTTCCGGTGTCGAGTGAAAAAGACAAGGAATGTTCCGTCTGACTAGTCATTATATCACATTCAGCTAGGGAATTAGCAGGGGAGGGAACTTGTTTCGCAAAATCCGTAGTATTTGTAGCACCATTTGAGTTTTTATCCCTGTAACAAAATTAATGTTTATAAATACATCTTTATAAAATACATTCCTGTAAACCCTTTCCTTAATGCAAGATGCATTTAACGCTTTCCCTCATACGACAATTCTGCAGCAAACAACTTTGAACATTTGTTTTCAAAAATTAGAAAATCTCTATAGTTGAATGGATAACCTATGACTAAAAGTGAAAAACATTGTGGCAAAAGAAGAAATTGCTTGGTTTGAGTAATTTCTTGTTTTGTCACTATGTTTTCAAAAAGCCATCTGCTGCAGAGCCGTCAGAAAGCGTCTATATGAGGGAAAGGGTTAAACACATCTGCAGCAAATGACGTTTGAAGACAGTGTGACAAAGACATTGTTAATAATGTTTCACAACCTATCTCTACTACTTTTCGGAGTTATATTGTAATGCGGGGGATTTTCAGACAAATGTAGGGTTTACACCGATAGTGACCAACATCCAAACAATGAATAAACAATGTGTAAAAAGATTTACAGAATATATATAATAATGTAATTTACAGTCTCCATAATTTAGATTACCTCTATTTACATTTCCTACTTGTAATGCTTTAGTTTATTTGTATGGCATTTAATCCTTTCCCTCATACGACAATTCTGCAGCAGACGACTTTGAACATATTTTGTCAAAAAATAGAAAATCTCTATAATTGATTGTGGCAAAAGGAAAAATTGCTCGTCACTATGTTTTCAAAAAGCTGTCAGCTGCAGAGGCGTCAGAAAGCGTCTATATGAGGGAAAGGGTTAATGCTTCTTTAAGCAGTATAATCATGGCCGGATTCACATGTACAATTTTTTGACACAAAATAGAAACATGATTAAATGAGCAATGAGCAATTTCTCCGTTCCCTAAAAAGTTTCTTATCCATATCAAGTTATACCTCACAATTGTCTCCCTACATATCTTCTAAGCATCAATTATAATGGAGAAATGGTGAAATTAACTGTCTACATTTTGCTTCAGCATGTTTTCCATGTTTGGGATAGTCTATTTGAAGCATTATAGTTAACTCTTTTAACCTTGAATTTAAATAAGAGCGCTGCAAGCGAACGCCAACGCTTGTTTGCTTTTTTCAATTGCAAAAAGAGGCATTTATGATTATTAATAAAACCAGAGTTATGTGACTTGGTATAGACATGCATATCAGTCCTCATTTGAAAATGTTAAACAGTTTATGAGTTATGAGGTAAGGCTAAAGTTTTGTGACGACGACAAGGGTATTACAATTTCCAGACCTTTTTTCTTCGATAAACAGAAGAGCTAAAAAAAATGGACTTGTCCAGCCTTGCATTTAGAAGAGGCCATTGCCAATTATAGGTACATCAAGATATGAAATGGCAGAGATTGACAGCCAACTGTAAAGAGCCAGGTCAGATAACATGGATGCGTCAGCTGGACCAGAACAGGGCTTCACCAGACCAGTTCCAGGAGACAGAGGATTCAGTTCCCCAATCAGAGCTCAAGATAAGGGGCATTTTTCATGTTCTAAAATCTTTATTAAACATTCAAACCCTATGTTGTGAGTACTCAAAAGAATCGTCTCAGTGAGACGATTCTTTTGAGTACCCAAAACATAGGGTTTGTTGAGTAATAAGAGAAATATTGTGGGGAAAAGACCTGTTCACTCCTCCCTCTTATCTAGTCCTCTGGCCCTAATACTGATCACTTATAGTGCCTCCCTGAAAAATGACTATTAAAAACATGGTAGGAAAAGAATGAATCTGTTCATAAAGAGCATTTTTTCTTCTTTTTTCCGCATTGCTCGCTCTTGTCTTAACTTACATTTGCATATGTAAATACCATTCAGGCGCTTTCTGATGCATCTGGAGCAGACAAATTTTGAAAACATTGTGGCAAAAATAGATGTTGGTCATTATGAGCAATTTCTCCTTTGCCACAATGTTTTCAACTTAATTCAACAATCATACTTTCATTTATAAAGATGTTCCATTATTCAGCTTAACCCTTTCCCTCATACAACAATTCTGCAGCAGACGACTGAACATATTTTGTCAAAAAAACAGAAAATCTCTATAATTGAATGGATAACCTATGACTAAAAGTGGAAAACATTGTGTCAAAAGGAGAAATTGCTTGTTTTGAACATTTTTTTTGTCACTATCATATGTTTTCAAAAAGCCGTCAGAAAGCATGTATATGAGGGAAAGGATTAACTCTTTTAAAAGTCGTCTGCTGCAGATTTGTTGTATATGGGAAAGGTTTAAAACACTGAATCAGAGCTCTAAATAAGGAGCGTTTTTCATGCTCTAAAATCCTTATTTGACCTGCAAAATCTGTGTTGTGGGTACTCAAAACTGAATTAAGTCAATCAAGTCATGTGTTACCTGAGGGCCTTGGTGAGCATCTCTACCTGGGATTTATAAAGATTGAGTTCATCTCTCATCAATTCTAATTCGGACTCTTTATCACGTAACTCGTTTTTAAAACCATACACAGTGTTCTCCAGTTCTGCACAATATGCCTGTAAATATAAAATAGAATTAGAAAGGTTTTGTATCAGCTGATATACAGCATAACTAGTTTTGGTTGTTTTGGCAATTAAGATCCACAAAATATTTATTCATGATATCGAATTTTCACTAAATTAATAAAGAAATATTTAATGTTATAATTTATAATTTAAGTATTTTGAAATTTATATACATATAGCAAGTAGCCAATCAGTATCCCTTAGTAAATGGCAATGTCTATAATAAAGGAAAACTACTCTCTTCAGTTTTAAAGCGTGGAAAAACAGCACAATGAATTATCAAAGCATATATCGGGACGGGGCTGTTGAACTTACTCTACTTTCTTCAATACTATCATGTGCTCCAGGAGGATCCTCAAAGCAGAAGAACTGCTGGATCGGGATACTGAAAGGTAAAACAGAGAACTATAAAAGAAGTCAGAGTTCTTGTTCTGAAATCCTTATTTGACCCTTAATCCTTTCCCTCATACGACAATTCTGCAGCAGACGACTTTGAACGTATTTTGTCAAAAAATAGAAAATCTCCATAATTGAATGGATAACCTATGACAAAAAGTGGAAAACATTGTGGCAAAAGGAGAAATTGCATGTTTTGTGCAATTTCTTCTTTTGCCACTATGTTTTCAAAAAGCCGGCTGCTGCAGAGGCGTCAGAAAGAGTCTATATGAGGGAAAGGGTTAAACCATATATTGTGGCTCCTCAAAAGAATTGTCTCAGAGAGACAAAATTAATTGGTGATGTCTTGAAAGTAAACAAAGATTACAAACAACCAAAATTTATGGCGAAGACACAATGGTTTCAACGAAATAAAATAATCAACCTTTCATTTAATTAACCCTTTCCCACCTTTTGACATATCTGCAGCAGACGACTCTTGAAAAAGCAAAAGGATCAATTGCCCAAAACAAGCAATTTCTCCTTTTGCCACAACATTTTCAACTGTATTCAGGAATTATACCTTCATATATAAAAACTTTTCATATTTTATACTTAATGTCTTCAAAGTCATCTGGTGCAGATAAGCTGTACGTAGGAAAGGGTTAAATAGAAATTCATAAAGTTTTATCTTCTTTTGCCACAATGATCTCATCTTTAGTTCTCAGATGTTTATTGATTTATTTATTGGGGTTTTACGCCGCTCGCAACAATATTTCTGTTATATCACGGCGACAGTTCACTTATTCATGATCCCTGGGTAAACAAACCAGTACTAGGCCAGAAAATGTGCCTTGCCCAAGGGCACTCCACCATGACTGCAGTGCTGCAAATAGGGATCGAACCAAGGACACCCAGTATGGAAATCCCCGACGTTAACCACTCGACCACAGCGGATTCCTGTTCTCAGATGTTTTCAAAGGGTGAGTATATTATATTCAAAGGGTGAGTATATCATAGTCAGGAGAACAGTTGACCTTTTCCCACTTAAAAATGCGTTTGAAATTATCTAAATTAAACTATTTTTAAAATCATGAGAAGAATAGAAGAAATGAGCAATTTTACATTTTGCCACGATGTTTTCAACACAAACAAATTATTTTTATTTATAACTAGTTTTCATACTTTTTCCTGGATATTTTCAAAATAGTCTGCTACGAATTTGTTGAATATTGGAAAGTTGTTGCCCATCCAAAACTGGCATCTTTACTGTTATACTATACTTAAACCTTTTCCACATATAGATGCTTCCTGACGCCTCTGCAGCAGACAACTTTTGAAAAAGAGCAATTTCTCCTTTTGCCATCATGTTTTTTTAACTTTTCTAGGCATTTATACCTTCAATTATAGATTTTCTGTGTTTTTACCTAGATTTTTTTTCAAATTCATCTGCTGCAGATTTTCTGTATTTGGGAAAAGGTTAGGTTGTTAACCCTTTCCCAAATATAGACGCTTTCTGACGCCTCTGCAGCAGACAGCTTTTTGAAAACATAGTGACAAATGAAGAAATTGCTCAAAACGAGCAATTTCTCCTTTTGCCACAATGTTTTCCACTTTTAGTCATAGGTTATCCGTTCAATTATAGAGATTTTCTATTTTTTGACAAAATATGTTCAAAGTCGTCTGCTGCAGAATTGTTGTATGAGGGAAAGGGTTATATTACCTGTTACAAACTTCTGGATGACACATTAAATCGTTGATAAATGCTTGAAGGCCATGGACTCGATCGTTTAAAAATTCTCGTTCAAAATTATCTCTAAACCATCGCTTTGGTGGTAAGGCAAATTGGAACATAGGGTAAAGTAATCGCAGCTGTCAAATACAAATGATAAATTTAAACCCTTTCCCCCTCGCAGCCCATTTTGACACATTACAGCAGACGACTTTTCAAAACATAGCGGCAAAGGAAGAAACTTCCCCTTTTGTCACAATGTTTACAACTTATTCAACGTTTACAACTTTATTCAATATTTACAAGTTTATTCAATGATTACATTTTCATTAATATTTTACAGATCTATATATTCCATATTTTTGTCAAGATATTTTTAAGTCATCTGCTGCAGAAAATTTGTCGTTGATCTATGTGATAAGGTTAACCCTTTCCCTCATACGACAATTCTGCAGCAGACGACTTTGAACATATTTTGACAAAAAATAGAAAATCTCTATAATTGAATGGATAACCTATGACTAAAAGTGGAAAACATTGTGGCAAAAGGAGAAATTGTTCGTTTTGTGCAATTTCTTCTTTTGTTACTATGTTTTCAAAAAGCTGTCTGCTGCAGAGGCGCCAGAAAGCGTCTACATGAGGGAAAGGGTTAACATAGCATCAATAAAATACATCTATATATAGAATATAGTAACTAAATGTATTTATAGACTGGCATATAAAAGGTATATTCTAATCATTTGTCATATGACATTTTTAATGTAACCTGCTTTGAAATTATCTACGGTTAACCCTTTCCCACCTGCAGATGCATTTTGACGCAATAGCAGCAGACAACTTTTGAAAAAATGATGAGCACATCTCCTTTGGCCACAAAGTTTTCATCTTTATTTAACAATTAAGCTATACGTTATGGAGTTTTGTTCAGATTTTTGTCACTATATTTTCAAAGTTGTCTGCTGCAGATTTGGGAAAGGGTTAAGAAGACAATATCAGGAAAATTGGATGAATAATTTCTTTAGTGTTTAAAACATTGCAGAAAGCGTAACAATTACTCAAGAGAATGTCTTTTCATTGTTAAGTGCTGCAGGTGTTTCTTATATTGTCTGCAAAAGGGAAACAATTAAATAACATGATCACAAACATCAATTTCCACGTTATTTTACCATTTCCCACTTGTCGACGCATTCTGACACATATGCAGCAGACAACATTTGAAAACATTGATACTGACAAAAGGAAAATTTGCTCAAGATGAGCAATTTCACCTTTTGCCACTATATTTTCAACTTTTTCAGTAATTATATATATTTTTTTAGAGATTTTCCATGTTTTTGCATGATTGTTTTCAAAGTCGTCTGCTTCATATTTGCTGTATGTGGGAAAGGGTTAAACCCTTTCCCACATACAGAATCTGCAGCAGAAAACTTTTGAAAACATTGTGAACAAATGCAGCCTTTGCCACAATGTTTTCAGGATTATCATCCAATAATAATACTTTTATTTATGGAGATTTTTTCCATATTAATTTTGTGCCTACAAGTTGTATGCTGTAGATATGTAGTATGTGGTAAAGGGTTTATCCATTTCCCTCATAGGACAATTCTGCAGCAGACGACTTTGAACATATTTTGTCAAAACATAGAAAATCTCTATCTCTAATTGAATGGCTAACCTATGACTGAAAGTGGAAAACATTGTGTCAAAAGGAGAAATTGCTCGTTTTGAGCAATTTCTTCTTTTGTCACTATGTTTTCAAAAAGCCGTCTGCTGCAGAGGCGTCAGAAAGCTTCTATATGAGGGAAAGGTTATATACCAAATAAACACATATTAATTAGCTGTTTGAATAGTATTACACACCGGTTTAATCTGCAGCAGATGACTTTGAACGTACTTTGTCAAAACATAGAAAATCTTCATAATTGAATGGATAACCTATGACAAAAAGTGGAAAACATTGTGGCAAAAGGAGAAATTGCACGTTTTGTGCAATTTCTTCTTTTGTCACTATGTTTTCAAAAACTGCAGACCTGCTGCAGAGGCGTCGAAAAGCGTCTATATGAGGGAAACGGTTAATGCCATGAATCTGTAGAAATGGGAATTGTGGCGAGAATGTATGGTTAAGTCACATTTCACAACCATTACAATTCATGTACATTATATATTTTATTGTTTTTATTTTTTAGTATTCTCGTTCAAATATAAACAGTAACAGAATCACAAGCATAATAAATTACATTTAAAAACAGAAAAATAGATACATAAATAATGTATTAATATAAACAAGAGGCCCTTGAGGGCCTATGCTCTACTGGTATGGTTCTTTGCTTATTTTCAATCCAGAGCATGTATGTATGATGAAGATCAGATAGTAAATGGAGGCTCTTTTGTGTTCACAAGCTGTATTATAGCAATTTTTACAATTTCATGGGCCATAATCCAGTCTTGCCGGATCTGGCTGGTTTTCAAAAGGAACCAAGCTCTCATCAATATTTAACTACTATCTAAGTTTGGTGAAGATCAGATAGTAAATAGAGCCTCTATTGTGTTCACATGCTCAATTATAGCAATTTGAACAATTTCAAGGGCCATAATCCAGTCTGGCTGGTTTTACGGAAGGAACCGAGCTCTCATGGATATCTAACTACTGTATAAGTTTGGTTGAGATACAATCAAAAGTGAAGACTGTATCGTGTTAACAAGCTCTTTTATAGCAATTTTAACCATTTCAAGGGCCATAATCCAGTCATGCATGAGCGGATCTGGCTGGTTTTCGAAAGGAACCGAGCTCTCATGGATATCTAACTACTGTATGAGTTTGGTTGAGATACAATAAAAAATGAAGACTGTATCGTGTTAACAAGAAATTGTTTACGGACGCACGGACGCACGCACGACGGACAAATCGCCACGACATAAGCCCTTCTGGCCTTTGGCCAGTAGAGCTAAAAACAACACCGGGTTCCTTTTCCCCACATACAACAAAGCTGCAGAAGACGACTTTGAAAATATGGAGACAAAAACCTGAAAAAAATCACTATGAAAGATAGCTTCATTGTAAACTAAAGGTGAAACATCTATATGAGGGAAAGGGTTAACCCTTTTCCACATACAACAAATCTGCAGCAGATGACTTTGAAAACATAGTGGCAAAAACCTGAAAAATCACAATAAAAGATTGCCACAATGTTTCAAAAGTCGTCTGCTGCTATTGCATCAAAATGCATATGCAGGTGGGAGAGGGTTAAACAGTATTTTGGTTATTCGTTTATGTAACAACAATTTCTGGAAAATTCACCAGTACTTCCGTATGGGGAACCTCTTAATCCTGAGTGCCAAGAAGGGAAACCATTATGACTGATTCATCGAGGCCTAGTGCCCCACTCTGGAGGCAGAAGTTCTCATCGATAAGAAACTGTGTCGGTCAAATGCAGGTTAATAAATTCATAAGATTGATGATTCATCACTTAGTTTAACCCTTTC
This sequence comes from Serripes groenlandicus, assembly GCA_031761405.1. NCBI lineage: Eukaryota > Metazoa > Mollusca > Bivalvia > Cardiida > Cardiidae > Serripes > Serripes groenlandicus. Next base: position 31,779,754 of record JASEVX010000006.1, read on the forward strand.
CCACCTATAGACGCATTTTGACGCCTCTGCGGCATACAACTTTTGAAAACATTGTGGCAAAGGTGAAATTGCTCTTGATGAGCAATTTCACCATTTGCCACAATGATTTCAACTCTATTTAACAATTAAACTGTCATTAATGGAGATTTTTCACATTTTTGATAAGATGTTTTGAAAGTCGTCTGCTGCATATTTCTTGTATGTGGGAAAGAAAACAAAAACGAAAACAGTAAAAAGTAAAATTTTATAAACTGTATTCTCTCCAATGTTAATGCCAATACCTTAGGCAATGAGATGAAACATCCTGGAATTTGACCATTTACCGGATACCATATTTTTCTCCTTTTGTCACATTGTTTTCAAAAGTCGTCTGCTGCAGAAGCTTCTTAACGCGTCTGTATGAGGAAAAGGGAGGAAAACTCGAAGCCTTAATGTTTTCAAAAATCTTCTGTATCATGGAAGGATTTAGCATATAACTTTCATTACCAAGGTATAACAAGAGGGCCAAGATGGCCCTAAATCGATCACCTAATTGATAGTAAATTAGTAGCAAATATTTAACTGCAAATATCTGGAAAATTTTATCAGGGAGTGCAAATGAAACTGAAAGGAGTGGACACTTCTCAAGAAACAGCTTATCAGTAAAGGCCATTTATATCTTGAAATCTAACAAGAACTTTAATAAGAATGGAATTATAAAGTTTTTGTCATTTTGCACCTTTCCTGATGCCGCCTTGCTGCGCTGTTTTTCAACCAAATCAATATGGCTTCAACAGTTTATTTAGAGGGTCACTAAAGAAACATTTCTACCGAATTATCTTGCAATCGCACAAGTAGATTATGGAGGAAAAGGATTTTAAAATTTGGGTATTTTTTCTCACTCTCTGATGCCGCAGCATCCAAAGTTCTCAATGGAATTTAAATCTTTGAACAATTTTGAAAGAGGACCACCAAAGGAACATTCTTGTGATGTTTTGTGGAAATTGGTCTATTGGAATGGTAGGAGTTGGATGTCACTTGTAGCTAAAAGTTCAATTTACCCTTTTTGTGATGACACCTGGTTGATATGATTGCGTAACCAATCAAAACGGCTTAAACAAATTAAATAGAGGATCATTACAGTAAGATTCGTATTATATTTTCTTAAAATAAGACAAACACTTTCATAAAAATGGAATTTTCAAATTTTGTCATTTTGCCCCTTTTCTGATGCCGCCTGATTGCCATGTTTTTCGACCAATCAGTATGGCTTGAACAATTTTTATAGAGGGTCACCCAAGGAACATTTCTACCAAATTATATTTGAATCTGACAGGCAGATTCGGAGGAGAAGATTTTTAAAGTTTGGACATTTTGTCACCTTTCTGATGCCGCAGCAACCAAAGTTCTCATTTGAATTTTAATCTTTGAACAATTTTGAAAGAGGACCACAAAAGGATCATTCCTGTGATGTTTTGTAGTAATTGGTCTATTGGAATGGCAGGTGTTGGTTGTCATTTGTAGCTAAAAGTTCAATTTACCCCTTTTGTGATGACGCCTGGTTGCTATGATTGTGTAACCAATCAAAACGGCTTTAACAAATTAAATAGAGGATCATTAAAGTAAAATTCGTTTTATATTTTCTTAAAATCAGACAAACACTTTCATAAAAATGGAATTTTCAAATTTTGTCATTTTGCCCCTTTTCTGATGCCGCCTGACTGCCATGTTTTTCGATTAATCAGTATGGCTTGAACAATTTTCATAGAGGGTCACCCAAGGAACATTTCTACCAAATTATATTTGAATCTGACAGGCAGATTCGGAGGAGAAGATTTTTAAAGTTTGGACATTTTGTCCCCTTTCTGATGCCGCAGCAACCAAAGTTCTCAATGGAATTTTATTCTTTGAACAAATTTGAAAGAGGACCACCGAAGGAACATTCCTGTGATGTTTTGTGGAAATTGGTCTATTGGAATGGTAGGAGTTGGTTGTCATTTGTAGCTAAAAGTTCAATTTACCCCTTTTGTGATGACGCCTGGTTGCTATGATTGTGTTACCCATCAAAACGGCTTAAACAAATTAAATAGAGGATCATTAAAGTAAGATTCGTATTATATTTTCTTAAAATCAGACAAGCACTTTCATAAAAATGGAATTTTCAAATTTTCAAATTTTGCCCCTTTTCTGATGCCGCCTGACTGCCATGTTTTTTGACCAATCAGTATGGCTTGAACAATTTTTATAGAGGGTCACCCAAGGAACATTTCTACCAAATTATATTTGAATCTGACAGGCAGATTCGGAGGAGAAGATTTTTAAAGTTCGGACATTTTGCCCCCTTTTTGATGCCGCAGCAACCAAAGTTCTCAATGGAATTTAAATCTTTGAACAACTTTGAAAGAGGCCAACCAGAGGAACAGTCCTGTGATGTTTTACGGAAATTGTCCTTGGAGTTTGGGAGGAGATGATGTTTAAAGCTAAAAGTTAACGCCGGACGGACGGACGGACGACGGACAAAAAGTGATCAGAATAGCTCACCTTGAGCCTTCGGCTCTAGGTGATCTAAAAAGTAAATTGTAATACATTACCTTTCGGTGCAGTTGTGTGAAGTCAGAATAACGTCGAAACACGAACCAGTTATCTGATCTTCCCCTCTGTATGTGTAATTTAAAAACCTAAAATGTTCATAAAATAATTGTCTTACTTACACTTTTCTATAAGCCTGAGCGCCATAAAGGAAAGCCGCCCGAAAGCTTTGTTAAAACTTTGCATGTCCTAGACCCAACCAGAGATAAGAACCTTATTCTGAAATTATTACGGGAAATAGATAATTGCTCATCAAGTTAATTTCTTCTTTCTTCTCAAAATTGTTAACAGCAAAAATATCATCCCTAATTTTGTAAAAATGATTTCATATTTTCTTCCTCATTTATTTTCAATCAAACACTGAACTATTTAATTAATAACTGTAATTTAACAATTGACTTTAAAAATCATAGTGAAGAATGGAGAATATAATTTTTTTTTTTCAATAATTATAATTAAATATATTGTGTTTTTCCCTATTTTTGCTTCAATTTTTTTTCAAAGTCGTCTGCTGCAAATTTAAATTCAGAAAAAGTGTAATTTCAGAGAGACTTGGAAACAAACAATTAAATTCATAAAACTTACCGTAAACCTAGCCCGTTGTTCCATAATCTCATACCCTAAAACTGGCACGGTTATCTCCCTTGGATCAATAAATTTCACTCTAGTCTCTCTACTTAATAAACTCGAACTGTTACTTGACCTCAGAGCCCCTTGAGGTGGGGTACCAGTTAAATGAACTGGGGAACAATTCACCGAGTCCGTCCGTGCTGTCATGGAGACTTGTCGTACAGGTGTACTCGTTTTAGGGTCTACGGTCACTTCATGAATCGTGACTTCGGCATTCACATGTGACCTCTCAGACGGACCTGGCTCGTTTTCCATGGAGGGTAACTCTGGTCCATTTGAGGGAGTTGCCTCCCCTGATTGAACTGACTCCTCATACTGAGATAAGGACAGTTTCTGTTCTGTTCCTTTTATATTCCCTTGTTGTTTGTCAGTTTTAGAATCTGGTGAGGGATCTATAGGACTCTCGCTGAAACAATGTGAAATGAGCCGTCTTACGGGAAAACCATCATTGTGGACTCTGCGTAAAGTATCAACCCGGATCAGCCTAAGCATGCCACACAGGCTAATCTGGATAGACACTTTTCCCCTCCTGTAGATTTTCTGATTCAGGAATCACTACTCTATACATCTATCCCCCTGAGATGGAATGTATCGGCCCGGATCAGTCTGCCCAGATCAGTCTACCCGGACAGTGAAGGCTGATCTGGTCGATACATTACGCGGATGCCATTTTGATGGTTTTCTCGCAGGACGGCTCATATGCGTGTATACCCATGTTAGAAATAACTTCCCTTCTGCAAAATTAATGTTTTATGATGACTTGACCAGTGGCTAAAATGGCAAATGATTATTAAAGGAAATTTGATTAACTGCTATTCCTGCTGATAAGGAATGGAGTTTATAAAAATGTGTTTGACACCTCACTAATGCCAGAGTTACAAAAGATAAAAAACTTTGTAGGTAGTGTTGGAATGCTGATTTGTAACTAATATGATGAAATTATGGAAATATTAGATGACAATGAAAACATTAAAAGAAAAAAACTTAAACTCGAAATATGAATGTATTATTATTGAATGAAGTTGAACACTTTGTGAACAAAAGAAGACATTGTTCATTATAAGGAATATCTAAAACTAAAAAAGTTCCAAAAAGAACACCCCAAGACTGATATATTCATAGAGTCCAGAACTAGTATACAAGATATTCAGAGCTCTAGATAAGGGGAAGTATTCAGCTCTTTTTCCCCACAATTTCTCACTTATTATCAAACCAAACCCTACGATGTTGGTACTCAAAACAACCGTCTCACTGAAACAATTTTTTTCGAGTGCCTTAGCCTCACTTTCAATTTTAAAACATGAATTTTCATGAAGATATAATTAACCCTTTTCCTCATATAGACGCTTTCTGACGCCCCTGCAGCAGACGGCTATTTGAAAACATAGTGACAAAAGAAGAAATTGCACAAAACGTGCAATTTCTCCTTTTGCCACAATATTTTCCACTTTTAGTCATAGGTTATCCATTCAATTATAGAGATTTTTTATTTTTTGGCAAAATATGTCCAAAGACGTCTGCTGCAGAATTGTTGTATGAGGGAAAGGGTTAAGTTGTGTGTTGTGTCTTGTGCATTTTTTCCTTGACTTACACATGTAAAGTAAGGCAGAGGACTATATAACAGGTCTTTTAAACTCAATCTTTATAAATCCCAGGTAGAGATGCTCACTAAGGCTCTCAGGTAACACATAACTTGATTGACTTAATTCAGTCAGAGGACTAGATCAGAGGGAGTGAAAGGTCTTTTCCCCACAATATTTCTCTTATTACTCGACAAATTCCTCACTAAGACTTTTCTTTTGAGTTCCCACAATATAGGGTTTGAATGTCAAATAAGGATTTTAGAACCCCTTGTCTAGAGCTCTGGTAAGGGTAAATTGAAACATTTTTGATTTACTGTCTCCAGTCTGCCTTGGCTTGGCTTAAAATCTTTTAAATATTCAGTGTATAGAGTAAAGCAACATTGTATTTACCTCTCCTGTTCAGTTTCAAACACCAATGGTGCAGGTGCATTGCTGTCTATACTGTCAAAATGTTGATCCATTATATCCTAATTTCATTGTTCTTTTCTGTTAGATAAGGCTGAAATTTAATAGCATTTAAGTATTGTCATTTTAACATATAACCCACATACAACAAATCTTCAGCAGAAGTTTTTGAAAACATCTAGGTTAAAACTTGAATTTTAAGTCTAATCATTGAATAGTTAAAAATAATGTAGCAAATTGAGATATTGCTCATTATGAGAGATTTCTGCTTTTGCCACAAAGTTTATACAATTGAATGCACACAGAAACAAGACAATGATATATTCTGTATTATTATACCTCACGTGACTTTGTAATGTTAAATTCTCATATACTCATCATGGGCAATGTTTTACTGTCTCATGCTAACAGTACGTTTTTGACCGGTTAACAGTATACTGTTACATGGCACGCGCGTGAAAATGTTGGTTATGCACGTGCATGACGTCATTTCAAACAACGTCACCTTTTAGATGCGCGTGCCATGTAACAGTATACTGTTAACCGGTATATTCATATACATGTGTGTGTTACATTGTTGTAGATCTACCCATGTTCACCTCCCCTACAAAGGTACAGACTAGATTGAATAAACGTGTAATTTTGTTCGGTATAATAAAATAAATATTGCATGGCTTCCAGTGTGACAGTACATATTGTCAACATTAGGCTAAATACTGTTAACCTCGGCTTCGCCTCGGGTAACAGTATTTTCCTCATGTTGACAATATGTACTGTCACACTGGAAGCCATGCAATATTTATATACTGGTTAGCCTCTAGTACAAGCTAATATAAATAAATCATAGAAATGGAATTAATGCATGTTTGTTTACATGGAAACAATAGTCTGTCCTGAGCATGTGTATAATTCGGAATCAACACATGCCATGCCCTTATCAATGATCACGATTACTCCTTGACTACGTTCTGCATGAATGGGAGAATTTGAAAGTATTCAATAACTATAAGTATTTCACTCAGGTATTCTCAAACATGACAACACACAAATTATCATCCTGAAAATGGTCAAATTGGCTGAACTCGCTGATTCTAAGGGAGAATCTGACAAACGATTTTTCCAACATACAGAAACTTTCTGATGGATCTGCAGCAGATGACTTTTAAACAAGAGGGCCATGATGGCCCTGGAATCGCTCACCTGATTTTTTTTCTCACTTTAGCTATATAAGCCCCGCCATCTGGCGGACATAGTTTCCGACCAATCGACTTGGCTTGAAGGAATCTGATAGAGGGTCACCCTAGGAACATTTCTACAAAATTATTTGAAAATCGGCCTGACACTTTTGGAGGAGAAGATTTTTTAAGTTTTCACTATAGCCATAAAAGGCAAAATAGCCCCGACCCCTTGTGGCCATGTTTTTTGACCAATCAACATGGCTTGAAGGAATCTGATAGAGGGTCATCCAAGGAACATTTCTACAAAATTATTTGAAAATCGGCTTGACACTTTTGGAGAAGAAGATTTTTTAAGTTTGCACTATAGCTATATAAGGCAAAATAGCCCCGCCCCCCCTGACGGCCATAATTTTTGACCAATCAACATGGCTTAAAGGAATCTGATAGAGGGTCATCCAAGGAACATTTCTACAAAATTATTTGAAAATCAGCCTGACACTTTTGGAGGAGAAGATTTTTTAAGTTTTCACTATAGCCGTATAAGGCAAAAAAGCCCCGCCCCCCTGGCGGCCATGTTTTTCGACCAATCAACATGGCTTCAAGGAATCTGATAGAGAGTCACCCAAGGAACATTTCTACAAAATAAGTTCAAAATCTGCCTACCAATTTGGGAGGAGAAGAATTTTTAAGTTTTTTTCGTTTCGTTGCCATGGAAACCAGAATTCTGCATGGATCCCAATAATTTGAAGGAATTCTGGTGAGGTCATTGAGAGGATGCTTTCTGTGAAGTTTCATCCCAATTGACCCACTGGTTACTGAGGAGAAGATGTTGAAGATTTTTTAAGTTTTCACTATAACCATAAAAGGCAAAATAGCCCCGCCCTCTGGCGGCCATGTTTTTCAACCAATCAACATGGCTTGAAGGAATCTGATAGAGGGTCACCCAAGGAACATTTCTACAAAATTATTTGAAAATCGGCCTGACACTTTTGGAGGAGAAGATTTTTTAAGTTTGCACTATAGCCATATAAGGCAAAATAGCCCCCCCCCCCCTGGCGGCCATGTTTTTCGACCAATCAACATGGCTTGAAGGAATCTGATAGAGGGTCACCCAAGGATCATTTCTACAAAATAATTTGAAAATCGGCCTGACACTTTCGGAGGAGAAGATTTTTTAAGAATTTTGAAGTTTTTTTCATTTCGTTGCCATGGAAACCAGAATTCTGCATGGATCCCAAAAATTTTAAGGAATTCTGGTGAGGACATTGAGAGGATACTTTCTGTGAAGTTTCATCCCAGTTGACCCACCGGTTACAGAGGAGAAAATGTTGACGGACGACGGACAACAGACGACGGACATAGGGCGATCACAATAACTCACCCTGAGCACTTCGTGCACAGGTGAGCTAAAAACCTTGTGGCCAAGGTGACATTGTTCATAATGAGCAATTTTGCTTCTGCCACAATATTTTCAACTTTATTCAATAATTGTCTTTTCATTTATAGTGAGTTTCCCTAATTTTGGCTTTGTTTTCTAAGTTAACGTCTGCTGCAGATTTGTGTTAACGCCTTCCCACATATAGACACATTTTGATGCATCTACAGCAGACGACTTTTGAAAATATGACAAAACAAGCAATTTCTTCTTTTGCCACAATGTTTTCAACTTTTTTTTAGTAAGACTTAAGTATACCTTCATTTCTAGAGATTTTCCAGATATTGAGTAAATGTTTTCAAAGTCGTCTGCTGCAGATTTGATGGAAGTGGGAAAAGGTCAAGGAAACTGCTGAGGCTCCATCATGTTACAGGTTATTTGTATAGTATACAGACTATACTGCATGGACACTTCATTATAACTTGGTTTTTGGTAATACATCTTACCAGCAATAAGTCACAGTGCCGATATCCACAATTAATTGTGTGTAACTGATTAAATGGTTTAACCCTTTCCCTCATACGACAATTCTGCAGCAGACGACTTTGTACATATTATGTCAGAAATAGAAAATCTCTATAATTGAATGGATAACCTATGATTAAAAGTGGAAAACATTGTTTTAAAAAATCCGTCTGCTGCAGAGACGTCAGAAAGCGTCTATATCTGGGAAGGGGTTAAATAACCTCAATCTTTCAAAAATATCAGTCTTAATATTAGCAGAGTTGTCAAAATTAATCGACCTGTGAGTTTTGCTCCCCTGGGCCCCTACCAGGGCTTTGCCCTTGACATGAACCCCAGCTTGATCGGTTACTTTTCTCATTTGACCTGTTATAACGAGTTCGGAAGAACTCGTCGAACTGCAAACTCGTTGTACTAGTAATATAGAGTAACCATTAGGATAACTCGTCGACTTAAGGATTATATAGTACTTTACAATGTATATCGATATGACGGTGTTAGTGTTAAAGTAAGGTGTTAATTGACCAATTGGATTGAAAAGATAACAACAAATTCAATTAGTTTTAAAATATTATGGTTTTTATTCATATATTCAATGTGTTTGTAAATGAATCATTTAAATCATTTTCTTTTTATTGCTTCGATATATTATTTTTCATTTTTCATTAACAGAATGAAATTAGTATATAAAATGTTTAAAGATATGTTTCCTAAATATATATATAGTATTATTGCATAAAATCTATGTTTTACGCCCGCTTAAGGGATACAGAAACATTGCAAAAACCGGGCGTAAACGGCGAGAAAACGTGTATAAACAAAGCGATTCTCGCGCGTACGTGCCGTTTCAGACCGGTAAGATGTTTTACATATGCATTAACCGGGCACCGTTAGTAAACAAAACATGGACGCTGCATCTCCCTTAGAATAGGAGCAATTGTTGGGTTAACAATAACAATAAGTAATATCAGCTTCTTTAACTCGATAATGCGCATAAAATAATCCAAAACCATTTATTTAATTCGACCTGTGTCGAGTCAGCGATGGCAACCTTGATGTAGGACCGGTTCGTGGATAAATAAAACATAACTTGTTTACTTTATGACGTCACATGTGTCAATCCTTATCGCGTCATGTTCATCGGTGGTTATCGTACAACTGAACGTTACAGCGGACTATATGTTGGATGTTTGCTCTTATTTTATGCAATAATAGCGAAAATACACATTTTCTCGGGCGTGAACATCTGCGGACGCCCTTAAAATGTGTTTATGCCCTCGTGCTTCGCACTCTGGCATAAACACATTTTGCGGGCGTCCGCAGATGTTCACGCCCTCGGAAATGTGTATTATCCCTATATTAACACTTATTTGTCAACATTATTTACATTATTTACACGTATAAACACTTAAGTCTAATTATTCACAATAGAGCGATAGAGAGAGTGAGAGAGAGATACAGACAGACAGAGGCAGAAGTGAAAGAGAGAAAGAGAGAGAGGGATAGGAGAAAGAGAGATATAGATATAGAGGGAGAAATAATAAATTCTTACCGTTTTTGCAGACATGATGCTGCCAGCAACTGCAACTGTCGCAGCATAACGCATGCATTCGTTCACTAACCCTGCTGGAACAACTAATACACATATACACATTCATTTCAAGTATTTCTGAGAAATAACTTATCTTGGGATTTTATTTTTATATATATGGGCAATGAATATAAAGGTGAAACAAACACAGGGTATAACAAAAGACAAACATCAATTTTTATTTTCACATGTATTTTCAATGAGCAATTAACATGATGTATGATTAAAGCTGACTGTCCGTTAAAAATTTCTTTAATAATTTACCCCAGACTACACACTAAGAAGTATGCCGACAATCATCCACAAAACACGCGGCACATAACGTAATTAAATGACGAATCAATTTCAATATAATTATAAGTATCTATTATAAACAAACATCTTATATTAAACATATATTTAACTTCAAAGTTAATATAATCGATAATTATCCTTACTAAGTATTTAGTACTATATAATCATTTGGTCGACGAGTTATCCTGTAATGGCAGGGCCCGCGCTGTCGTTCGCCACTTTCGCCAAATGCGAAGATTATTTTAAAGTGGCGAAGTTATTTCATGATTGGCGAATGTAAGTGGCGAAAGGTTTTTATCATCAACATTTACCTGATTTGGATATCAGTTTACGACATACAGTGACTGTTTCCGTTAATCTAAGATAATGCACTGCCATTTGATTCAATGTAGGGAACCAGTGACCACTTTACGACATTTTTACGACACCCGTTTTTATCATTTTGACAGCTTGTGTATTTCACACTTGTGTTATTGTTGTGAAGTGTTAATTCAGCCTTTTAATCCGACTGACCAACAACTCTGAGCGATATTGATACATTAAAGGCCGTACATATGATAATTGGCAATAATTGGCAATTATAGATGCATTAAATATATCAACACGCTTTTTGAAGCAAGTTTCGACGATCAACGTAGGCCTTTCATGATTTAATGACAATGTAAGTTTGTCATTTTTGACTGGGAAAAATCTATTTAATTATGGGCGAGTACAAACAATTATTGGACCCATTGATGAGATTGGCGAAAATGAATGGCTCCTAAAATTTAAAAGTGGCGAACTTTATTTCAATGTGGCGAAAGTGGTGGCGAAAGAAAAATTCAACCCAGAGCAGGCCCTGTAATGGTTACTCTATATTACTAGTACGACGAGTTTGCAGTTCGACGAGTTCTCCAGCATCCGTTACAACCAATCATTTTGACAACCCTGTGTTAATCAATAATGTCACAAGATTACACAGCAACAAAAAGAAATGACACCTTGTGTATTTGCATTGAAGTGTCCTAAACTGCAAGCCAGACAGGTACCCCGATTAAAGGAAAGCCAAGACAATTTGCTAAGGATTTACAAATTTGGTGAAAAACCAAAGAGAAACCAGCTTGTTACGGCGTGAAACTTTGTCTTCCCCTAAACACCAGACCCAGAAAGGTTATCACCTCAATTTCACCCAAAAAAAATCTGATTTTACAAAATAGTAAGATTTCTACTTTCACTTTTTAAGACGGACATAAAATCACCCAATGTCATTAATTCAGCCAACAAACTATGAGACAACATTCAATATATTGTATTTCTCTTTTGAAAAAAGTATTGTCTTAACCCTTTCCTTCATACAACAATTCTGCAGCAGACGGCTTGGAACATATTTTGTCAAACAATAGAAAATCTCTATAATTGAATGGATAACCTATGACTAAAAGTGGAAAATATTTTGGCAAAAAGAGAAATTGCTTGTTTTGAGCAATTTCTTTTTTTGTCACTATGTTTTCAAAAAGCCGTCTGCTGCAGAGGTGTCAGAAAGCGTCTTTATGAGGCAAAGGGTTAAATGACTGAAAAACTTCTTATTTATAAATCAAAACGACTCACTTAAAAAATCTCCGTTATTTTGTACCTGATTAAAACTTGTCGTTTTTCTCTTTTGTTTACTGACCTTGTCCCTATTCACTTTGAGACAATTGAACGATTGAAACAGACTGAGATAGAAAAATTAACAGATCCTGGCAGGAGATACAGTTTAACAACTGACAAAAGGGTTAGTCATGTGATAAATAAAAAATTAAAAAAAGTCCCTCAAAACTGAAACCAAGTGAGATCACCTGTTGTAACTGTTGTCTGTTGAGTAACATTTGTACCAGAGTGTTTGTCTTTTTAAAGTGTTAAGAATATGTTTACCTTGAAATATTCTACAATGTCAGTTAAATCACAAACTGCAAACAGTTCCTTTGAACAAATACACGACAACTTAGGAGCGATGCAGCAAGTAAACAATGAGCTGGTTCCTTACGCAGTTTCAGGTTGGTTTCCTGCATTACCGTTTATATTACGGTTTAGGTTTATCATCTGCGGATACTTTGTCGTATGGTCAAAGGGAAGCAATTTGGATCAGACGAATCGGCCTGTTCTGCATTTTATCGTTTAGTGCAAATAACTTTATCAAAAATTATCAAAGCAATTCGGTATTATATTTTACAATTTTAAAGAATCGTAAATTTACCATTTGTCTTGAAAATTGAGTGAAAACTGAAAATGAAAACAAAATGGAATACATGCTTATCATTCTTTAATTTAGAAATATATGAATGGTAGAATAACCAAAAAACTAATCGATCACACTTTTGAAAAAGAAAAGGAATACATGCTTATCATTGTTTAATTTCAACGATTATGACAATGATTTAAGATCTTTAAACACATTATTAGGGATTTTCGAAGATATATTCATAGTCGTCTGCTGCAGATTTGTTGTATGTAGGAAATGGATAAATCATTATATATAAAGTTATGCAAAATAATATAGAAGGAGACGGAGAGTGCAGAACCCACAAGAGAGGGAAAGTGGCAGTGAAATGACTGAGACCATGCCTTTCCTCTTCAGCCACCAATGCACCAATGACTAAGTTGTTGCGGTAGAGTGCAAACGCCAACCTCTCCCTCAACCGGGCGACCTGATTGCGATGTGCAGGTGCCCGCAAGCGCTGTGGAGCTATCAACGGCATTCTCGTAAGAATGTTTGTCTTAATGCTATCTAAGTCAAGTTCGAATATGGATCATATTGGGTCAGAAACTAGGTCACTATGCCAATTTGAAGGGAAATCTTGTTAACACTCTGGAGGATGCATTTTTAACTTGAGCATGTTAAAACTGTATCAGAATGTTTGTCTTGATGATATGTAGGCCAAGTTCGAATATTGGTCAGGTCTGTTCAAAAACTAGGTCACTAGACTAAATTGACTCGTTAACACTGTAAAAGCCGCATTTTCTGATTCAGAAATTTAAAATAGGGTCGGAATGTTGATATTAATGACTTCTAGGCCTAGTTCGAATATGGGTCATGCCGGATCGAAAACTAGGTCACTAGGCCAAATTGAAGGAAACTCTTGTTAACAATCTAGAGGCCGCATTTGTTGCTTCAGCAGCTTGAAATTTTGTCTGAATGATATTTAGGTCAAGTTAGACTAGTGGTCATATTGGGTCACAAACTGGGTCACTACGCCAAATTGAAGGGTAATATTGTTAACACTCTGAATGCTGCATTTTTAACTTGAGCATATTGAAACTGTTTCATAATGTTTGTCTTGATCATATGTAGACCAAGTTTGAATATTGATCATGTCTGTTCAAGAACTAGGTCACTAGGCCAAATTGATGGAAAATCTTGTCAACACTGTAAAAGTCAATTTGGTCAGAATGTTTACTTTAATGATATCTAGGACAAGTTCGAAGATGGGTCATGCCGGGTTAAAAACAAGGTCACTAGGCCAAATTGAAGGACAATCCTGGAGATATCATTCTTTGCTTCAGCAGCTTGAAACTTTGTCACAATGTTTGTATTGATAATATCTAGTCAATTCTTTGAATATGGGTCATACCAAGTACAAACAAAATAGGTCACTAGGTCAAATGAAGGAAAATCTTGATAACACTCTGGAGGTTGCATTTTGAATCGTTGTCAGAATAATTGTCTTGTTGAGTGTTGCATTGATCAAACACTTTCTCCGAGTCTAGTACAAGGTTTAGAGAATTATTTCTACTTGATGGAAGTTGATTTAACACTGACCTATTTCTCAATATAATAAGACAGAAACTTCAAAATATCCTGCCTAAACCTGCTGTAAAAAAATCCTTTGATTCTTCATGTCTTAAATGTGTATATTTGCGAGCTCTTGCACTCAGGTGAGCGATATAGTGCCAAAAAGGTCCTCCTGTTTTCAAATTGGCAATTTCATAATATTTACTATTTTTGATATGATCTTTCAACTTCTTAACAATAAATACATACATTTTAGCTGCAATTGTTATTTCCTTTCACATTTTCCCTACTTCTCCAACCTTCCTGCAGCCCCCAGGCTGTCAGCACTTTCAGTGCTTTGATATATAAAGGGGATTCACAAGAGTTTGATACAAGTATTATTGCGCAAAATGGACTGACCTTAATCGTTAGTTATATTTCTTTGTCACTTTCTTCAATGATTTTGGATTTATTTTGTGTTTTTTCTTCTCGCAAATGACTTTTGCACTAAATAATGAAATAAAAAAACATTTTTATTTTGCCTGGTAAGTTGTCTAATACACATTTCATGTTGTCTTGTACATACTATCTGTTTATTTTGTAACTATTTCAAAACTAAGAAAATAATAGAATCTAATTATATTGAGTATATCAATAGTAGTCACAATCTTAGTAAACATATCGTTTGAAAAGGAGCAATTTAACTAATAAATTGTTACATAAGTATGTGTTCCATAGAGGATATGTGATCGTTCTGGTGCCGTATGCTGCTTTGACATTGTCACCTTTACAATTTCGAACTTGCAGACGCATCTTGATGCTTATGCACCAGACAACTTTTCAAAACACTGATAAAAGGAACAATTGCTAATTGTGCCAGTGTTTTAAATTTTATTAAATAAGTATAAATCTGATATAACTACACACTTGCAGCTTTTTTTTTTATCCCTGAAGACCCTGTAATATGTGACTAGTTTACATTGTCTTTTTATGGAGTGTGAGCAGAACTCCGAGACAACCAACCTGCATGCAACTGTTACACGTGTTTTGTTTGTTTGAGTGTTAACCGCAACTTTTCAGTTATATCACGGCGTTAACAGTACTACTTGTCCATTTAATCAGTGAGTCAGTCGTAATGCTAACCCCGGTCTTAATTTTTACCCCTCCAACCCTGAGCGCCAAGGAGGGAATACCATGACTGTAATTGTTAAAGTATTTTGTATGACCCGGCCGGGTCAGTCGAACTCGTGAAAGCTAGACATCTAGACAGCTTACCAGAGTCTATGCCGATCGAGAAATGTACAGCATCAAGGTATTTTACAGGTACACATTTGTGTTTGCATAAAGTATCGACCCGGATCAGCCTAAGCATGCCGCGCAGGCTAACTCGGACAGACACTACCTGTGGATTTTCTGTTTCAGGAATCATTACACTATACCTCTATCCCCCCCCCCCCCCCCCTTGAGGCGGAATGTGTCGGCCAGGATTAGATTGCGCGGACTACGCAGGCTGATCTGGGTCGATAAATTACGCAGAGTCCAGAATTTTAGATTTTTTTTCTCTTGTGTGCTCTCAGTGTAGTCCCAATTTATAGATCTAACGTAAAACACGTGAATGACGTCAGAAAATTTACGTAAATTATGACGTCATATTTTTTTTACTTTATTCCATTCATAGCGTCGTTGGAACGTTTTCCCATGAAGAATACATTTACATTGAAGGAACGTAATAGTGTTTATTTTGCCGCCGAAATAAACTATTTTCCGCCAATCTAGTGATATGGATGCTTCCTTTGGAATGCCACTTTCACCTCCCAAAATAATTGATGGAGTAACTCTCAAGTTTCCAGCAAAGCTGTGGAGGATTGTTAACAACTGCAAGACTGGCTCGATAGCATGGGACACAACAGGTATTTCAATTCGGATCCAAAGAAAACAGTTTGAAGCTGAATATCTGAGTTCTTCAAAATATTTCAAAACTACAAACTTTCCGAGTTTCGTAAGACAGTTGAATATCTATGGATTTCGAAAGATTCCAACTTCGTCAAGGTGGCAAGAAAGCGGTACAGTTTTCGAGTATCGTCATGATTTTTTTGTACAAGGACACCCGGAACTTCTTCCTGAAGTAAGAAGAAACACAGCCGTTCGGAGAACGTTACGGGATGCTACGTTAAGAGAAACTGACACCATCTCTCAGAGTTCTGTAAGTTAACTAATATTCTTATTCCGTATTTGGTCAAAAGCTATATAGCACCCTACCCCGATTATTTTTATAGTAATTATATCTGCAACTCGGACAATAAAGAATTATTGAATTGAATTGATACTCGTAGATCTAGTTAATTTATTTATAATCTACTGCGAATACGTTGAACGCCGCTAGGATCGAATCATTGACCATTCAATGACGATATATATCATACAAGGGATCATACCATTTACATTTTGCTCGCCAAATGGCATTAATACCGAGTGCGAGGGTTAACAATCCCAACAAACAACAACATAAATGTCAGATATGTCAGATACGTGTATCTATTAAGAGTAGCGTGTTACGATTTTGGATCGTAGGCCTATTGCAACTATACAGTCTCACCAGTTTTCACCGATCGCCTAGATATTTATGTTATATATACCTAACTGCATATTCTGGCAAAAGTCTTAAAGGTATAATCCCAGTAGCAGTCATTGGAATATACTTTTAAAATTCACTGGTTTGAAATTAATTAATATTTGGTTATGCTATACATAACAAACATGTCACAGTGAAATTACACTGGCAAAAGGAGATTTTTCACTGGTCCGAACCAAAAGCCACTGGCCAAGGAACATAAGACAACTGCTAAGTGTGCATACTGCAGAAGTCGGACGCTAGTGTTACTTAATTAAAACGATGCCACCTTGGACAGTGAATACCGTCACCAAGATCCCAAATCGCCAGACGCGGCCCATAGGCTATTATCATCATCGATATACGATTGATTTATATACACGTACAATTATGAAATGCATTGTTTCATTTTGCTGCGCATCCCGAGACCTAGGCTCATAACATTTTGCCGGGATTCGTTAACATTTTGGGGAATATGTTTGCGAAACACGTGCAAAGAATATTGGATATAAAGCTCAAAGCAATAGCGCTGAGGAGCAAACGACAACGCTCGTCTGTTTCTTTTTCCTAAGTCGAAATATGGGCATTACTGAATAATTATTAAAGGCAGAGTTATGTGACTTGGTATAGACCTGCGTATTGTTCATAGGATGGAACATGTGTACCAAGTTTCATTTGAAAATGTTGAACGCTTTTTTTAGTTATGAGGTAAGGTTAAAGTTGTGTGAAACGCACAAAAGCCCCGACTTTTTTTTCTTCGAAAACAGACAGGCTAATGAACTGGAAATGTGTATTATTTGATAATGTTTACCCTCGCAGAATGAACTATTTGGCGAGCAGCTTCATGAACTAGAAATATACATGAAATATACATAAAATATACATGAAATATACATGATTAGGTTTAAATATGTCCGAGCCGCGTAAGGCACACTTGCGTCCGTATGCAATCGTTTATAAGGTACCAATGGCGTATGCTAACCCTTTCCCACATGCAGCAATAGACTGTTGAAAACATTGTGACAGAAACTACTAATACTCTCAAATTTGACAGAGCTTGTATTGCAAGTAAAGGATTCGGGGAAAGTGAATTGATTAACATCGTTTTTCTTTCCTCCTAAATCAATTCTGTATGACCTTTTGTTAAATATTTTTAACTTTTATCGGAATTTATTGCAGACAAAGACCTAATAATACATGTATTATTACGTCTGTGTTGCAGACAAAAACTTATGACCAGACTTTCTCTTTCCCACAACTATCTTAATGATTGATATGCACATTATTTTCTGTTTTTAGATTAAATTTCCAATTGTTTCAAAGGCAAAGGAATGGTCAGGTCCAAAACAGACAAGGAAGAAGGGTAAGGAAAGATGATTACATTTTTCTTTATATACTTTTCATTCATCATGTCAAAAGTTTTTTTTATCAAAGTTCTTGAAAGTATCGACATGCTTATATCTGTGGTTCAAAAGTGAACATGGTTTGTATTTCCAAAGGTTCTTCAAAATTGAAAACAAAAACTACGTAACATTGTGAAACAACGAGAAAATGTTCCTGATGAACTATGCAGTCTGCGAAATAAGCAGTGGTGCTATGGTCCCTGACCAGTAACGTCTGGTTTCGGACAAGCGAACAATTTCCTTTTTCCAGTGTTATTCTACATGTAACAACCAAACATTTAGCATTTTTTGACCAGTGAATTTTTAAAGTTAATTTCATTGACTAATGATAGGCTCTGTCTCTTCATTTGTAACACTATTTGTTTTTAGCAGTTCCAAGTACAACGCAGTGTTACTTCTTTGAAGGAAAGTGGATATCAAGGTGTTTAAAAAATGTTGCACAACTGTTGAGTGTATCTCCGTCTTTTTATGGGTAATTTAATTACATTTGTTTAAAAACCTTACCCATCATTATCCCTTCCCCTCATACAACAAATCTGAAAGAGATCATTTTGAAATCACAAGGAGAAAAATATTTATAATCTGTTGATAATTCTTTTTAGAATAGAGTTGCAACTATTGCTGCAAAAGGGAGTGTTGATCATGAGTAAATTCCCCTTTCGCCATATTTTCAAAAGTTGTATGTTGCAGAGACGTCAGACAGCGTCTTTATGTGGGAAAGGGATGATTATTATAGCCAGTAAATGAGCAGGTTTGAAACACTATTCATAATGAACATAATCAACAATTGTCTCTTTTCCCTCACACTGTTTTAATTAACTCTTCCCTGATACAACAAGTCTGCAGCAGACGACTTTGAATGCATTTTGTCAAAACATAGAAAATCTCCATAATTGAATGGATAACCTATGACAAAAAGTGGAAAACATTGTGGCAAAAGGAGAAATTGAACGTTTTGTGCAATTTCTTCTTTTGTCACTATGTTTTCAAAAAGCTGTCTGCTGCAGAGGCGTCAGAAAGCGTCTATATGAGGGAAAGGGTTAAACTCTTCTTCTGCAGATCTATGTGCCAATCGTAGTCTGCTTCAAGGAAAGGGTTAAAGTTCAACTGATTGACCCTTTTTCACTTTTGAAAAAAACATTGTGGCCAAAGAAGAATTCTCTTATAATGAGCACACTCTCCATTTACGGGAAACTACACCCAACATATACTTATGCCTAGTTGTTTTCAACGTCGTCAGCTGCAAATTGTTGTACATGGGAAAGTGTTAAAATGTCAATTTCAATTATCAACAGTAGATGACAGTCATCCACTGTTAAAGACGCAATCCTCCACAATACTGCAGTACAGTATTCCACAAGAACAGAATGGTAGCAGTTCTAAAATTACCACAGTGTTTATGAAACCCAGGCTGACCTCTGTATGTGACATGCAGAGAATGAGTCCAACCAAACTACACGAACAAGTGGTGGACCTTCTACCAGCCATGAACAACAGTGATGATGAAGATGGACCTTTTATTAAAAGGTGATCATATACATTTGTATATATCTTCGCTATGAAAAAACTTGTGGGAAAAGGAGAAATTTCTTTTCCTCTTACCCGAGTTTATATAAACAGAGTTGTCTGGCTTGAAAACATATAAGGAAAAGTATTTGATAAAACCAACATTATGGACTCTGCGTAATGTATCCACCCAGAGCAGCCAGCGCAGTCCGCGCGGACTGATCCCTTCTCAGGGGGATAAAGGTATAGAGTAATGATTCCTGAAACAGAAAATCCATAGGAGGCGAAAATTGTCTATCCGGGTAAGCCTGCGTGGCATGCTTAGGCTGATCCGGGTCGATACGTTACGCAGTCTACAATGTTGGTTTTATCACGGGACGGCTCATTATGTATGAAGCATATTGGTATTATATTGGTATAGAGTAGAAAAGGACGCTTTCTCCTTTATCAACATTTTTTTTAAATGTCACATGAGAATGGGTATACAACAATCTGTTCAACCTTTTATAAAACTCGTACTCCCAAATTTCAAGTACACTTAAGACGTTTTTTTAAAAGCAGACGACTCAAAATATCAAATACCAAACCCTTTCCCACTTGCGAATTTTGATAACATAGTGACACAAGGAACAAGAGTGCCATTATCGCTCTACTGCCATTAGGCAAAACTGATATCATTATGGTCATATACGGCAAAACAGCTACGCACCCTGGTGGCCATTATTTTTTCGACAAATCAACATGACTTGAAGGAATCTGATAGAGGGTTACCAAAGGAACATTTAGAACTGCATTTTCTTTTTTAATCAGCTTGATTTTTCCATGGAGAAGACCTTTAAAAGTTTTCACTATAGCCATGTCAAAACAGACCAGCCCCCTTGCGGCTATGTTTTTCGACCGATCAACATGGCTTGAAAGAATCACCAAAGGATCATTTATACAAAATTATTTGTTAATAGATTCTTTGAGGGAGATTTTTAAAATGTTCTCTAAAGCCGTATAAGTCAAAACAGCCCCGCCCCTAGCGGCATTGTTTTTCTTTACCAATCAAAGTGAGGTCACCTAAACAACTTTTTGACAAAATTGTTTGAAAATCGGCTACATACTTTTGTTGGGGAAGAATTTTAACGTTTCACTACAGCCATACAAGGCAAAATGCTGCCATGTTTTTTCGACCAATCAATTTGACTTGAAGAAAACTCACAGAGGGTCACCTAATGAACGTTTCTACCACATTATTTTATACTTTCGGAGGAGAAGATTTTTAAAGTTTTCACTGGTGATATTATGAATTTCGGAGGACATAATACATTGAGAGGATGTTTCCTATGAAGTTTTATCCAAATTTACCAAGTACACATGATTACTGAAGAGAAATTGTTTAAACCAACAGTTTACACACAGACGTGCAGCTCCAATTCTCCGTGATATCACTTAAGCTCGACTGGCTGTCAGCCACTTAGGTAGCGAAAAATAGCTCCTAATGAGCAATGTCCCATTTTGCCACGATATTTTCAACTCAATTCGACAATGAAACTTTCATTTTGGGAGAGTTTCCATATGTTTTGCCAATCATTGCAAAGCTGCTGTTTCAACTTGCTTAACGTAAACATGTGGCCTCCGGAGTTTTAATACTATTTTCCTTTAACTTTGCTTAGTGACCTAGTTTTAACCAAATATGACGCATATTTGGACTTGGCCTACATATCATTAAGACAAACATTCTGACAAAATTCGGCATCTAGTGTTTACAAGGTTTTCCTTCAATTTGAACTAGTGACCTACTTTTTGACCCAACATGACCCATATTTGAACTTGACTTAGATATCATACAGACAAACATTCTGATAAAGTTTCAACATGCAGAAACAAACAAGAGGGTCATGACGGCATGAGGCCATGGAATCGCTCACCTGAGAATGGGCTATTTAAGACTTAACTCTTTCAGCACTAATGGCAATATCATAAAGACAAACATTCTGACAAAATTTCAAGTAGATAAAGTCAAAAATGCGATCTCTATAGTGTTAACTATATTGTTCTACAATTTGGCTTAGTGACTTAGTTGTTGACCTGACCTGACCCATATTTGAAATTATCCTAGATATCATCAAGACAAATATTCTGACAAAGTTTCAATATGCTTAAGCCAAAAATGCGGCTTCCAGAGTGTTAACAAGATTGTTCTTCAATTTGGCCTAGTGACCTAGTTGTTGACCCGACATGACCTATAGTAAAATTTGGCCTAGATATCAATAAGACAAACATTCTGACAAAGTTTCAACATCACCAAAAATGTGGCTTCCAGTGTGTTAACAAGATTTTCCTTAAATTTGGCCTCGTGACCTAGTTTTTGACAGGACATGACCCATATTCGAACTTGGCCTAGATATCATCAGGACAAACTTTCTAATAGAGTTTCAACATGCTCAAGTTTAAAATGCAGCTTCAAGAGTGTTAACAAGATTTTCCTTAAATTTGGCCTAGTGACCTAGTTTTTGACCCAACATGACCTATATTCGAACTTGACTTAGATCATTCAAACAAACATTCTGATAATGTTTCAAGCTAATGAAGCGCAAAAAGGCCTCCAGAGTGTTAACAAGATTTTCCATCAATTTGACATAGTGACCAATTTTTTGCCCCAGCATAACCTATATTCGAACTTCCCCTAGATGTAATTAAGATAAACATTTCGACAAAATTTTAAGCTGCTGAAGCAAAAAATGCGGCTTCTACAGTGTTAACAAGATTTCCCTTCAATTTGGCCTAGTGACCTAGTTTCTGATCCAATATGACCCATATTTGAACTTGACCTAGATATTATTCAGATAAACATTCTGAAAAAGTTTCAACATGATCAAGCCAAAATTGTTTCAAGCGTGATAACAAGATTTTCATTTAATTTGATCTAGTGACCCCAAAAGACCCAGTTTCGAACTTGGCCTAGATTTGATAGAGATGTATGTTCTGATAAACTTTCCACAATGTTTTCCACTTTTAGTCATAGGTTATCCATTCAATAATAGAGATTTTTTCGTCTGCTGCAGAATTGTCGTATGAGGGAAAGGGTTAAAGGAATCCTGGAGAGATAAACACCGAAAATCCAAGAGGGTATAACTACTGAAAAAAGTTGAAAACATTGTTGCAAAAGGAAAAATTGCTCATTATGAGCAATTTTTCCTTTCACCACAATGTTTTCCGAAGTCTTCTGCTACAGAGGCATCAGAAAATGTCTATATATGGGAAGGGCTAAAATTACTTCAGGTCTAATTTACGATTCAGATCGTTTAACAGAACAAACTTTTTGATATATCCTAATATTGGCTGAATGTTTCACAAAGTTTCTTCAGTATTTGAATATCCAAATGGCTTGTTGTAAACAAATTGTGTAGCTCCAGCTCTCCTTACTGAAGGTTGAGATCTCACATGGTATATTTAATAATCACTTTCTTTTTCAGACAGTCAGCAAACCAATATATGAACAGCTTAGATTCCAGATCCATCAACTTAACCAGCAAGAAGCCAGTAAGAAACCCAATTCTTTTCCTACCAAATAGCTCTAACAACGACAACTTTGACTTGACCAATAATGCATTCAGTTTAGGTTCCCTTTCTCAAGAAAGTACGGATTCGAGTTCTGCAAAACACCTCATGCTTAGCTGTGCTGTTGACAAAGACGATCTGGAAGAAACTTTTAATCTGCCATGTGAAGATGATGATATGGCAGCAGATGATAACAGAGCAATTGTTACTTCTAAAGGTTTTCATGTGGGTGATAGCCTAGACACATCTTGTGCAGGCTTTGACATGTTGACTCAACAGCTGTTTATGTCCGACTCCATCACTCAACTTGGTGATGAGCAAGGATTTCTCACCCCTGCATACTTTAACCCCGAAACTGGAATAGTTACTCTCTTGCTACCAAATCTTAACAACCATGAGACATAACTACGGTGCCGGCATCTTTGTTTCACTAACCCGAGAGACAATTGACACACTTTTTTTTTAGACCTTTTGGAGTTGAAAACCAAAGAACAAACCTGCGAATTTAGACACAATACATTATTAAAACAGATAGTATTCAATATATTTCATTAAGGATTCAAAAACAATTTATTAACCCTTTCCCACACTGTTAGTCTGCAGCAGGCGACTTAAAAATAATCTAGATAGATATTTTTCTACACTTGTCACAAATACGTAAATGTTGGTTTTCCTGGAGCACGACTCGTATGTTACCCGAGGAAATGGGTAAACCCTTTCCCACATAGAACAAATCTATAACAGACGACTTTGAAAACATCTTGGCAAAACGTTTGTATATAGGAAAGGGATAATCAGTTTACCGATATACCGTTTATTCTATCTTCATATTGAAAATATCTGAAGAGTAGACAAATAAAAGTACAATTTTTACAGAAAACATTTTGGGAAAAAAAATTGCTTACATTGAGCTATATCTCACTTTGCCTAATAAATATTCTGAATCAATCAACAAAATTAATGAGCTTATCTGTGATAATCTTTTATACATGTTATGACATATTGACATATAAATATAAACTGTTAATCTAAATTTGTCGTTATTGGTTTAAACTTACTTATTGTACATCCATCGCGAAACAAGCTTTAACCCTTTCCCACATATAGAAACTTTCTGGCGCCTCTGCAGCAGACGACTTTTGAAAACATTGGGACAAAAGGAGAATTGCTCATGATGAGCAATTTCAACTTTTGCCACAATGTTTGTTAACTCTTAATCACTAATTATTCTTGCATTTATAGAGATATTCCATAGTTTAATAAAAAGTTATTTGCTACAGATTTATTGTATGTGGGAAAGGGTTAAGCTTTAATACAAATATTTGTTTTATTGCGATTTGTTTGTCTTAATGATGTTAGATACCGTTTAAATTTTTCAATTATATCATGGTGTTCCCTGGGAAAGTTACCAATTTGAAAGAAACCGAAGTTCTCCATGGAATTAAATTCTTTGAACATTTGAAAGAGGACCACCTACAGAACATTCCCGATAAATTATTTTGAATTTGGTGCATTGGTTTAGGAGGAGAAGTTGTTAGTAGGAAAATGTGAACAGACAGACAGACAATAAATGATCACAATAGCTTACCCCGCACTTTGTACTCAGGTGAGCTAAAAAACAACAACTGTATAACAAACAATGAAAGTCATTACATCTATCTTTTTTTTTAATGGGGAACTAATTTTGACTTTTATCAAATTGTTTTAAAGCCCACTCTTTATTTTCCAACTCATCCTTGAGCTTACCATACTCTGTAACAATAGTGTTAAAGTCATCTCCCATGCACGTATAGGCCTTTAGGGCTTGTTCACGATGTAATCTTTCACTGTCTTTTTCCTTGATGGCTTCATCTATATGTTTACTGCAATAGATAAGTAAATACATGTTTAGTTTACATATAATTTTATAAGCAGGAACATAGATAAGAGGGATAAGCAACTCCCCTTGTACACCTGTAATCTAGTTAGGTAAACCAATTATGTGTTAAAAATTAAATAAATTAATTTTCCAGCTAACCTTTTTGGATCCATTTCCACTTGATGAAGCATCTACTGAAGATTTTTGTGAAAAAAAAATGTGACAAAAGAAGAAATTGCTCTCAATGAGTAATTTCTTTTTCTGACACAATGTTTTCAACTCTTTTCATTAATTAATACTTTTATTCACAGAGATTTTCCCCTTCAGTTTTTCAAAGTCATTTGCCAAAGATTTGTTGTGTGTTGTAAAAAGTTAAAAAGTTGTGGGCAGTACCAAAAAATAATTTTATGTTATAACAAGATTGCCAAATGTCACAAAATACGCCCATCCTGTTTTTTGGAGACCAAGCATAGTGATAATTGGTTGTATATCAGGTAAATTTAGAGTAAATACAGTTTTTGCCATTTTGAGGAACATAAGTGTGGAGTGACTAAGATAACGTGGTGATGAATGGATAAAGGTTTCAAAAGTTATTGATCGACAAGACAGATTTGAGGTAATTTCTATAATTAAAGGGTAATAACTCTTCAGTGAATGAAGCGATATAACTGGTAATCAAACTTGTCTGGGATATTTTGCCAATACACATTCTGACCAAACTTGGTGGTGACTGGACAAAAGCTTCTAAAGTTATTGAGCGGACAAGACCGATTTTAGGTAATTTGTGTCATTAAAGGGCGATAATGCCCATACACATTCTGACTAAATTTGGTGATGATTGGATAAAGGCTTAAAAAGTTATTGATCGGACAATACCCATTTGAGGTAATTTCTATAATTAAAGGGCAATAACTTGCGATTGACTACAGCGATATGGCTGGTAATCGAAATTGACCGAGATAGTATGCCAATACACATTTTGACCTAAATTTGGTGGTGATTGGATTAAGGCTTCTAAATTTATTGAGCAGACAAAATAATTTAAGGTAATTTCTATCATTAAAGGGCGAAAACTCTCGAGTGACTAGAGCCATATGGCTAGTTATCAAACTTGTCCGATATATTATGCTGATACACATTTTGACTAAATTTGGTGATGATTGGACAAAGGCTTCTACAGTTATTGGCCTGACAAGACCAATTTTAGGTAATTTCTATAATTAAAGGGCGATAACTCTTGATTGACTAGAGCGATATGGCTAGTTATCGGACTTGTCTAAGATATTATACTGATACCCATTCTGATTAAATTAAGTGATGATTGGACAAAGGCTTCTAAAGTCATTTAGCTGACAACATACTGGACGCCGCAGGCAAAACTATAATACATTCCGCTTTTTCAAAAAGCGTGTATAAAAATGGACGTAACACTGGAAAAATTATCATCTTTTTAAAGACAAAAATTAATGGTCAGCTACATTTTCATGATATACCCATGTGTAAAAATACAAGAGTTTATATATTATGGCACATAATTCAGAAAAGCTTGACGAACAAACAAATGGCTGCAAAGCAATATATGTGGACGCGTAAAGACTACTTTATTTCTCACCTGATTATCCTGAGCGATTGGACAGTTTCCACTGTATACGTGTCACAGAGTATCTGTAATTCAATCAGCCTGAAATAAACAGTTAACATAAGTTGCCTTTTTTTTTTCCAATAAACTTTACAATTTTCTAAAAACAAACATGTTTGAATCTAAATAATGTATTTTATAGAATAATATTATTATTTTAAAACCCTTTTTCAATGTTTCGGTGATTAAGCCTTCATCATGATATTTTCTACATAACTTTTCATTAGGGCAATCAAGCCAGCTAGGCTATCTTGCACCAGAATTCCATCTTACTGATAATCTTTCCACATAGATTTTTCTAACAAATAAATTAAGTTGCAATTACTTGTGTCAGTCATTAACCCTTTCCCTCATATAGACGGTTTCTGACGCCTCTGCAGCAGACGGCTTTTTGAAAACATAGTGACAAAGAAAGAAATTGCTCAAAACAAGCGATTTCTCGTTTTTCCACAATGTTTTCCAATTTTAGTCATAGGTTATCCATACAATTATAGAGATTTTCTATTTTTTGACAAAATATGTTCAAAGTCGTTTGCAGCAGAAGTGTTGTATGAGGGAAAGGGTTAAATGAATCAATGGCTGAACCAATATTTCAACACTCCTCTTTAGTAAGAATGGTATTGACTCATTAGTTTAGAAAACATTATCATTTTAAAGAAATTGTTGATGATGACACAGAGTGATCAGTAAAACTCACCTTGAGCATTTCACGTTAAAGTGAGTTAACCCTTTCCTACATATAGATGCTTTCTGACGCATCTGCAGCAGACGACTTTTGAAAACATTGTGACAAAAGAAGAAATTGCTCAAATCTATTAAATAATTTCATTTAAAAAAATGTTCCATATTTTTGACTACCCGGTAGATGTTTTCAAAGTCATCTGCTGCAGTTTTGTTGTATGTTGGAAAGGGTTAAATGAGAATGTTTAAACATTGTTTTCAACTCTTAATCAGAACAGAAGTATACATCCAATTTTCAAAATGCAATATTTTTCCTTCTGACAGCAAACCTAAAAATATTGTATCTGTTAACCCTTTCCCTCATATAGACGCTTTCTGACGCCTCTGCAGCAGACGGCTTTTTGAAACATAGTGACAAAAGAAGAAATTGCACAAAACGTGCAATTTCTCCTTTTGCCACAATGTTTTCCACTTTTTGTCATAGGTTATCCATTCAATAATGGAGATTTTCTATTTTTTGACAAAATATGTTCAAAGTCGTCTGCTTTGTATGAGGGTGGGAGTTAAATGAATGAATGAGCCAATATTTCAACACTCCTCATTAGTTTAGGAAACATTGTCATTTTAAAGAAATTGTTGATGATGTACAAAGTGTGATCAGTAAAGCTCACCTTGAGCATTTCACGTTAAAGTGAGTTAACCCTTTCCCACATATGGATGCTTTCTGACACATCTGCAGCAGACGACATTTGAAAACATTTTGACAAAGAAGAAATTGCTCAAATCTATTAAATAATTATTCTTTCATTTAAAGAAATGTTCCATATTTTTGACTAGATGTTTTCAAAGTCATCTGCTGCAGTTTTGTTGTATGTTGGAAAGGGTTAAATGAGAATGTTTAAACATTGTTTTTAACTCTAAATCAGAACAGAAGAATACATCCAATTTTCAAAATGCAATATTTTTCCTCTTGACAGCAAACCTAAAAATATTGTATCTGTTAACCCTTTCCCTCATATAGACCCTTTCTGACGCCTCTGCAGCAGACGGCTTTTTGAAAACAGTGACAAAAGAAGAAATTGCACAAAACATGCAATTTCTCCTTTTGCCACAATGTTTTCCACTTTTTGTCATAGGTTATCCATTCAATAATGGAGATTTTCTATTTCTTGACAAAATATGTTCAAAGTCGTCTGCTGCAGATGTGTCGTATGTGGGAAAGGGTTAACATTGCATAGCTGACTATTTGCCCCAGATCTAGGAAGCAGACATTAACAGAGGTTAGCTTGAACCAATCCTGATGGCCTTCATAAAGGAACCAGAGCTTTAAACTCTTAACCCTTTCCCTCATACGACAATTCTGCAGCAGAAGACTTTGAACATATTTTGTCAAATAATGGAAAATCTCTATAATTGAATGGATAACCTATGACAAAAAGTGGAAAATATTGTGGCAAAAGGAGAAATTGCATGTTTTGTGCAATTTCTTCTTTTGTTACTATGTTTTCAAAAAGCCGTCTGCTGCAGAGGCATCAGAAAGAGTCTATATGAGGGAAAGGGTTAACCACTTGCAGCCAGCAATTTCTCCTTTTGCAATCCTGTTTTCAAACTAAATTCAATGATTATACTTTCATTTATAAAGTTTATCCATAGTTTTGTCTAGTCGTTTTTTCAAAGGTGCCTGCTGAAGATTTCTTGTATGTGGGAAAGGGTTTACCAGACATAAAAGTTAGCTGTGTGGGGGCTTGATTGTAACTTGATGAGACCCTCCGAGTTGACAGAAGCAAGTAGGAAAGGTTAACTCTTTCCCTCATATAGACACTTTTTGACGCCTCTGCAGCAGACAGCTTTTTGAAAACATATTGACAAAAGAAGAAATTGCTCAAAACAAGCAATATCTCCTTTTGTCACAATGTTTTCCACTTTTAGTCATAGGTTATCCATGCAATTATAGAGATTTTCTATTTTTTGACAAAATATGTTCAAAGTCGTCTGCTGCAGAATTGTAGTAAGGGTTAACTCTAAATACAGTATTATGTTAAATACCTGATTTTTAAACACATAGCATCACATTTGGCATACAACCATTCTGTAAGTATGGTGTCATGTTCAGTCTGCTTCTGTAACTTATACTTTCTTATTAACTTTTCTAACAGTCTTAAGGATTCTATTAATTTCTGAAATATATAATCAAGTAAAACTAAAATCAATGTGTTAGCATGTAAGATTTACTTTTTTCTAAAAAAATTCTTTTTATTAACAACAAGGCATCAAGATTGGAGAAACACTTTTTTTCTGTTAAATAAAAACTAGTCATTGCCTTCGAAGAAACGATTATCCAACTAAAACTATTAATATTAATATATAGCAGAATTCTAGATGTGGGGCTTATTTCATGTTCTTTATTCTTATCCGGCATCCAATCACTATGTTGGGTACTAAAATGATTATTTTGATGTCTACAACATTGGGCTTGGTTGGGTAGAGAAGAGATAAATTGGGAAAAAGATCTATTCACTCCCGCTTATCTGGACTTCGGATGTAGCATGAACATGATTGTTGATTGTTTGGCGTTTTAAACCGCTTTTAACAATTTTACATCACTGTGTTTCCCGGGTAAGTTAACAGTCCCACTGGTCCATTTATCCTGACACCAGCCAGCAAGTCGTAATGCCAACACCACAACCTGAGCTCCAAGGAGAACAGCCATTACATTAAAGACTTTGGTATGACCCGCCCAGGGATCCAACCCACGATCTCCTGCACCCTAGGCATACGCTCAACCACTACACCATCGAGGTGGTCCATGAACATGAACTAATGAGAGTTTATTATATCTGAAAGGACTTTGTAAGAATAGTGACATGTTCCTCAATCCTAATTTGCCCCTCAAACTACGTCATCATCTGAAAGGACTTTGTAAGAATAGTGACATGTTCCTAAATCCTAATTTGACCCTCAAACTACGTCATCATCTGAAAGAACTTTGTAAAAATAGCGACATAACTCAAACCTTTGTTGTAAGAACTAAAAAGGAATCGTCTCAACCCTTTCCCTCATATAGATGCTTTCTGATGCCTCTGCAGCAGACGTCTTTCTGAAAACATAGTGACAAAAGAAGAAATTGCTCAAAACAAGCAATTTCACCTTTTGCCACAATGTTTTCATACTTTTAGTCAAAGGTTATCCATTCAATTATAGAATCTTTCTATGTGTTGACAAAATATGTTCAAAGTCGTCTATTGCAGAATTGTTGTATGTTGGAAAGGGTTAATAAGACAATTCTTTACAAACCTCATGGATGAGCATGTGTCTGAATACTGACATCAACTTTAACCCTTTCCCTCATATAGATGCTTTCTGACGCCTCTGCAGCAGACGTCTTTCTGAAAACATAGTGACAAAAGAAGAAATTGCTCAAAACAAGCAATTTCTCCTTTTGCCACAATGTTTTCCACTTTTTGTCATAGGTTATCCATTCAATTATGGAGATTTTCTATTTTTTGACAAAATACGTTCAAAGTCGTCTGCTGCAGAATTGTCGTATGAGGGAAAGGGTTAAATCACTCAGAAAACATTTGCACCCTCTACTAACACTCATACTGAGCAATTTCTCCTTTTGCAACAATGCTTTCAGCTCCATTCAATGGCAAAACTTTCATATTTTT
Organism: Serripes groenlandicus; assembly: GCA_031761405.1. Taxonomy (NCBI): domain Eukaryota; kingdom Metazoa; phylum Mollusca; class Bivalvia; order Cardiida; family Cardiidae; genus Serripes; species Serripes groenlandicus. The sequence goes on from JASEVX010000006.1 coordinate 31,810,542, forward strand.
GCCAATATGTTTTTAAATTCGTCTGCTGCAGATTTATGGTATGTGGGTTAGGGTTAAGTGATTCCTGATTACCTGGTAGTAAAGTGAAAACTGTTTCTCTCTTCTCCAATAATCTTCTTTTAATAAACTTTGTTCTCCTTTTAAATGTTGCATGTCAGACTCGACCATAGCTGGTAGCTGGGATGACTTGGCAAACAACAGTTTGTTACTCTCTGTCAAGGAAATAATTTCAATCAATTTTTCTAATGTGAGCCATTCCGTGAGAAAACCAACATTTTGGATTCGGTGTAATATATCGGCCATGATCAGCCTGCGCAGGTTAATCCAGGCCGACACATTCCGTCTCTGGTGGATAGAGGTATATAGTAATGATTCCTGAAACAGAAAATCCACAGGAGGCAAAAGTGTCTATCCGGGTTAGCCTGCGCGGCATGCTTAGGCCGATCTGGGTCGATACTGTACGCAGTTGGTAGTCCACTATGTTGGTTTTCATGTGGGACAGCTCATATTACATATTATCACATAACTTGCACTCCAGGAGTGACATAAAGCAGTGATATAAATATCATATGTAACTAGTTACATAAATAGCCGACCCACAGCACGTATGTGACGTCACTCCAGTGTGACGTCACTTTCAATGACAGCATATTGTTTACAATTGTTCTAAATTTTCGGCAACATATTGTTTAAAGAGAATAAATCTCTATAAATGAAACGCTATAAGAGCATTGTTGCTAATTTTGTATAAAATCAAAAGGTTATTGATAGGGACTACATTTTACAGTGGACGTATGTATTAGAACTTAGGGGTGAACTTCGGTCACTGTTTATATGAGGACGAAGAAAGATCGATTTAAAGATTGAAAACAATCTTTTTATGGTGTTATGTGATAAATAGAATCTTACATTCGTGCTTATTTGATATTGTTTTTATGAAACTCGTCGACTGAAATGAATATGACGCTCGGCAAAGCCTTGCGTCATATTATTTCAGACGACTCGTTTCATAAAAACAATATCAAATAAGCACGAATGTAAGATCCTCTATATATGGCCATATTGGGCCTAGTTCGCCCAGCAGAGGACACGCTTTGTCACAGACCATAACAAATTTATTTAGCTATTTTGGCTCACCAAAGGACCATTCATCTGAAAGTATTTAATAATCTGGGGTTGAATTGTCACATGGTTTAGGGACAATCAATGTGGAATTACCTTTTTTGGTACAGGTCACACAAGGATCGTTCTTATTTCAAAATCATGCAAGTACTTTCAGACAAAGCGACTTAAAAGTGATCACATTACTTTTCTTTTGGTTGCCATAGCAATCAGTAAGTTCTTCATCAATGTTTACTATTTTAGTAGAAGACCAACTGGGGGACATTCCTGTAAATTTGGATTAATTTACTATGTAGTATAGGAGAAGTCATTGAAAGTAATTGCTGACACGTCATAACTGATGAAGAGTGAACACTAAACATCACTTTTAGCCCTACATACTCAGGGGGAGCTTATCCTTTCCCACATACAGCAAATCTGTAACAGACGACTTTGAAAATGTCTACTTAACAAGAAACCGCTGAAGACCGTAAGGCCAGAAGGTCAAGGTCAAAGTAATCATAGAAATCAATAGAACTTGTTACTGGTTACCTTCAGGCAAAGTTTCAAGTTTGTAACCCTTTCCAGTGCTGAGATTTTGCCTCAACCTGAAACTTTAACCAAAATGTTGAAGGACAGACAGACAGACAGACGGACATCGCCAATCTATAGACCGGAATTGCTAGAGCAATCCGGCCAAAAACCTATGATTGTAGGTATAATTACTGTAAAAAGTTGAAAACATTTTGGCAAAAGGAGAAATTGCTAGTTTTGAGCAATTTCTCCTTACATCACGATGTTTTCAAAAGTCTTCTGCTGCAGACGCGTCAAAATGCATTTATAGGTGGGAAAGGGTTAAAATGTATTTAATCTTATAGGCAGTCACTGCAGATACAGTTGTTCAACTATCTTCTATTATATGTTAAGAACATTAAGTTCCTAATTTGAAATATAATAATAGGAAAACTAGCTTCATTTTACACAGTAATTCAGTTATATTATGTCTGCAAACTCAAGTAATGTGTGTTACTTGGCTTTCACACACCTGTACTCACACAGCATTCTTTCCAGCAAGCTAATCGGTGAACTACACACATAGACTTGTAAGCCCACTGGTGGGATATAAATGATACTAGTCACATTGATTTTTGTCAGTCATCAGAATAAATGAATGGTCAAGTTTCAAATTCAAGACCAGGGCTGTAGATAAGGGGTGTTTTGATTGTTCTTAAATCCTTATTTGACCATATAACCCTATGATGTGGGTACTCAAAAGAATCGTTTCATTGAGACGATTCTTTTGAGTACCCACATTATAGGGTTTGGTTGGATGATAAGAGAGATATTGTGGGTAAAAGAAGCTGTATACCCCTCCTTATCTAGACTCCTGGATAGATAGCCTTCATCATAAAGGAATGACCTTTCGTGGCTCGACTAGGAAAAACTTAATTCTCTCCCACAAACAAAAGATCTGCAGTCCACTTTGAAAACATTAAGGTGAATATGTGGAAACCTTGTACAAATTAAAGAACAATTATTGAATAATGTTGTAAACATTGTGGCAAAAGTAGAAATTGCTCATTTTCTTCTTTTACAACATATTTACAAACGTAGTCCGCTGCAGAGGCATCAGGAAAGTGTATGTTAGAACAAGAGCACCGTGTACGGCACAGACGCTTGACTGATAGAAAACAGAAAAAAAGCTGAGCTGAACAAAAAACCTTAACCGGCCGACGACGATTTTCAAAAGTCGAGCTAAAAAGGGGGGTTAAAATGAAAAGATTAAAAGTACCTGTTGTTGAGTTTTGTGGATCATGAGCCACCACAAGGTTTTCACATTTCTTTCTTAATCTCTCTTCTACTTCAGGGATCAGCACTTGTTGTAAGGACTGCATATGCTGTAAGACACCATCAAATTAACCCTTTCCCACATTATTATGTAGACGCTTTCTGACGCCTCTGCAGCAGACGGCTTTTTGAAAACATAGTGTCAAAAGAAGAAATTGCTCAAAACGAGCAATTTCTCCTTTTGCCACAATTTTTTCCACTTTTAGTCATAGGTTATCTATTCAATTGTAGAAATTTTCTATTTTTTGACAAAATATGTTCAACGTCGTTTGCTGCAAAATTGTCGTATGAGGGAAAGGGTTTACCTTTTCGCGCATACAACAAATATGTAGCATACGACTTTGAACATATTTTGTCAAAAAATAGAAAAATCTCTATAATTGAATGATAAGAAATGTGAAAAATCTCCATTAATAACACTTTAATTATTAAATATTATGAGCAATTTCACCATTTGCCACATTGTTTTTAAAAGTTCTCTGCTGCAGAGGCGTCTGAATGCATCTATATGTGGGGAAGGGTTTAACCATCTCGCACATACAACATCTAGGCAAAAACATGGAGAAAACGTCTTTAAATGAGTTAGTATTAGGAGCAATTTTTCCTTTAAATGCAATTTTTTCAAAAGTCACGTACTGCAGGATCATCAAAATGCATCTGCATGTGTGGATGAGTGACTTCTAAAAGAATTCAAATATTTTACCCAATGTACAATTTTTCAAAGGTGGCATCTGATGCTTAATAGGCAAATTATTTTTAAAACAAGAGCTGTCGGAGGACAGCGCGCTCGATTATTTCAGCGCTTATTTAAGTTACTGAGATAATGGACTCTAATGTAGTTGCATGCAAAACATTAACCACAATTTCTTAAAGGGTGACAATTTGCATTATATGCAGGATGGAGTTATTTAACTTGATTATTTTGATAGGTGTGATGGTTGGGAAGGGTTATATAACGTTTCAATTGAATGCATCAAGTAGTTACTAAGATATTGACTCTTAATGTAGTTGCACGCAAACCTTTAACCATAATTTCTAAGTAAAAAAAAGGGCAACAATTTGCACCATATACAGGATAGAGTTATCTTAATTGGTTGTGTATCTAGTTGTGAAAGGTTGTATAAAGTTTCAATACAACGCTTCAAGTTGTTACTGTCAGAGATTACACTCTAAATGTAGTTGCAAAACTTTAACCAGAATTTCTAAGTCCAAAAAGGGCCATAACTTGCATAAAATGCTGGATAGAGTTATCGTACTTGATTGTTTACTTAGGTGTAATGTTTGGGAAGGGCTGTATAAAGTTTCAATGCAATGCATCAAGTCATTACTATGATATGGTCTCTTAATGTAGTTGCATGCAAAACTTTAACCAGAATTTATAAGTCCAAAATGGCCCATTACTTGCATAAAATGCAGGATAGAGTTATTTAAATTGAAAGTCAACATAGGTATGATAGTTGGGAAGGGTTGTATAAAGTTTCAAAGCAATGCATAAAGTAAATACTAGGATATCGACTCTTAATGAAGTTGCACGCAAAAATTAACCAAATTTCTAGTTAAAAAAGGGCCATAACTTGCATAAAATGCAAGAGTTATCTAACTTGATAATCTACAAAGGTGTGATAGTTGGGTAGGGTTGTAGAAAGTTTCAATGTAATGCATCAAGTAAACACTGAGATATGGACTATTAATTTAGTTGCACGCAAAACTTTAACCAGAATTCCTAAGTAAAAATAGGGCCATAACTTGCATATAATGCAGAATAGAGTTATCTAAATTAATAATCTACACAGGTGTGATAGTTGGGTAGGGTTATATAAAGTTTCAATGCAATGCATCAAGTAAATACTGAGATATGGACCGTTAATTAAGTTGCACGCAAATCTTTAACCAGAATTTCTAAGTAAAACAAGAGTTGTCGGAGGACAATATAGCTCGCCTATCAGGGCCTACTTCAGAACATTTATAGCATTAGGTAAAGTCACACAGTATCACCTATTGCAAGATAATACACCTTTTCAATACTTCCATGCAAATGTTAACCAAGTCCATACAGGCCTTTTAAATCTGTAAATTGGTTTATATACGATGTATGCCAATAGTGAACATAATACCGAAGACTTACAGTATCAGTATCAGATAAAACCACACACTATTATTTATTGCAAGATATCACAAATGTTCAATACTTGCATGCAAATCTTAACCTGGCAACGCTGATACCAACGCCATACAAGGTCCCCTAATGATCCTGAATAAGTGTGTGAAGTTTCAAAGCAACAGCATACACAGTGTCTGAGAAAAGGCCTTGCACGCAAAGGTTTGACCAAAATTCTAAGTCGAAAAAGGGGCACAATTCAGTCAAAATCCATTCCAGAGTTATGGGACTTGACATACAAGGTCCCCTAATGACCCTGAATAAGTGTGTGAAGTTTGAAAGCAACAGCATACACAGTGTCTGAGAAAAGGCCTTGCACGCAAAGGTTTGACCCAATTTCTAAGTCCAAAAAGGGGCACAATTCAGTCAAAATCCATTCCAGAGTTATGGGACTTGACATACAAGGTCCCCTAATGACCCTGAATAAGTGTGTGAAGTTTGAAAGCAACAGCATACACAGTGTCTGAGAAAAGGCCTTGCACGCAAAAGTTTGACCAAATTTCTACGTCCAAAAAGGGGCACAATTCAGTCAAAATCCATTCCAGAGTTATGGGACTTGACATACAAGGTCCCCTAATGACCCTGAATAAGTGTGTGAAGTTTGAAAGCAACAGCATACACAGTGTCTGAGAAAAGGCCTTGCACGCAAAGGTTTGACCCAATTTCTAAGTCCAAAAAGGGGCACAATTCAGTCAAAATCCATTCCAGAGTTATGGGACTTGACATACAAGGTCCCCTAATGATCCTAAATAAGTGTGTGAAGTTTCAAAGCAACAGCATACACAGTGTCTGAGAAAAGGCCTTGCACGCAAAGGTTTGACCAAAATTCTAAGTCGAAAAAGGGGCACAATTCAGTCAAAATCCATTCCAGAGTTATGGGACTTGACATACAAGGTCCCCTAATGACCCTGAATAAGTGTGTGAAGTTTGAAAGCAACAGCATACACAGTGTCTGAGAAAAGGCCTTGCACGCAAAGGTTTGACCCAATTTCTAAGTCCAAAAAGGGGCACAATTCAGTCAAAATCCATTCCATAGTTATGGGACTTGACATACAAGGTCCCCTAATGATCCTGAATAAGTGTGTGAAGTTTCAAAGCAACAGCATACACAGTGTCTGAGAAAAGGCCTTACATGCAAAGGTTTGACCAAGCTGGCAACGCGGACGCCAACGCCAACGCGGACGTGATAACATAAGCTCCCCTATTTCTTCGAATAGGCGAGCTAAAAAGGGGCCATAACTTGCATAAAATGCCAGATAGAGTTATCTAACTTGATAATCTACACAGGAATGATAGTTGGGTAGGGTTGTAGAAAGTTACAATGCAATGCATCAGGTAAATACAGAGATATGGACTCTTAATTTAGTTGCACGCTAAACTTTAACCAGAATTTCTAAGTTAAAAAAGGGCCATAACTTGCATAAAATGCCGGATAGAGTTATTTAACTTGATAATCTACATAGGTGTGATAGTTGGGTAGGGTTGTATAAAGTTTCAATGCAATGCAATAAGTAAATACTGAGATATGGACTCTTAATTAAGTTGCACGCAAAACTTTAACCAGAATTTCTAAGTAAATAAGGGCCATAACTTGCATAAAATGCCGGATAGAGTTATTTTACTTGATAAGCTACATAGGTGTGATAATTTGGTAGGGTTATAGAAAGTTTCAATGCAATACATGTAGTATTTAAGTACTTGCATGCAAAACCTTAACCAAAGTGTGACGTGGACGCCGACGCCAGGGTGAGTAGTATAGCTCTCATATTCTTCGAATAGTCGAGCTAAAAAAATGGAAAAAGTAGCACTTCTCCTAAACCAGCAATCAAGATACATTAACCCTTTCCCTCATACTACAATTATGCAGTAGACAACATTGACCATATTTTGTAAAAAAATGGAAAATCTCTATAATTGAATGAATGAATGTATATTATATAAATATTGCATGGCTTCCAGTGTGACAATACATATTGTCAACATGAGGAAAATACTGTTACCCGAGGCGAAGCCGAGGTTAACAGTATTTTACCGAATGTTGACAATATGTACTGTCACACTGGAAGCCATGCAATATTTATTTTATTATACCGAACAAAATTACACGTTTATTTAATTTATTCTGTACCTTTGTAGGGGAGGTGAACATGTGTAGATCTACAACAATGTAACACACACATATGAATATACCGGTTAACAGTATACTGTTACATGGCACGCGCATCTAAAAGGTGACGTTGTTGTTTGAAATGACGTCATGCACGTGCATAACCAACATTTTCACGCGCCTGCCATGTAACAGTATACTGTTAACCGGTCAAAAACGTACTGTTAGCATGAAACAGTAAGAAATTGCCCATGATGAGTATATGAGAATTTAACATTACAAAGTCACGTGAGGTATAATAATGTTTTATGGCGCATCGACAGCTAAGGTCATTTAGCGCGCAATTAGATTTAATTATTCATGATCCCTGGGTAAACAAACCAGTACTAGGCTAGAAAATGTGCCTTGCCCAAGGGCACTCCACCATGACCGTAGTGCCGCGACTGGGGATCGAACCCGGGACACCCGGTTTCGAAATCCCCGACGCTAACCACTCGACCACAGCGGATTCCCTCTATAATTGAATGGATGACTAAAAGTGGAAAACATTGTGACAAAAGGAGAAATTGCTTGTTTTGAGCAATTTCATCTTTTGTCACTATGTTTTCAAAGCAGAGGCGTCAGAAAGCGTCTATATGAGGAAAAGGGTTAAAACATGTGCTTTTTAAAATTGTACAGAAAGGGCTTTTATCCTAATACATTAATGTAAATTTTTTCAAAAATAAATATGAGCCAGTAAAATTCGCAATGTGTATGACCCGAAATGCAGTTGCGGAACTCTTACACAAACTCAAATGAAATACTGCCTCATATTACCTACTTAACCCTTTCCCTCATATAGACACTTTCTGACGCCTCTGCAGCAGACAGCTTTTTGAAAACATAGTGACAAAAGAAGAAATTGCTCAAAACGAGCAATTTCTCCTTTTGCCACAATGTTTTCCACTTTTAGTCATAGGTTATCCATTCAATCATAGAGATTTTCTAGTTTTTGACTAAATACGTTCAAAGTCGTATGCTGCAGAATTGTCGTATGAGGGAAAGGGTTAACCTTTAAGATGATTCAAAACTAATTGAACCATTTTCCCCATGTAGACGCGTTTTGACTCATCTGCAGGGGATGGGATGACTTTGTGGCCAAAGGAGAAATTGCTGCTTTTGCCAGAACATTTTCAGCACTTTCACTTACTGATATTTTATTTAACAAATTTTCCATATATTTGCCTAGATGTTTTCAAAATTGTCTGCAGCAGATTTGTTGCATGTTGGAAAGGGTTATAGTCACAGAACATATATAGTGATAAGGAAGGGATCTCGTTCTTTCTTTTATTGAAGCATCAATTATTTTATGTGATTAACCTTTTCCCATATATAACAAATTTGCAGGAGAAAACTTTGAAAACATCTTGGCATAAATATGAAAAATCTTCACTTATGAAAGTATAATCATTGAATTGAGTTGAAAACATTGGGGCAAAAGGATTGCTCCTCTTTAACCCTTTCCCTCATACGACAATTCTGCAGCAGACGACTTTGAACGTATTTTGTCAAAACATAGAAAATCTCCATATTTGAATGGATAACCTATGACAACAAGAGCTGTCGGAGGACAGCGCGCTCGACTACAGGCCGCTTATTCACATAAAGCAGTATTTCATTATATTGCACTTAAGTACTATTAAATCATATTATATACTCAATATGTAAAAGCAACTGAATAGATATACATACATTTAAATATAATTTAAAAATAAAATTTCCTAATTCAATCAAGGGCCATTACTCCATATTTAGGATACAATGGAGTTATCTAACCTAATTGTACGATGGTCCTTAACAAATATGTTTAGTATGAAGTGATTTGAATGATGTAACTTTAACGTTGAGCTAAACGCAAATGTTAAAACTGACCGAGTCCAAAATTAGCAAAACCTTAAAAAAAGGTTTTCCTAATGTTTGACACCATGCAAAACCCGTTTGATATGTTGGAGAATTATATTTGATAAATAAATGATCACAATTAGAAAGAAATGTAACCAAAAATTAAGAATTTATCTAAAATTCTCAAAATCAAACAAAAATCATGTTTTTTACCCCCTAAAAGTCACACTCAGCATCTTCAACATACAATGTGAAGAAGGGTATTACATGTAATTATATTCCAAATATGGAAGCCCTAACACAAGTACATATTTAAAAAAAATTGAAAATTAAATGAAAAAGCCAACTTGCCCTAAAACTTTAACCACCCAAAAGCATGTGTTTTACCGCAAACAGAAGGTCACACTCAGCATCTTCAGCATATAATATGAAGAAATGTATTAAATGTAATTATTTTCCAAATATGAAAGCCCTAGCACAAGTACTTATTCAGAAAAAGTTAAAAAAATAAAATAAAATCCTACTTGCCCCAAAACTTTAACCACCGAAAATCATGTTTTTTACCCCAAAAAGGTCACACTCAGCATCTTCAGCATTCAATGTGAAGAAAGGTATGAGATGTAACTATATTCTAAATATTAAAGCCCTAGCACAAATTTTTATAGAGAAAAATTAAAAAATTAAATGAAAATGCCAACTTGCCCTAAAACTTTAACCCCAAAAAGAAGGTAAAACTCAGAATCTTCAGCATACAATATAAAGAAAGGTATTAGATGTAATTATATTCCAAATATGAAAGCCCTAGCACAAGTACTTATTGAGAAAAAAAAAAAAAAAAAAAAAATCCAACTTGCCCTAAAACTTTAACCCCCGAAAATCATGTTTTTTTTCCCAAAAGGAAGGTCACACTCAGCATCTTTAGCGTTCAATGTGAAGAAAGGTATAAGATGTAACTATATTCCAAATATGAAAGCCCTAGCACAAATACTTATGAATGAAAATCCCAACTTGCCCTAAAACTTTAACCGGACGCCGACGCCGGGGCGAGTAGTAAAGCTCTCATATTCTTCGAATAGTCGAGCTAAAAAGTGGAAAACAGTGTGGCAAAAGGAGAAATTGCACGTTTTGTGAAATTGCTTCTTTTGTCACTATGTTTTCAAAAAGCTGTATGCTGCAGAGGCATCAGAGAGCGTCTATATGAGGGAGAGGGTTAAAAGCATAGAAGCAAAAACCATGGAAAAGTTCTTCAAATGAAAGTATGATTGTTTAATAGAACTGAAAACATTGTGACAAAACATGAAATTGCTCTATGTTTTTCCAAAATGATTTCAAAAGTCATCTTTTGCAAAATGTGTCTTTATTATAGAAAGAGTTACACTCTTAACCACTTAGACGCTTTTTGACGCCTCTGCAGCAGACGATTTCCCCTTCTGCCATAATGTTTTCAATTTTATTCAATAATTATACTTTCAGTTACAGAGGTATTCAACATTTCTCTCCAGATATTTTCAAAGGCAACTGCTCAGTGCTGAAGATTTCTTGTATGTGGGGAAAGGGGGTAAAATGTACCTTTTTATGCGGATTCTGCCTTTCAAGTTCTTCTTTTGTCAGTCCTAGAGCTGTTACTTTTGATGAGGGATCAGGACTGAAGTCTAGATAATCTCCCAATTCCGCACGAGTCAAACATTGTTGTAATATGCTGTAAAGCTGAAACAGAGATACATTTTTTATTTTATTTATTTATTTAACCCTTTCCCACATATGACAATTCTGCAGCAGACGACTTTGAACGTATTTTGTCAAAACATAGAAAATCCCCATAATTGAATGGATAACCTATGACAAAAAGTGGAAAACATTGTGGCAAAAGGAGAAATTGCACTATGTTTTCAAAAACTTGTCTGATGCAGAGGCGTCAGAAAGCGTCTTTATGAGGGAAAGGGTTAAAAAACACATTGCTTGTAAAAAAATCAATTTCAAAATGTCATTACCTTAAAGAGTTATCAATGAAACAATTACTTTTAAAAATCTCAATTTAGGAATGTATAATTATTGATCCTTTTTTGTCATGATTTTTTGCAAAAGTCGTCTGGTGCAGATGTATCTGTATGTGGGAAAAGGTTCAGAGATAATATGATGAATAGCATAGCTGACTCCTGCTCATCTAATATGGGATTTGCTTGACATTTATGAAACAATTACAAATGCACTATAATTATATAGAAAGCACTTGTGAAGGCAGTGATATATATTATATATTGCTTTTATTGTAACATTGGTCTTTGATTGAATGAATGAGGATAAACAATGTTTTCAACAGTTTTATCAGAGCTCTAGATTAGGGGCGTTTTCCATGTTCTAAAACCCTTTTTTGACCCTCTAACCCTATGTTGTGGGTACTCAAAAGAATCATCTCAATGAGACGATTCTTTTGAGTACCAACATCATAGGGTTTGGTTGGATAATAAGAGATAGGGGGAAAGAGTTGGATACCCCTCCTTATCTTGGCCTCTGGCAACAGTATTTCAGTTATATCACACCAGACAGTGCATCTACACGTACCTATGTGTTCCCGCGTATTATCATGCATAAGAACTTCTAACATTCTATACAGTCAACTGGCTGCCTTCTCATAGTGATACAATTAGACTAGCCTTTGTATTGTCACTCCATTATTTCCAATAAAGACCCATAGTTACGCATACATTATTGATGAGTGAATGAATAAACCTGCTGATCCCTGGATGAGAGTGACACATCTTGGCTTTTCAGTTCATAGTCCAGTAGCAGTTCTTGGAGTTCTAGGTATAAAATGTGGTTCAGAAGCCATCCATGTTTCTCACGTCTTAGCACTTCCTCAGCCTGAAAGAAATTGTATTCAATGTAATTTAACCCTTTCCCATTTGCAGACACATTTTGACACATTTACAGCAGATGACTTTTGAAAACATTGTGGTAAAGGAGCAATTGCCCATAATGAGCAATTTTTCTTTTTACCACAATATTTTCAATTTATTCACTATAAAGCTTTCTTTCACATATAGACTTGCCACATGTGGGAAATGGTTAAATATCTTTTCAAAGCCTTAAGTAATTTGAAATGAAAGCAGACGAATTTGAACATATGTTGTCAAAAAATAGAAAATCTGTATAATTGAATGGATAACCTATGACGAAAAGTGGAAAACATAGTGGCAAAAGGAGAAATTGCTCGTTGTGAGCAATTTCTTCTTTTTTCACTGCTGCAGAGGCGTCAGAAAGCGTCTATATGAGAGAAAGTGTTTATGGATGGTAGAGATAGTCTGAAGCAATTTTCATTACATATACATGTAACCTCAATCTCTTTTCCAATCAGGATTTGTTATCACTAACTGGTTAAATGATAAGAACCATTTCTAGCTTACTATACAATGTGAGAAAAATTGTAGTCGATTGTAGTAGATTGTACATGTAGATTGAACAGGACACACATACAACAAATTTGAAGTCCATGTTTTAGAAAATATTTAACCGTTTCCCATGCATTTTGACGCATCTGCAGCAGATAACTTTTGAAAACATCTCGACAAAAAGAGAAATTTCTTCTTTTGACACAACGTTTTCAATTTTGTTCAGTAATTATACCTACAATTTTAGAGATTTACCACTATTTTAATTTCCCAAATACTCATTTTCTGCATAAATTACCCTGTAATTAAAGACTACATGTGAATAAAGACCAGATTGTTCTCTTTACATGGGTGGTAATTAACCCTTTCCCTCATACAGATGCCTTCTGAAGCCTCTGCAGCAGACGGCTTTTTGAAAACAGTAACAAAAGAAGAAATTGTTCAAAACAAGCAATTTCTCCTTTTGCCACAATGTTTTCCACTTTTAGTCATCGGTTATCCATTCAATTATAGATATTTCCTATTGCAGAATTGTTGATGAGGGAAAGGGTTAAACACAGGTTGGACTCGACTGTATATACTACTAAATTCCACCTGTTTGAGATCCCTGTGTGTCTGATGTGAAAGGCCATCTTTGTTGATGTGGGTAGTGAGACTAGACAATAGGTGGCAGAAATCTGGGTACTTCTCCACATCGACCGCTGTTAACCCCAAATGTGGTATCTGACTGTTTACTGCAATTGATATGAATAATCATGATTATGATAATTGATAAAATTTAAGTTATAGTCAAACACAGTCTGGACATCAAGAGTTAGGGCAAGTTTATGAATATGCTCTGTCTTGCTACACTTTTTTTAACCCATTCCCACATACAGCAAATCTGCAGCAGACGACTTCGAGATCATCTAAACAAAATGGAATGTCTCTGTAAATGAATGTTATATTACTGGAAGAAGTTGAAAACATTGTCAGATTGTTTTCAAAAGTCGCCTGCTGCAGATGCGTCAAAAAGTGTCTTCAGGTGGGAAAGGATTAATGTAAATCTGAGTGTAGCTAGTAATAATTTATGTTCTGATAAACCCTCTGCCATATGCAGACAAAATTTGACACCTGCAGCAGACAACTTTTTCAGAGATCCTTAATCCAGTTATACTCTTCTCATATAGCAATAATATCTTGAAAGGTGCAAAGGACAAGTGACCTATGAACATTTATTCAAAATCACAAAAATTCCCTAAAACCCCAACAGCCAATCAGATGCATGAAACCATTTACCCATGAATGTCAAAGTTAATTGGATCAATAATCTTGTTTACGTCACAGTAAGTGACTCTCTTGAAGGTTTAAAGACGTGCGATAAACAAAGACAATGTGTTCTATGTTTACAAAGTGACATATAGCTTAGGTGTAAGTGAGATTTTTGAAAATATCTGAAAATGATTCCTTTACAAGTTTTAAGATGTCCGGTGAGTTCAAAATCAGTCCAAACCGGCAAATTCTCTGTCTTCCAGGGGCCTGATATCTGCATTCCAGCATGCAAACTTCGTTGTCTAAATGTCCTTGATCGAATGTCCTTAACTATTAGAATGATCTGCCACGTCAGTGTTTCTCCCAATACATATGTCTGATTCATACTAATTTAAATTGGTTACATTGGCAACAAATGTTACCAAATACTGCATCTCTGGTTGATTGATTGGGGTTTAAAGCCGTTTTTAACAATTTCTCAGTTATATCACGGCGGCCAGTTCACCTACTCATGCATTTCCTGGTTTTCTCACCCCAGTACTCCACACAACAATCTTCTCAAGAAACTGGCTGCTTTTCCACATAGACTTAGCCCATTGGTGGAAGAGGAATGACGCATGTTGCATTGACTTTTGTCAATCGTCGGGAAGAAAGTTGGCCGAGCCAGGATTCGAACTCGCAACCCCTGGGCATCTCTGGTTGAACAGCTTTGTTTATTTTCTTCCTGTCTTTACAGTCATATTCCCTCATACAGTACTTGGTTTCTTTGAATCTCTTCTGATACACATCTCACTGTTACACCATGTTCTTTCCTTCATGATTCTTTTTAACCCTTTCCCTTATACAACATTTCTGCAGCAGACGACTTTGAACATATTTTGTCAAAAAATAGAAAATCTCTATAAATTATAATTGAATGGATAACCTATGACTAAAAGTGGAAAACATTGTGGCAAAAGGAGAAATTGCTTGTTATGAGCAATTTCTTCTTTTGTCACTATGTTTTCAAAAAGCCATGGAATTGGTATTGCTGTCGTCTCTGATTTCAAACAGAAAGTGATAATGACTTTTCAGAAAATTAAGAAATAAATTGATAATGAATGAGGTTTAAACATGAGGGTCAAGATCACCCTTAACCATTTCCCTCATACGACAATTCTGCAGCAGACGACTTTGAACATATTTTGTCAAAAAATAGAAAATCTCTATAATTGAATGGATAACCTATGACTAAAAGTGGAAAACATTTGCTTGTTTTGAGCAATTTTTTCTTTTTTTCACTATGTTTTCAAAAAGCCATCTGCTGCAGAGGCGTCAGAAAGCGTCTATATGAGGGAAAGGGTTAAGGCTTAATCGATCACCTGCATGATGGTGTAGAAGGAAATGTGTAACTGATATAATGATCGGGGATTTATTTTCATTTAAGCCATTTTCTGATGCCACTTGAAAACTTTTTCGGCCTGGTCTTTTTCAGTCTAGTCATATTCGGCCTACTTTTTTTTATAAGAGATATAGTTGTTCACACCTTATAACTGTTAGAGTAATTAAGATAGTTCGAAGGTTGTTAATGATTGATTATGTAATTTGTTTTTATTTAAAATAGTAATTATAATAATTACATGTAATAAATGTATGTTTGTAACAACGCAAATTCAATTAAAATGTATGTTTGTAACAACGTAAATTCAATTAAAATGTATATTTATAACATTGTAAATTGAATTAAAATGTATGCATGTAACTACGATAGTTCAAAGGTCGTTAATGATTGATAACGAAACTATATTGTTTAAAAATCTACGTTTGTAACAACGTAAATTCAATTAAAATGTATGAAAAGGACTTAGTAAAAAGACCTGGACCGTGGTACAACAAAACTGGGCCACTGAAACGTATAAGTGGCCCAGAACAAAACGAACTTCCCAGTTGGACCGGTCCATTGAGACATGCTGGGACCAGTACATGGAGGGTACCATGAGAACTTCGGATTTCCTAACCACTATCGGCAGTATTTACGGAGTTAGGATGTAAAAAAAATGCATCTTTATTACTGTCAATATGTTTTGTTTTGTTATATAAATCTGAATAAATAATATATATTTTTTTAAATATGGTTTTTCATTTTTCTCCCTAGCTCAAATAAACAGTTCTTGAGAACTCTACGTTTCGGTTTGAGAATAATATCGATAATAACAACATAATTAATGCTCGCTTTCATAATGTTTTCAGAGTTAGGATTCACATTAGTATTTCTACCAAGCTCAAATAAACAGTTCTTGAGAACTCTATGTTTCGGTTTGAGATAATATCGATAATAAAAACATAATTAATGCCTTACTCGCATTCATAATGTTTTCAGAGTAAAGATTCACATTAGTATTTTTATCAAAGATTATTAGCCTTCCGAAAAAATACCGCCACATTGGTAATTTTAATTGTTTCCCCAATCATAATCAATAAGAATACTATTTTGCGAGTCTAAACTTCGAAAAAATATATGTATAAAAAAAATAGGCCGAATAAATTTTGGGCCGAATCCACCCCGATTCAATATGGCTGGGCAAATTATGTAGGGGGTCACATTTCTGCTTAACCCTTTACTTAAATAAATAAAAAGTAATAGAGATGGTTTCTGACGCATCCACAGCAGACGACTGTGGAAAAGATTGTCACCAAAGGAACAATTGCTCATTATAATATGAGTAATTTATCCTTTTGCCACAATGTCTGATCAATAATATTAATAATACATTTATATTCATTTATAGATATTTTATCTCCTTGCCAAGTTGTATTCAAATTTTATTTTTATTTTATTAAGTTTCTTTAATAATAGGAATTTTTAAACCTGGATTGATATGATGTATTTGTTGTGTATGGGGATCAAGCTTGACCTGTACATACAGTCTGATCTGATCTAACACTACACAACTAATACATTTTATAACAATTTAGTGTGAGTGAATTTAGTGCTCATGTCTTGGATTTTGGGGGATTTCATGTTGATCCCACCTTTTTTGCAGGAAACGACATCGCTCCATTTAACGTTATGCCAAAATGCAAAATGAAGTGTTACGGAAATGACATGACGTCGTCCTTGGCTACGATATTCATGAAACATAGTAAAGATTTTTCTCAAATTTGGCCTTGTGACCTAGTTTTGACACATGATGAACCCGTTTCTATCTTAGCCTCGATATCATCAATACAAACATTATTACAAAGTTTCAACAGGCTCAATTTAAAAACTCGTTATCGAGTTAAAAACACGTTAAAATTGAACTGTATTGTCCGAGTACTAGGTCTATCCGAAATCTAAAATACATGTTTTATTACTAGTCATAATAACAAAATAAATGTTATGAATGCGAGTCAAACTGACTCGGGTCTCCAAAGGGTTAAAGCATTACACATAACTACCCGGTGGAGCACTAAATGAATCTTTAGACATTGGGAAATAGTTAAAGACTTCTCACTTGACTTATACTACAAAGTCAAACAAGTTATCATATATATTTTATGATGACATAAATACATCCGGACCTTGAAATGGTCACGAAGTTGGAATACTCTACACACAAATCATCAATACGAAAGAATCAGCTTAATCATTTTCAATGTTCATATCAAGTTAAATAATATCAAAACTTCAAAATTAAACTACATTTCTCATAATCTGTAGCAAACTGCATGGATGTTGTTATGTCCATCTGTCAAAGTTTCCCGCACTTCAGCAACCAAATGAGCAGAATGTACGAAAACGACCGGAATGTAAGAAAACGATTAACATGGAATATATAATAATAATAATAATAACTTTATTAGCACTAACACATTAACAATAAATGGTTATGGCAACACAATACAGACAAATTACAATTAAATATGTACAATGTAGGAGTGACAGTGGATAAGTATGAGATAACTTAAGTATCATTTGACAATGAATTTCTAACCAACAAGCATTCATTCAAGTAATTCACTACAATTTTTAATACAGTTGGAGAATTACTATTGAGAATTGAGATAAGCAAGTTGTATGATAAAAAAATAAATTTGTTGTTCATTAGAACATTATTTAATTTCTTAATGAGGTTATCTGTCAAGTATTTGTACGTAGAACATTTTAATAGAAAATGAAGTTCATCTTCAACGTCTCCGTTATTGCAGCAAAGACATATTCTACTCTGTTTTGGTATATTTAAATATTGTCCTCTTTCAACTGACAGAGTATGAGCACTTATCCTCAACTTACATAATGTTGATCTATCACACTTGGATTTGCAATGATCAACATATGAGGGTCTTTTATTTGGTTTATATAGTATGTTAAAGAAGTTTAATTTTTTATTTTGACTGATGTCAGTCTCTTGCCTTTGAAAGGCTGTATCTTTAATTCTCTCTTGAATGCGTTTTAGATAAATCTTAATATCAAAAGGATTTAGACTAATAAAATGGAATCCAAGTTTTGAAATGAGATTTTTCATATTTATTATCCATGAGTTGTTTTTTTCAGTTGCTCTATATATTTTTAAAATGAGTGAATTATTTGACGCTAGTATATGGAGCCAATATTTTATTGCTGAAGATTCTATTCTGGTATATAGGGGCAATCTGTTCAGCTCAGCTAGGCATGCAACATTTGATGCTTTGCAGTTAACTCCTAGAATTTCTTTAATAAATTTAAACTGCAGGTGTTCAAATCGATCTGAATCCTTGTATTGTTTCCCTATCCCCCATACTTCACTACCATATAGGGTAATAGGCACAACAAGGGAGTCAAAAAGTTTTTCTAAAAACTTGCATGGGTTATTAAGTCCAACTGTTTTTTTTATTTTAAAAAGGACTTTTCTACCCTTTTCCACAAGCAATGAGCTGCATAGGTTTAGATTCCCTGTGTACTGCAGTGTCATGCCAAGATAGCAGTATGATTTAACTGTTTCCAGGAATTCATTATTATATTTAAAAAAGTTCTTATGGGTTTTGCCATTTGAGTTAAATATAATGACTTTTGATTTGTTTATATTTACTTCTATATATTGTATATATGGGTTGTTTGTTTGAATGGCAATATGGAGCTGCAGTCGAAATGCATTCATTGTTGTTCTATACATAAAATAAGAGACATATAAATACAGAGACGTATTTATATATATCTCATAAAATGTATGTGAAATCGCTGTAAAAGAAAATAGTATTAATGAATAACGAATAAAGTTGAAAACATTAGGACTAGAACTTGCTCCTTATGAGCAAGTTCTTCTTTTGCCATTATGTTTTCAAAAGTCGTCTGTTGCAGAGGCTCAGAAAGCGCCTGTATTTGGGAAAGGGTCAAACATTTGAACAACCATTTAGCCTGCATGAGTTAGTGCATTATGATAGTATAGGGTTAAAGATATACGTCCCTGGTTAAAGAACCGTGGTGAGATGAGCGATCCTGGGCTTCGTGACCCTCTAATGTTATGATAGAGTAAACACAAGTGCTATACATATATGTGTATATAGCTCAGTCGTTCGCGATGCCGGCTGTCAATCAAGGGGTTGTGTGTTCGAACCCCAGCTCGGCAAACCTTTCCGACGTTTGAAAACAGTCACTGGGGCAATTTTTATTTGTCTTTCACCAGTGGGCTAACAGTCTATGTGGAAAAGTAGCTAATTGTTGTGTGGAATACTGGTGTGAGAAAGCCAGAAAAAAACATGAATAGGTGAACTGGCCGCCGTGATATGACTCGTTTTTTGTGGCGATTAGTTTGACAATCGCCACAATGCTAACAGAAACAACAACAACGAAAAATTTACATAGTCCGTTTTGAATAGCCCGTTGACTTTTTATTCCTTACTGCAATTAACCAATTAACCTACATCCGTTAAACCGCCAAATATATAGTTCCATCAGTGATGCAGAGACACGATTAATAATAATCATGTCAGTGCTACTTTGGTACCGGATTGATACTAAGATTGAGATTTATTGAGATAAAATCTACATAGAGTTAAATTATGTAACAAATAGTATCTTTCGTCATATTTGGGCAGATAATAAATATCATTGTGCGTTCTATACTGTTTTCTCTCCTTTCTATGATAATTTAGTCATTTCTAAAGTGTACAAAATATTTTATCTTAATATGGCTTAGCGACCTGGTGATGAACACATCATGACCAATTTTAGAACGTAACTTAAAAATCACCAAGACAACATTCTGGCAAACTAACATTATTCTTCTGTCAAAAGATGCAGCTTTTCTCAAATTTACCCGCACCAGAGTGCACTATTATTGAAAATCGCAAGGCCTAACCCGAGATACTGCTTGTTACTTTGCAGGATTTTCTATACGATCGCCACTACTGTGCCATTGTCGCTTTGATTTTAAACGGTGTTAAACCCCAATCAATCAAATCATCAGAAGTGGACCCAAATGATGAGCGCCCTTCTGACATATATACTTCTAGTGAACATTAATATTACTTTCTTTTTTTCTCAATAAATAAATAAATCAGAGGACGTGAAGTTAGGTTGACGAGTGACGATTTGTCGAGTGACGAACTTTAAATTCTTTGTGAAGTTAGTTTGACGAGTGACGAATGGACTAGTGACGAACTGCTACGAAGTTAGGTTGACGAGTGACGAATGGACTAGTGACGAACTGCTGTGAAGTTAGGTTGACGAGTGACGAATGGACTAGTGACGAACTGCTGTGAAGTCAGACTGACGAGTGACGAATGGACTAGTGACGAACTGCTACGAAGTTAGGTTAACGAGTGACGAATGGACTAGTGGCGAACTGCTGTGAAGTTAGGTTGACGAGTGACGAATGGACTAGTGACGAACTGCTGTGAAGTTAGGTTGACGAGTGACGATTTGTCGAGTGACGAACTTCAAATTCTTTGTGAAGTCAGGTTGACGAGTGACACATGGACTAGTGGCGAACTGCTGCGAAGATAGGTTGACGAGTGACGAATTGACGAGTGACGAACTGCTGCGAAGTTAGGTTGACGAGTGACGAATTGACGAGTGACGAACTGCTGCAAAGTTAGGTTGACGAGTGACGAATGGACTAGTGGCGAACTGCTGCGAAGTTAGGTTGACGAGTGACGAATTGACGAGTGACGAACTGCTGTGAAGTTAGGTTGACGAGTGCCGATTTGTCGAGTGACGAACTTCAAATTCTTTGTAAAGTTAGGTTGACGAGTGACGAATGGACTAGTGGCGAACTGCTGCGAAGTTAGGTTGACGAGTGACGAATTGACGAGTGACGAACTGCTGTGAAGTTAGGTTGACGAGTGACGAATGGACTAGTGGCGAACTGCTGCGAAGTTAGGTTGACGAGTGACGAATTGACGAGTGACGAACTGCTGTGAAGTCAGGCTGACGAGTGACGAATGGACTAGTGGCGAACTGCTGCGAAGTTAGGTTGACGAGTGACGTATTGACGAGTGACGAACTGCTGTGAAGTTAGCTTGACGAGTGACGATTTGTCGAGTGACGAACTTCAAATTCTTTGTAAAGTTAGGTTGACGAGTGACGAACTGCTGCGAAGTCAGGTTGGACGAGTGACGAACGGACGAGTGACGAACTGCTGCGAAGTTAGGTTGACGAGTGACGAATTGACGAGTGACGAACTGCTGTGAAGTTAGGTTGACGAGTGACGATTTGTCGAGTGACGAACTTCAAATTCTTTGTAAAGTTAGGTTGATGAGTGACGAATGGACTAGTGGCGAACTGCTGCGAAGTTAGGTTGACGAGTGACGAACTGCTGTGAAGTTAGGTTGACGAGTGACGATTTGTCGAGTGACGAACTTCAAATTCTTTGTAAAGTTAGGTTGATGAGTGACGAATGGACTAGTGGCGAACTGCTGCGAAGTAAGCTTGGCGAGCGACGAACTGACGAGTGATGAACTGCTGCGAAGTAGGCTTGACGAGCGACGAATTGACGAGTGACGAACTGCTGTGAAGTTAGCTTGACGAGCGACGAATTGACGAGTGACGAACTGCTGCGAAGTTAGCTTGACGAGTGACGAATTGACGAATGACGAATTGACGAATGACGAATTGACGAATGACGAATGACGAACTGCTGTGAAGTTAGGTTAACGAGCGACGAATTAATGAATGACGAACTGCTGCGAAGTTAGGTTGACTAGCGACGAATTGACGAGTGACGAAATGTTGCTTCATTGAATTTAACGAAAATATATTTTTCTGAAAACTTTATTTCTGTCTTTTAGAATAGGCCGAATTTCAAATTGCATGGCCATCAGTCATGCAAACAAAATTCAGAGACATTTTCCAATGGAGATCTCTGCATGGGCAAAATGAAGATTTCTAGTACAGATTTAGCGAAATGAATAATTCTGCTTATCGAAAGCTAGCTATATTGGGGAATAAATGAAATGTCAAATAAATGTTGCGAAATGGAGAGTTCTGCATTATATTTTGCGAGATGAATGAGTCTGATTATCGAAAACTAGCTATATTGGGGAATAAATGAAATGTCAACTAAATATTGCGAAATGGGGATTAATTGGTACTTAGATTACCTCATCAATGTTTTATGAAATATCCCCGACCAATTAATGTCAACTTTCTCCATAAAGTTTACAAAGACCGTATTTTCATATTTCTATTGAGAGCAATGTTTTATAAAAGTGATTATTTATTTTCACATGTACATAATTTATGTAAATTTGGATGTCCATGTTAGTCCATGTCTTATTGATGAAAATGGAAAAACAAAAAATAATTTAAGTACAAAATATCTTTTGATTATTCAAACATCGAAGATTTGCAATTTAGCGGGATGAGCTATGCTTTGATATTCATTATAATAAAATAAATATGATCTGTTCTGTGTGGCAAAGTTTCCATTTCGCAAGCGTATTGCCTCCATTTCGCCGGCTTATTACCTCCATTTCGACAGCGTATTACCTCCATTTCGCCAGCCGAACACCTCCATTTTCTAGATGTATCGGACTTATTTAAGCGATGGTTAAACGGTATTATGATTTATAAAAATACTCAATTTCTACTTTTTCCACAATATTTTCATCTTTATACAATAGTTTTACATTCATTGATAACTATTTTCCATTTCTTTGCCAATATCATCTCAAAGAATTTAGCTTCAAAATTGTTGTAAGTGGGAAAGGGTTAGATTGGTCTTTTATTTATAGAATATTATTATCCCCTAACGACGAGGTCTTCAATGGTCTAAAGGGACCGTCCGTATGTACGTGTCTCAAGAATGTCATCACTCTAGAGACTGCATTACTTATTCGATTTTTATAAAACTTCACACTCATGTTTAACAGCTTCCCCTTATTGCATGAGATTGTGTCTTACTGATGTAGGTCAATGTCACAGTGACTATAACATGTCTGTACGAAACGACATCATCGGTCTAGCGACTTCATTTCTTATCCAAGTGCTATGAAGCTTATAAGACATGTTGTGTCAAATGTTCACGTCACAGTGACAATAATGTGTCTGTATGAAACAACTTCATTGCTTTAGCACTTCATTTTAGGACATAATTCCCCCATACATCATACACAGGTTTGTTTTTATTTCATACACTATTTTCATTGTCAAATGATCTCGGACAGGTTTCCGTTGCACTGACCTAAGTCAAAGGTCAAGGTCACAGTGACTATAATGCATTTGTACAAAACGACACTTCAAGGGGATTTGTATCTCCGGACACAAATGTTGCTGAATATTTCAATTTAATTTATCGTCTTGCAGTTGTATTCCTGTCTTCTTATAGATTGAACTTACATAACAGTTTGTTTGATTACTCATTTAACTCTCTGGTAATTTGTTTAAATATATATTGTAGACCAATGTCTTTGTCTGTATTACAAACAGCAACAGGGACCATACGAAAGTTATATTTAAAATAATGTCTACCAGTCGTGTTCTCAGCAGCAACAGTTATTGGGGGTCAGGATAAATAGATCATAGCACTGTAAGTTACTCTTTGTTAATGTCGTGCCGCGACATAACACACCATGATTGGTTGTAGTAACATGTACGTTGACCTTTTTTCTCTATCAACAGAAATGAAGTGTATGAACTTACTACTATAAAGTGTTATTCAACCCCAAACAGTGAAACCCCAGATCATGCGCCGATTTGCAAACCTAACGCTGGTCCTAGCATGCAATGTGTGTATCTAAATAAACACCGGTTTGAACCCGTCCATACGAAAATGTGAAATTTGTAGACCCAAATCAGCCTGTATGTGTTGATTATTCCACACAGTGCGATCAAGATCTATAATTTACACATATTACTTCCATAAGATTGTCAGACGCTTTTGTCATCTTGTGTTGATTATGATGGTTGGTACTACAGAGTACCAGATAAGGGGCATTTTTCATGTTATGAAATCCTTATTACTACTCAAACCCTATGTTGTGGGTACTCAGTGAGACGATTCTTTTGAGTACCCACAACATAGGTTTTCTTTAGGTAATAAGAGAGATTTTTTGGGGAAATGACCAGTTCAATCCTCCTTATCTGGTTCTCTGGCCGTACACATGAGTAGGCTGATCTGAACCGTATCTTCCCATTTATTTTGAAATAGCGACTGACATGAATAATTTAGTTTATTATACCTCACGTGACTTTGTAATGTTAAATTCTCATATACTCATCATGGGCAATTTCTTACTGTCTCATGCTAACAGTACGTTTTTGACCGGTTAACAGTATACTGTTACATGGCAGGCGCGTGAAAATGTTGGTTATGCACGTGCATGACGTCATTTCAAACAACAACGTCACCTTTTAGATGCGCGTGCCATGTAACAGTATACTGTTAACCGGTATATTCATATGTGTGTGTTACATTGTTGTAGATCTACGCATGCTCGCCTCCCCTACAAAGGTACAGAATAAATTAAATAAACGTGTAATTTTGTTCGGTATAATAAAATAAATATTGCATGGCTTCCAGTGTGACAGTACATATTATTATACCTCACGTGACTTTGTAATGTTAAATTCTCATATACTCATCATGGGCAATTTCTTACTGTCTCATGCTAACAGTACGTTTTTGACCGGTTAACAGTATACTGTTACATGGCAGGCGCGTGAAAATGTTGGTTATGCACGTGCATGACGTCATTTCAAACAACAACGTCACCTTTTAGATGCGCGTGCCATGTAACAGTATACTGTTAACCGGTATATTCATATGTGTGTGTTACATTGTTGTAGATCTACGCATGCTCGCCTCCCCTACAAAGGTACAGAATAAATTAAATAAACGTGTAATTTTGTTCGGTATAATAAAATAAATATTGCATGGCTTCCAGTGTGACAGTACATATTGTCAACATTCGGTAAAATACTGTTAACCTCGGCTTCGCCTCGGGTAACAGTATTTTCCTCATGTTGACAATATGTACTGTCACACTGGAAGCCATGCAATATTTATATATTGTCAACATTCGGTAAAATACTGTTAACCTCGGCTTCGCCTCGGGTAACAGTATTTTCCTCATGTTGACAATATGTACTGTCACACTGGAAGCCATGCAATATTTATATATTATTATACCTCACGTGACTTTGTAATGTTAAATTCTCATATACTCATCATGGGCAATTTCTTACTGTCTCATGCTAACAGTACGTTTTTGACCGGTTAACAGTATACTGTTACATGTTACGCGCGTGAAAATGTTGGTTATTCACGTGCATGACGTCATTTCAAACAATAACGTCACCTTTTAGATGCGCGTGCCATGTAACAGTATACTGTTAACCGGTATATTCATATGTGTGTGTTACATTGTAGTAGATCTACCCATGTTCAACTTCCCTACAAAGGTATAGAATAAATTGAATAAACGTGTAATTTTGTTCGGTATAATAAAATAAATATTGCATGGCTTCCAGTGTGACAGTACATATTGTCAACATTCGGGTAAATACTGTTAACCTCGGCTTCGCCTCGGCTAACAGTATTTTCCTCATGTTGACAATATGTACTGTCACACTGGAAGCCATGCAATATTTATATAATATCACAGAGCAACTGACATAAATAATTAATTATAGCTATCAAGTTAATTGTAGATTCTAAATATTAGTGTCACAAATCACCCTTTCATATAACCAACCCATTACCTTATCTACAAAATGCAAAGACTAATAAAAGCAAATTGAATTAACTTAAAATAGAAACATTCATTTTTGAGACGTTGAGAATTTACCACTGATAAAGATTGTTTTTATTGTGGCCAATCCTTTTTTATTACACACACAGATGCGTTTTGACGCATCTGCAGCAGACGACGTTTAAAACATATTATAGCAACCGGGAAAAAGATGCTTTTCATGAGCAGTTTCTTCGTTTGCCAGAACGTTTTCAACTTAAACTATTATTTAGAGTGATTTTCCATGCGTTTGCCAAGTTGAAATCAAAGTATTTTTGTTATCCAGATAAGCTGTCCCGCGAGAAAACCAACATAATTGCCTCGGCGTAATTATACAGATCAGTCTGTGTAGTCCGCGAAGACTATTCCGGGCCGACACATTCCGTCTCAGGTGGATAGAGGTATAGAGTAATTATTCCTGAAACAGAAAATTCACAGGAGGCAAAAAGTGTCTATCCGGGTAATCCTGCGCGGCACGCTTAGGCTGATCTGGCTCGATCCTTTACGCAGAGTCCACAATGTTGGTTTTATCGCGAGACGGCTCAGATGTGTTATTTGTGGGAATAAGTTAACACCGTGCAGACAACCGCCACGGGGGTGGAGTGGTCGAGCGTCCGACTCGGGTGTGGGAGGTCGCGGGTTCGAACCCCGGTCGGGTCATACCAAATACTTTAAAAATGGAAGGAATGGCTGACCTCCTTGGCGCTCAGGGTTGCGGAGTTAGCATTACGACTGACTGTCTGGTGTCAGAATAGATGGACCAATAGTACTGGTAACTTACCCAGAAAACGACGTGATATAACAGAAATATTGTTGAAATAGACGTTAAATACCAAACAATCAAACTGTGCAGATAAATGACGTCTATAGCGCGGTTTTAAAAAAGAAAAATCTTTGTCGCCAATGAAATAAAAGAAATAGCCGCGTATTGCGATTTGAAGTCTTACTGCATCATCGTACAATATTCTGCGTGGTCTGCGTGCATACGCTTAGTTTCATCTGCGTACAATAGCCTTCGTAGTCTGTGTGCATACGCTTAGTTTCATCTGCGTACAATAGTCTTCGTAGTCTGTGTGCATACGCTTAGTTTCATCTGCGTACAATAGTCTTCGTAGTCTGTGTACATACGCTTAGTTTCATCTGCGTACAATAGTCTTCGTAGTCTGTGTACATACGCTTAGTTTCATCTGCGTACAATAGTCTTCGTAGTCTGTGTTCATACGCTTAATTTCATCTACGTCACGTGACACTAGTCTTCGTAGTCCGTGTTCATACGCTTAGTTTCATCTGCGTACAATAGTCTTCGTAGTCTGTGTGCATACGCTTAGTTTCATCTGCGTACAATAGTCTTCGTAGTCTGTGTACATACCCTTAGTTTTTCATCTGCGTACAATATTCTTCGTAGTCTGTGTTCATACGCTTAGTTTCATCTGCGTACAATAGTCTTCGTAGTCTGTGTGCATACTCTTAGTTTCATCTGCGTACAATAGTCTTCGTAGTCTGTGTTCATACGCTTAGTTTCATCTGCGTACACTAGTCTTCGTAGTCTGTGTTCATACGCTTAGTTTCATCTGCGTACACTAGTCTTCGTAGTCTGTGTGCATACGCTTAGTTTCATCTACGTACACTAGTCTTCGTAGTCTGCGTGCATGCGTGCATACGCTTAGTTTCATCTGCGTACAATAGTCTTCGTAGTCTGTGTTCATACGCTTAATTTCATCTACGTACACTAGTCTTCGTAGCCTGTGTACATACTCTTAGTTTCATTTGCGTACACTAGTCTTCGTAGCCTGTGTACATACTCTTAGTTTCATCTGCGTACAATAGTCTTCGTAGTCTGTGTGCATACTCTTAGTTTCATCTGCGTACAATAGTCTTCGTAGTCTGTGTTCATACGCTTAGTTTCATCTGCGTACAATAGTCTTCGTAGTCTGTGTTCATACGCTTAGTTTCATCTGCGTACACTAGTCTTCGTAGTCTGTGTTCATACGCTATGTTTCATCTGCGTACAATAGTCTTCGTAGTCTGTGTGCATACGCTTAGTTTCATCTACGTACACTAGTCTTCGTAGTCTGCGTGCATACGCTTAGTTTCATCTACGTACAATAGTCTTCGTAGTCTGTGTACATACTCTTAGTTTCATCTGCGTACAATAGTCTTCGTAGTCTGTGTTCATACGCTTAATTTCATCTACGTACAATAGTCTTCGTAGTCTGTGTTCATACGCTTAGTTTCATCTGCGTACAATAGTCTTCGTAGTCTGTGTGCTTACGCTTAGTTTCATCTGCGTACAATAGTCTTCGTAGTCTGTGTTCATACGCTTAGTTTCATTTGCGTACAATAGTCTTCGTAGTCTGTGTGCTTACGCTTAATTTCATCTACGTACACTAGTCTTCGTAGTCTGTGTGCATACGCTTAATTTCATCTACGTACACTAGTCTTCGTAGTCTGTGTACATACTCTTAGTTTCATCTGCGTACAATAGTCTTCGTAGTCTGTGTTCATACGCTTAGTTTCATCTGCGTACAATAGTCTTCGTAGTCTGTGTGCATACCCTTAGTTTCATCTGCGTACAATAGTCTTCGTAGTCTGTGTGCATACGCTTAGTTCCATCTGCGTACAATAGTCTTCGTAGTCTGTGTGCATACGCTTAGTTTCATCTGCGTACACTAGTCTTCGTAGTCTGTATTCATACGCTTAGTTTCATCTACGTACACTAGTCTTCGTAGTCCGTGTGCATACGCTTAATTTCATCTACGTACACTAGTCTTCGTAGTCCGTGTTCATACGCTTAGTTTCATCTGCGTACAATAGTCTTCGTAGTCCGTGTGCATACGCTTAATTTCATCTACGTACACTAGTCTTCGTAGTCTGTGTGCTTACGCTTAGTTTCATCTGCGTACAATAGTCTTCGTAGTCTGTGTTCATACGCTTAGTTTCATCTGCGTACAATAGTCTTCGTAGTCTGTGTTCATACGCTTAATTTCATCTGCGTACAATAGTCTTCGTAGTCTGTGTGCATACGCTTAATTTCATCTGCGTACAATAGTCTTCGTAGTCTGTGTGCATACGCTTAATTTCATCTACGTACACTAGTCTTCGTAGTCCGTGTTCATACGCTTAGTTTCATCTGCGTACAATAGTCTTCGTAGTCTGTGTGCATACCCTTAGCCTTTCATCTGCGTTCAAAAGCCGCTGTAGTCTGTGTACATACGCTTAGTTTCATCTGCGTACACTAGTCTTTGTAGTCTGTGTGCATACCCTTAGCCTTTCATCTGCGTTCAATAGACGGCGTAGTCGGTGTACATACGCTTAGTTTCATTTTCGTACAATAGCCTGCGTAGTCTGTGTGTATTCGCTTAGTTTCATCTGCGTACAATAGTCTTCGTAGTCTGTGTGCATACGCTTAGTTTCATCTGCGTACACTAGTCTTCGTAGCCTTGTGCATTCGCTTAGTTTCATCAGAGGCGATTTGGGGGATCATACTGCATCTGCGTACAATAGCCTTCGTAGTCTGTGTACATACCCTTAGTTTTTCATCTGCGTACAATATTCTTCAAAGTCTGTGTACATACGCTTAGTTTCATCTGCGTACAATAGCTTGCGTAGTCTGTGTGCTTGCGCTTAGTTTCATCTGCGTACAATAGCCTGCGTGGTCTATGTGCATGTGCTTAGTTACATCTGCGTACAATATCCTGCGTAGTCTATGTGCATGTGCTTAGTTTTATCTGCGTACAATATCCTGCGTAGTCTATGTGCACACGCTTAGTTTTATCTGCGTACAATATCCTGCGTAGTCTATGTGCACACGCTTAGTTTTATCTGCGTACAATAGTATGCGTAGTCTGTGTACATACGCTTAGTTTCATCTGCGTACAATAGCTTGCGTAGTATGTGTGCTTGCGCTTAGTTTCATCTGCATACAATAGCCTGCGTGGTCTATGTGCATGTGCTTAGTTACATCTGCGTACAATATCCTGCGTAGTCTATGTGCACACGCTTAGTTTTATCTGCGTACAATATCCTGCGTAGTCTATGTGCACACGCTTAGTTTTATCTGCGTACAATAGTATGCGTAGTCTGTGTACATACGCTTAGTTTCATCTGCGTACAATAGCTTGCGTAGTCTGTGTGCTTGCGCTTAGTTTCATCTGCGTACAATAGCCTGCGTGGTCTATGTGCATGTGCTTAGTTACATCTGCGTACAATATCCTGCGTAGTCTATGTGCACACGCTTAGTTTTATCTGCGTACAATAGTATGCGTAGTCTGTGTGCATACGCTTAGTTACATCTTCGTACAATAGCCTGCGTAGTCTGTTGGCATAAGCTTAGTTTCGTCTGCGTACAATAGCCTGCGTAGTCTGTGTGCATACATACGCTTAGTTTCATCAGGGTCTGGACTGTCTGCCTCTATCCTAGAAATACCTTTAAACGCGTATTATCTTACTAGAACAAATAAAGTAATACCTATAGTTAAACGGCATGGCTTCTTTAATCCTTTCCCACATACAGCAAATCTGCAGCCGACTTTGAAAGACGACTTTGAAAATGTCTAATTATTGAAAAAAGTTGAAAACATTGTGGCAAAAGGAGAAAATGCTTGTTTTGAAGAATTTCTCATTTTGTCATGATGATTTCAAAAGTTATCTGCTGCAGATGCGTCAAAATGCGTCTATAGGTGAGAAAGGGCTAAATGATGCCAATTGAGTGTGTAAGCAATGATCGCCACGCGAGACTCCAATATAATACAATATCTGTCAAAACATATGGCATAAATGATGGTGATTGTGTTACAACGGTAAATGAGTCGTCCTTCAGAAATACACTGAAATAATGCTATTCGCGACGAACTGTATAGAACGAAAAACGTTTACAGACGAGTGCATCTCTTTACTAGTCTCTGCACTGCTCGCCTAAAAGTTACATGCGTAGTCGGGAATCCGCCGTGGCCGAGTGGTAATTAAGTGTTGGGGATTTGGAACCGGGCGTCCCGGGTTCGATCCTCATTCGCGGGGGTCATTGTGGAGTGCACTTGGGCAAGGCACGTTTCCTAGCCTAGTTCTGTTTTGTTTACCAAGGGATCATGAATACGTGAACTGCCGCCGTGTTATAACTGAAATAATGTTGAAAATGGCGTTTAACCTCAATAGAATAAATACAAACTCAGTCCAGACGTTTTCTTGAACAATATAGCATGCATACGTAGACAGTTACATTCAATTGTCAAAAATACCAAAGGCTAGTATTTCAACAACTCAAATTTTAATGACAATACCTATGGGATGTCTGTAGCATTCTGACAGTTTATTGGAGTTGATAACATTTAAAACACTAATTAATTAGTTTAACTGGAGTGTCATTTCTTAAATGTCAAAGCACTGCTAAAACGTTCCTATGTAATTGTGCAATAATACCCATGATATTTAGCGTACATAAAAATGTCAATCCGTTCCACCAATGAGTCCTTTACGGACCAACAGCAAAATCGGGCGATAATGGGGTTCAAGCTCTGTTTGGGTATTGCACGAGTGGGGGTCCAGGAAAACCAACATTTTCATGATTATGACAAGTATGGAAAACGATCTGACTACCCATCCTAGCTTAATAATTTAAAAGAGCCGTTCCACGAGAAAACCAACATTGTTGACTCTGCGTAAAGTATCGACCCGGATCAGCTTAAGCATGCCGCGCAGACTAACCCGGACAGAGACGTTTTGCCTCCTGTGGATTTTCTGTTTCAGGAATCTTTACTTTATACCTCTATCCCACTGAGATGGAATGTGTCGATCCGGCTGATCTGCTCTGCAGTGATTGCCAACAAGTCAGCGAGGTTTAACCCTTTCCCACATACAACAAAATCTGCAGCAGTCGACTTTGAAAACATTTAGTCAAAAACATTGAAACATTTCTATAAATGAAATAACAACTATTGAATAATGAGCAATTTCTCCTTTTGTCACAGTGTTTTTAAAAGTTGTCTGCTGCAGAGGCGTCTACGAGCGTCTATATGTGAGAAATGGTTCTCCAGCATGGATTCGCCGGGAGGTGTTTTTAAAAGTTGTCTGCTGCAGAGGCGTCTACGAGCGTCTATATGTGAGAAATGGTTGTCCAGCATGGATTCGCCGGGAGGTGTTTTTAAAAGTTGTCTGCTGCAGAGGCGTCTTAGAGAGTCTATATGTGGGAAATGGTTCTCCAGCATGGATTCGCCAGGAGGTGTTTGTAAAAGTTGTCTGCTGCAGAGGCGTCTAAGAGAGTCTATATGTGGGAAATGGTTCTTCAGCATGGATTCGCCAGGAGGTGTTTGTAAAAGTTGTCTGCTGCAGAGGCGTCTAAGAGAGTCTATATGTGGGAAATGGTTCTTCAGCATGGATTCGCCAGGAGGTGTTTGTAAACGTTGTCTGCTGCAGAGGCGTCTAAGAGAGTCTATATGTGGGAAATGGTTCTTCAGCATGGATTCGCCAGGAGGTGTTTGTAAAAGTTGTCTGCTGCAGAGGCGTCTAAGAGAGTCTATATGTGGGAAATGGTTCTCCAGCATGGATTCGTCAGGAGGTGTTTGTAAAAGTTGTCTGCTGCAGAGGCGTCTAAGAGAGTCTATATGTGGGAAATGGTTCTCCAGCATGGATTCGTCAGGAGGTGTTTGTAAAAGTGGTCTGCTGCAGAGGCGTCTAAGAGAGTCTATATGTGGGAAATGGTTCTTCAGCATGGATTCGCCAGGAGGTGTTTGTAAAAGTTGTCTGCTGCAGAGGCGTCTAAGAGAGTCTATATGTGGGAAATGGTTCTTCAGCATGGATTCGCCGGGAGGTGTTTGTAAAAGTTGTCTGCTGCAGAGGCGTCTAAGAGAGTCTATATGTGGGAAATGGTTCTTCAGCATGGATTCACCAGGAAGTGTTTGTAAAAGTTGTCTGCTTCAGAGGCGTCTACGAGCGTCTATATGTGGGAAATTGTTCTCCAGCATGGATTCGCCGGGAGGTGTTTGTAAAAGTTGTCTGCTGCAGAGGCATCTAAGAGAGTCTATATGTGGGAAATAGTTCTCCAGCATGGATTCGTCGGGAGGTGTTTGTAAAAGTTGTCTACTGCAGAGGCGTCTAAGAGAGTCTATATGTGGGAAATGGTTCTCCAGCATGGATTCGCCAGGAGGTGTTTGTAAAAGTTGTCTGCTGCAGAGGCGTCTACGAGCGTCTATATGTGGGAAATGGTTCTTCAGCATGGATTCGCCAGGAGGTGTTTGTAAAAGTTATCTGCTGCAGAGGCGTCTAAGAGAGTCTATATGTGGGAAATGGTTCTTCAGCATGGATTCGCCAGGAGGTGTTTGTAAAAGTTGTCTACTGCAGAGGCGTCTAAGAGAGTCTATATGTGGGAAATGGTTCTTCAGCATGGATTCGCCAGGAGGTGTTTGTAAAAGTTGTCTACTGCAGAGGCGTCTATGAGAGTCTATATGTGGGAAATGGTTCTTCAGCATGGATTCGCCGGGAGGTGTAAAACGTTGAGTTTGGTTTTCATGGAACACCGCTGCAGTGTTGCGTAATAGTGTAGGTTATTGCATCTGTACGGGAAAACATTGTGCTGAACGAGTTCTTTCGGCAGAGTTGAGCGAGCTTCCGAACGAGTCGAGAATGAGTCGAGAACAAGTCCGGAATGAGTCCCAAAACAATAGTCGCCATTTTCTTGCATTAACCTTAATAGTGTTTACAATGTAGTTTGTAGTTTGTTTTTGTATATATTGAAATATTTTTCCATATGAGAAAAGGGATGCAGTTTCTGTCAATATTAAATGAAAAATACAAAGTATCCAATAATGCGAAGATGGCCAAATTATCGACTTCCCACTTTTTTTTAACTCTTTCTGCGCAAAATGCAATATTGAGATTTCGGCACAATACAGATTCACTGGGTGAGTCAGCTCGTAACGAGCTGTGTCACCTTAAATCAGCATTGTTTGCCTTCTAGTTATCAAAATAGGCCAAACTGTTATTACACTAGAAATGGAGACGCCCGATTTTGAACATGGAAGAGTCTACTTTAAACAATTCGGCGCTGAAAGAGTTAACGTTGTTGCGGCTATTCCGTAAGAACGGTTAGAAAAGCTGTAGTCACACTGTAGTCATACTGTTATCACACTGTAGTCACACTGTAATCCCACTGTAGTCACAATGTAATCACACTGTAGCCACATTGTAAACACACTATAATCACTATGTAGTCAATATAATCACACTGTAGTCATACTGTATTCACATTGTATTCACTATAATCAAACTGTAATCTCAGAGTAATCATACTGTAGTCACACTGTAATTGCACTGTAATCACCTTGTAGTCACACTGTTATCACACTGAAGTCATACTGTACGCACACTGTAATCACACTGTAGTCACAATGTCGTCATACTGTAGTAACGCTGCAACCACACTGTAGTCATACTGTAGTCGCACTGTACGCACACTATAATCACACTGTAATCACATTGTAATCACACTGTAGTCACACTGTAATCTCACTATATTCACACAATGTATTCACACTGTAATCACACTGTAGTTACAATGTATTCACACTGTAGTCACACTGTAATCACACTGTAAGTCACACTTTCCCACCCGCAGACGCATTTGGATGCACCTGCAGCAGACGACTTTTGAAAACATTGTGACAACATAAGGAACAGCTTATAAGGTTTTCAAATATATACTTGGATATTTGTTTGTTTTGAGTGGATATGGAATATATCACACCGAGAAGTGATACAATTGAAAATGTTAAAATTGTATCACTTCGAATTGAAATATATTCCATATCCACTCAAAACAAGCAAATAAGATAATTGATGATGAAATAATGGAACTATTTTGTGTCTTCGTACCTGTTCGCACGCGGACGAATCTGCGTGAATGTATTTGTTTACTACACAATGTCAGACAATGACAATAAGTCCGATTTGTTAAATTTACAGAATACGGAATTATAAATGGGTATAGATAAGATAAGGTTTTTATCACATGACAATGCTTGTATCCGATCTACTATTATACCCATTACGTATTTCTTTATATATATAACGTCTGTAGTATAACATGACCGGACACTAGGAAAATGACGTCATACCTATATCACTCACAGTGTGGGTGATATGGATTTTATTATATGCCTGTACATTTTCCGGTGGAAATACATGCAGATTGACATGCGCAGTTCAGACACGACGGATTAAAATTCCGTATCTACACGCGGTGAAAATACAAGATTGTGACGTCAGACAGTGCGCAGACTACTTTAGGCGAGGTTCCCGTTTTTAATCTGCGCTACGTAGTAATATATGCAGACAACCAGGAAAATTGTTTCTATTGTATCAATCGGAACTTCTCGGGTAATTCCGTTATCCCTCATCATTGGTGAAGCATTCATCACCGAGGTCTTCCGAATGTCTATTGTATGTATCGAAAACCTAGCGTCAAATGTATTAAAACCCGCAAATAAAAATTATGTTGTTATTATCTCCCACAAAATAATGGAAATTTAATTTGATAATGTTTTTGGGTGGGACTTACGTATTAGCATACTTTCTAGAGGCGTGGCCTAAGTATTGTAGTAAATATTCATCCGCCATTCATCTTTTCATTTCAAGATTACAAAATTGTTTCCCCAATCAAACAAATATTGAATCTGTATATTTGTTAGTTTGTTCGCTCTTCATAGATCGTAGGTATATAATAAAAGGAATATTACGTTGCGGGAGCGATAAATGTGTTCGTATTGCACGACTCGTAGCGTGGGAAAATCCATATTGATATCGATTTTTTTTTACGCTACTTGTAGTGCAATACGGACCCTTTTTTCGCTCCCGGACCGTAATATACCGTATATATCTCACTGATAGAACTCAGTATCTCATCGTTTAGCATTAAATAAATTCAATTATTCTTTAATTTATAGAAATTTGCTATATTATTTGTAAAATATTTAAGACGTCTGCGGCCGATTCGTTGTATGTGGAAAAGGGTCTAACATATAAAACAGTGAACAAATTGATTAAAACTCCCGTGTGGGTAATGTATACCTTACTGAAAGGTTGATTAAAACTCCCGTGTGGGTAATGTATACCTTACAGAAAGGTTGATTAAAACTCCCGTGTGGGTAATATATACCTTACTGAAAGGTTGATTAAAACTCCCGTGTGGGTAATGTATACCTTACTGAAAGGTTGATTAAAAATCCCGTGTGGGTAATGTATACCTTACAGAAATGTTGATTAAAACTCCCGTGTGGGTAATGTATACCTTACAGAAATGTTGATTAAAACTCCCGTGTGGGTAATGTATACCTTACTGAAAGGTTGATTAAAACTCCCGTGTGGGTAATGTATACCTTACAGAAAGGTTGATTAAAACTCCCGTGTGGGTAATGTATACCTTACTGAAAGGTTGATTAAAACTCCCGTGTGGGTCATGTATACCTTACTGAAAGGTTGATTAAAACTCCCGTGTGGGTAATATATACCTTACTGAAAGGTTGATTAAAACTCCCGTGTGGGTAATATATACCTTACTGAAAGGTTGATTAAAACTCCCGTGTGGGTAATGAATACCTTACTGAAAGGTTGATTAAAACTCCCGTGTGGGTAATATATACCTTACTGAAAGGTTGATTAAAACTCCCGTGTGGGTAATGTATACCTTACTGAAAGGTTGATTAAAACTCCCGTGTGGGTAATGTATACCTTACTGAAAGGTTGATTAAAACTCCCGTGTGGGTAATGTATACCTTACTGAAAGGTTGATTAAAACTCCCGTGTGGGTAATATATACCTTACTGAAAGGTTGATTAAAACTCCCGTGTGGGTAATGTATACCTTACTGAAAGGTTGATTAAAACTCCCGTGTGGGTAATGTATACCTTACAGAAAGGTTGATTAAAACTCCCGTGTGGGTAATATATACCTTACTGAAAGGTTGATTAAAACTCCCATGTGGGTAATGTATACCTTACTGAAAGGTTGATTAAAACTCCCGTGTGGGTAATGTATACCTTACAGAAAGGTTGATTAAAACTCCCGTGTGGGTAATGTATACCTTACTGAAAGGTTGATTAAAACTCCCGTGTGAGTAATGTATACCTTACTGAAAGGTTTATTAAAACTCCCGTGTGGGTAATGTATACCTTACAGAAAGGTTGATTAAAACTCCCGTGTGGGTAATGTATACCTTACTGAAAGGTTGATTAAAACTCCCGTGTGGGTAATGTATACCTTACTGAAAGGTTGATTAAAACTCCCGTGTGGGTAATGTATACCTTACTGAAAGGTTGATTAAAACTCCCGTGTGGGTAATGTATACCTTACTGAAAGGTTGATTAAAACTCCCGTGTGGGTAATGTATACCTTACTGAAAGGTTGATTAAAACTCCCGTGTGGGTAATGTATATCTTACTGAAAGGTTGATTAAAACTCCCGTGTGGGTAATGTATACCTTACTGAAAGGTTGATTAAAACTCCCGTGTGGGTAATGTATACCTTACAGAAAGGTTGATTAAAACTCCCGTGTGGGTAATGTATACCTTACAGAAAGGTTGATTAAAACTCCCGTGTGGGTAATGTATACCTTACTGAAAGGTTGATTAAAACTCCCGTGTGGGTAATGTATACCTTACTGAAAGGTTGATTAAAACTCCCGTGTGGGTAATGTATACCTTACTGAAAGGTTGATTAAAACTCCCGTGTAGGTAATGTATACCTTACTGAAAGGTTGATTAAAACTCCCGTGTGGGTAATATATACCTTACTGAAAGGTTGATTAAAACTCCCGTGTGGGTAATGTATACCTTACTGAAAGGTTGATTAAAACTCCCGTGTGGGTAATGTATACCTTACAGAAAGGTTGATTAAAACTCCCGTGTGGGTAATATATACCTTACTGAAAGGTTGATTAAAACTCCCGTGTGGGTAATATATACCTTACTGAAAGGTTGATTAAAACTCCCGTGTGGGTAATATATACCTTACTGAAAAGTTGATTAAAACTCCCGTGTGGGTAATGTATACCTTACTGAAAGGTTGATTAAAACTCCCGTGTGGGTAATATATACCTTACTGAAAGGTTGATTAAAACTCCCGTGTGGGTAATATATACCTTACTGAAAGGTTGATTAAAACTCCCGTGTGGGTAATATATACCTTACTGAAAAGTTGATTAAAACTCCCGTGTGGGTAATATATACCTTACTGAAAGGTTGATTAAAACTCCCGTGTGGGTAATATATACCTTACTGAAAGGTTGATTAAAACTCCCGTGTGGGTAATGTATACCTTACTGAAAGGTTGATTAAAACTCCCGTGTGGGTAATGTATACCTTACAGAAAGGTTGATTAAAACTCCCGTGTGGGTAATGTATACCTTACTGAAAGGTTGATTAAAACTCCCGTGTGGGTAATGTATACCTTACTGAAAGGTTGATTAAAACTCCCGTGTGGGTAATGTATACCTTACAGAAAGGTTGATTAAAACTCCCGTGTGGGTAATGTATACCTTACTGAAAGGTTGATTAAAACTCTCGTGTGGGTAATGTATACCTTACTGAAAGGTTGATTAAAACTCCCGTGTGGGTAATGTATACCTTACTAAAGGATGATTAAAACTCCCGTGTGGGTAATATATACCTTACTGAAAGGTTGATTAAAACTCCCGTGTGGGTAATGTATACCTTACAGAAAGGTTGATTAAAACTCCCGTGTGGGTAATATATACCTTACTGAAAGGTTGATTAAAACTCCCGTGTGGGTAATGTATACCTTACAGAAAGGTTGATTAAAACTCCCGTGTGGGTAATGTATACCTTACCGAAAGGTTGATTAAAACTCCCGTGTGGGTAATGTATACCTTACCGAAAGTATGATTAAAACTCCCGTGTGGGTAATATATACCTTACTGAAAGGTTGATTAAAACTCCCGTGTGGGTAATGTATACCTTACTGAAAGGTTGATTAAAACTCCCGTGTGGGTAATGTATACCTTACTGAAAGGTTGATTATAACTCCCGTGTGGGTAATGTATACCTTACTGAAAGGTTGATTAAAACTCCCGTGTGAGTAATGTATACCTTACTGAAAGGTTGATTAAAACTCCCGTGTGGGTAATGTATACCTTACCGAAAGGTTGATTAAAACTCCCGTGTGGGTAATGTATACCTTACCGAAAGGTTGATTAAAACTCCCGTGTGGGTAATGTATACCTTACTGAAACGCTGATTAAAACTACCATGTGGGTAATGTATACCTTACTGAAAGATCAACGTCGGATACCCTTTTATATTTTAATGGCGCTATAATGTGTACTGTAGACATAATGGAACGACTATCGAGGGCGCCAAAGAAGCTGAAATGTTTGATACAGTTATGTATGTACCACACTATTTAGTTGTTTATAAATAATATCAACAGCAACAACAAAAACAGTAATAATCACAATAATAATAATAATAATAATAATTATAATAATAATAATAATAATAACGATGATAATTACATAACAGATAGAAGATTGAAGGAAGACATTCATTGTCTACTTTGTCAACTATCCTTCCCCAAGGACACTATGTACCTACTTTGTGTGTCTTTCTGTTTGTATGGTGTTACGTCGCTTTCAAAGACTTTGTAGTTATATCACGGCGTTTCAAGGGTGTTAGCAGTAGTAATCGATCATTTATCTGTGTGTCTGTCAGTTTGTATGGTGTTACGTAGCTTTCAAAGACTTTGTAGTTATATCACGGCGTTTCAAGGGAGTTAGCAGTAGTACTCGATCATTTATCTGTGTGTCTGTCAGTTTGTATGGTGTTACGTCACTTTCAAAGACTTTGTAGTTATATCACGGCGTTTCAAGGGAGTTAGCAGTAGTACTCGTTCATTTATCTGTGTGTCTGTTAGTTTGTATGGTGTTACGTCGCTTTCAAAGACTTTGTAGTTATATCACGGCGTTTCAAGGGAGTTACCAGTAGTACTCGATCATTTATCTGTGTGTCTGTCAGTTTGTATGGTGTTACGTCGCTTTCAAAGACTTTGTAGTTATATCACGGCGTTTCAAGGGAGTTAGCAGTAGTAATCGATCATTTATCTGTGTGTCTGTCAGTTTGTATGGTGTTACGTCGCTTTCAAAGACTTTGTAGTTATATCACGGCGTTTCAAGGGAGTTAGCAGTAGTAATCGATCATTTATCTGTGTGTCTGTCAGTTTGTATGGTGTTACGTCGCTTTCAAAGACTTTGTAGTTATATCACGGCGTTTCAAGGGAGTTAGCAGTAGTAATCGATCATTTATCTGTGTGTCTGTCAGTTTGTATGGTGTTACGTCGCTTTCAAAGACTTTGTAGTTATATCACGGCGTTTCAAGGGAGTTACCAGTAGTACTCGTTCATTTATCTGTGTGTCTGTCGTTTCAAGGGAGTTACCAGTAGTACTCGATCATTAATCTGTGTGTCTGTCAGTTTGTATGGTGTTACGTCGCTTTCAAAGACTTTGTAGTTATATCACGGCGTTTCAAGGGAGTTACCATTAGTACTCGATCATTTATCTGTGTGTCTGTCAGTTTGTATGGTGTTACGTCGCTTTCAAAGACTTTGTAGTTATATCACGGCGTTTCAAGGGAGTTAGCAGTAGTACTCGTTCATTTATCTGTGTGTCTGTCGTTTCAAGGGAGTTACCAGTAGTACTCGATCATTTATCTGTGTGTCTGTCAGTTTGTATGAGGTTACGTCGCTTTCAAAGACTTTGTAGTTATATCACGGCGTTTCAAGGGAGTTAGCAGTATTAATCGATCATTTATCTGTGTGTCTGTCAGTTTGTATGGTGTTACGTCGCTTTCAAAGACTTTGTAGTTATATCACGGCGTTTCAAGGGAGTTAGCAGTATTAATCGATCATTTATCTGTGTGTCTGTCAGTTTGTATGGTGTTACGTCGCTTTCAAAGACTTTGTAGTTATATCACGGCGTTTCAAGGGAGTAAGCAGTAGTACTCGTTCATTTATCTGTGTGTCTGTCTGTTTGTATGGTTTTAAGTCGCTTTCAAATACGTTTTAGTAATATCACGGCGTTTCTAGGGAGTTAGCAGTAGTACTCGTTCATTTATCTGTGTGTCTTTCTGTTTGTATGGTGTTACGTCGCTTTCAAATACGTTTTAGTTATATCACAGCGTTTCAAGTGAGTTAGCAGTAGTACTCGTTCCTTTACCCATGTGTCTGTCTGTTTGTATGGTGTTAAGTCGCTTTCCAATACTTCTTAGTTATATCACAGCCTTTCAAGGGAGTTACCAGTAGTACTCGTTCATTTATATGTGTGTCTGTCAGTTTGTATGGTGTTACGTCGCTATCCAATACTTGTTAGTTATATCACGGGGTTTCAAGGGAGTTACCAGTAGTACTCGTTC
The DNA here is from genome assembly GCA_031761405.1 of Serripes groenlandicus. Taxonomy (NCBI): domain Eukaryota; kingdom Metazoa; phylum Mollusca; class Bivalvia; order Cardiida; family Cardiidae; genus Serripes; species Serripes groenlandicus. The sequence continues at coordinate 31,851,855 of JASEVX010000006.1, forward strand.
ATTTATCCCGAAACCCGCCAGTCAGTTGTCACGCTAACCCAAGAACCCTGAGCGCCAAGGATGGATAGCCATGTTTCTTCCAATTTTAAAGTATGTGGTATGTCGGGAATCGAACCCTTGACCTCTCGTAGCCGATTCAGCTACTACACCACCGAGGTGGTCACTTACTCTGTGTTAACAAAGGAAGATAATAAACAATTGTTCGATGTTCATGGTTATTACTTTTTGCTTGTTAGGTATGTACAGTGGACACAAGATAACTCGAACAAGTGATAATTCGAATATCTCGTTTACTTCAAACCAATTCAAGTGATAATTCGAATATATCATTTACTTCAAACCAATTCAAGTGACAATTCGAATATATCGTTAACTTCAAACCAATTAAAATGATAATTCGAATGTATCGTTCACTTCAAACCAATTCAAGTGATAATTCGAATATATCTTTTGCACCAAACCAATTCAAGTGATCATTCGAATATATCGTTTACTTCAAACCAATGCAAGTGATAGTTCGAATATATCGTTTTCTTCAAACCAATTTAAGTGATAATTCGAATATATCTTTTACACCAAACCAATTCAAGTGATAATTCGAACATATCGTTTACTTTAAACCAATTCAAATGATAATTCGAATATATTGTTGACATAAAACCAACTTAAGGAACGTTTCTGCCTTTAAAAGCAACGAAGCAGCGGTTCCAATTGTACTGGTAATTCACCCTGGAAACGCCGTGATATAACTAACAAGTGTTGAAAACATCTTTAAAACACTATTTAAACAATAAAAGAAATACGAAGCTGAAAATACATATATGAATTTAGCATAGCTCAAACACGTCGATAGCTCGAACACGTCGACGACTCGAACACGTCGATTGCTCGAACACAAGTCATTAATGGGTCCCTTTCGACTCCGAGTTATCGTGATTCCACTGTCAATTTACCCTTTCCAACATACACACGCTATTTGACGCCATTGCAGCATACGACATTTTAAAACATTTTGACAAAATGTTTTCAACTGTATTCAATAATTAATGTTACATTTAGAGATGTTTTCAATAATTTCGCCTTCATGTTTTCAAAGTCGTCTGCTTTAGATTTGTTGTATGTGGGAAAGCAATAAACAATTTCTGATTAATCCACGGGGGTAAATTTAATTCACAACTTAAGGTATACATTTTACTTTCCAATCGTTTCAATGTTCTGTCTTTCAATTCAGTTCTCCCAAACACGTTAAGAATGGCTTTCTCTCCTTGGCGGGGGTTGCGGGGTTAGAATTACGACTGACTCGCTGGTGTCAGGATAAATGGACCAGAAGTACTGGTAACTTACCCAGGAAATACCGTGATGTATAACTGAAACAATGTTGAAAGCGGCGTTAAATAACAAACAAACAAACAGTTCTTCCACAACCGGGAAAAGTTATAACACTGATATTTAGAATCTATGTGTTAAACTATTCTATAAATGATAAATTATTCATGTCAGTCGCTCTTTGCAATTGGAAATAAAAAGGTCATATTTATATACAAATCGGAAAAATCTTAGGCGCATGCTCACTTTTGTAATTGTCGGTTCCAAAATTGTGACGGTGGTTTATTTTGTGAGTGTGTGTTCGTTATTTTGTTTTTTCTTGTGTGTGCTGTGTTCTGGCTGCATTATCTTTTCTCTGATACTGTTTCACAAAATACCAACTCGTTAAGTCGTCTGTCAGTAATAAGTATTAATCCTCTCAAAGTTATGATACTCGTAAATATATATAAAAAAATTTGTGTGCATATGAGATTAGTATGATGTTTAGCAGTGTGACAATATAATAAATTTTATTCTCTTTGATTTTCTAGTATATATATAATCATTTATATCAAAAGATGTGAAACTGTCAGTGGAATCATTGACCGAAATAATCAAAGCATGAAAGTACCGTTGGGACAGTTGTGTTTGTATTCGTAAATTAAGGCTTTGACCCACCAGTACTTTCAGTGCTTTGACCCACCAGTACTTTCAGTGCTTTGACCCACCAGAACTTTCAGTGCATTCATTACATCATCTGTTTGGAGCGAAAATTACTCCGCTTAGAACTATTTGTTTCGGTGGAGCTGCTTGTGTTCTTAGAAATGTAGTAACTCGGAAAATCCGTTTATTAATTGTATGTTGACTCTGGAACGGATGTCTGTCGCTAACTGTCCCAAAAATGGATACAATGGATATTGTGAATCGATTTAAATACATATATTGATTTAAGATCAACATAGACTGCCTGGACGTATTGCACAGTGAAATTAATGTACATACAAAGAAGTTGATATCGTCCTTATGTTACAGATCTGATATAAAATTCCAATTTAAATTTAATTGAAAATCAACAATCACTTATGGTATTCTTTGACATATCTAAATAATTTCAAACATTTCAAAAATGTCAGCAGAAACTGAAGACTCAATTCACGTTAGTGACTCTGATACTTTGATGGAATTACGGAAAGACTTCGAAACTAAACTGAAAGAGTTAGAGCTTAGACTTGGAGTTGGTACTAAAATTGAAACACCAGTGTTACAACCAAGTGAGAAACTTGGCGATGGACAAGATGAAAACCGATCTATTTCTGACACAAAGATATCTTTCGTCGATTACATAAAGGGATACACGGCAGCCAGTACGTTACACGGACTTCCCAATATAACGACGGCGACCCAGATCTGGTTACGAATATTCTGGTTTCTCTTTATGACAGGTAAACACAAAGCAATAACCATTTACCCGAAACAGACGAAACGTTCAATAATATTTACAAATTTTTAGGAATATTTTGATAACTAATGCGGATTTGCTGTTGAGATAGTTCGGTACGAGCCGACTCACCTGAATCCATTTTATTTTCAGAAACCTCAATATTGCCATTGGCGCTGAAACAGTTAATTCAATGCAGGAAACAGTTAATTCAATACAGGAAACCCTTAATACACAAACGCGCGCGGGCGCCCGCACGAACGCATGCAACACGTTTAAATAATAGTATTTTCCTTTCTTGAGATTTTTCTTATTTTCGGGTAGAAGTCTACTACAGATTTGTTGCATGTGGAAATGGGTTTAATATATATATTTCTTCTTTCCAGTTGCATTAGGTGTTGCGGTATGGCAGTCCGTTGGAATATTTACAGAATACTTCAGCTACCCTGTGTTAACTTTGTTCGAGACGCATCATGGCGAACAGACTTATTCACAGGTCACCATATGTAACCATAACGCCTACATGAAGAGTAAAGTTCAAAAACATCCAAAGCTTGCTTCATACTTCAATAGTAGCGACGAGTTGAGTTGGCACCTACTCGTTATTACAGACTATCTGTCGTTACTACCAGAAGAAGAAAGGGTGGCTTTAAGTCATAATGTCACAGATTTTCTTCAATCACGTTCTGGTGAGTTATATATTTCAATGATTCTGTCAAATACCTCGTACACTGTTTTTAATTTTTCTAAATTTGAAAACCCCCAAAAGGAAACCAGCAGCTATGTAAATTCAACTTATTCATTATCCCAGGACTGCGGCAGACGACGAATATTGTGGAATCTGCGTAAAGTATCGATCCGGATCAGCCTAACCCGGATAGAAAGTTTTCGCATCCTGTGGATTTTCTGTTTCAGGAATCACTATATTCTATACGGATTAGCCTGCGCATGCTGATCTGGGTCGAAACATTACGCAGAGTCCCTAATGTTGGTTCTTTCATGGAAAGTCTCATTTTAGTTTTTTACATTCTCCTACTTGTTTATAACGACCCTGAAGTACTCAATGTGAGCTTTTGTTAGCATGCGCCTCTGTTGTCCATCTCAGTTAACACTATTAAATTTATCTAAAGGTCAAAGGCCATACCTTTCAACCGATATTCAAGGAGAGACACCAGCGTATTTATCTCCGTCAACTCATGGTCCCGTTTGGAACTGAATCACTAAGCTGGGTATAACAAACAAGAGGGCTAAGATGGCCCTAAATCGATCACCTGAATGATAGTAAATTAGAAGCAAATATTTAACTGCAAATATCTGTGAAAATTTAATCAGGAGTTCAAATGAAACTGCAAGGAGACTCCCAGTGGACAATCAGTTAAAGAAATAGTTTATCAGTAACAGCCATTTGTATCTTAAAATCTAACAAGAACTTTAATAAGAATGGAATTATAAAGTTTTGTAATTTTGCACCTTTCCTGATGTGGCTTTGCTGCCCTGTTTGTCAACGAAATCAATATGGCTTGAACAGTTTTTGTAGAGTGTCACTCAAAGAACATTTCTGCCAAATTATCTTGGAATCTGACAAACGGATTATGGAGATAGAGGTTTTTAAAGTTTGGGTATTTTTTCTCAATTTCTGATGCTGCAGCAACAAAAGTTCTACACAGAATGTAAATCTTTGAACAATTTTGAAAGAGGACCATCAAAGGAACATTCCTGTGAAGTAATGTTGAAATTGGTCAAGTGGAATGGTAGGAGTTGTCATTTGTAGCTAAAAGTTCAATTTACCCCTTTTGTGATGACGCGAAGTTGCTTTGATTTTGTAACCAATCAATACGGCTTGAAAAAAACCAAGTAGAGGATCACTGAAGTAAGATTCCTATTCAATTTTCTTAATATCAGACAAGGACTTAAAAAAAAATGGAATTTCTAAATTTTGTAATTTTGCCCCTTTTCTGATGCCTCCTGACTGCCATGTTTTCAACCAAACAGTATGCCTTGAACAATCTTTGTAGAGGGTCACCCAAGGAACATTTCTACTAAACTATATTGGAATCTGACATGCAGATTCAGAGGATAAGATTTTTAAAGTTTGGACATTTTGCCCCCTTTCTGATGCCGCAGCAACCAAAGTTCTCAATGGAATTTAAATCTTAGAACAATTTTGAAAGAGGGCCACCAAAGAAACATTCCTGTGAAGTTTGGATGCAATTGGCTCTGTGGTTCAGGAGGAGATGATGTTTAAAGCTAAAAGTTAACGAGACGATTTTGCCCCTTTTCTGATGCCTCCTGACTGCCATGTTTTTCAACCAAACAGTATGCATTGAACAATCTTTGTAGAGGGTCACCCAAGGAACATTTCTACTAAACTATATTGGAATCTGACAGGCAGATTCAGAGGAGAAGATTTTCAAAGTTCGGACCTTTTGCCCCCTTTCTGATGCCGCAGCAACCAAAGTTCTCAATGGAATTTAAATCTTTGAACAACTTTGAAAGAGGCCAACCAGAGGAACAGTCCTGTGATGTTTCACGGAAATTGTCCTTGGAGTTTTGGAGGAGATGATGTTTAAAGCTAAAAGTTAACACCGGACGGACGACGGACGACGGACGACGGACGACGGACAAAAAGTGATCAGAATAGCTCACCTTCAGCCTTCGGCTAAGGTGATCTAAAAATAGGTCACTACGTCAACTAAAAAATACCACATTGATAATAATCAATGTCAAAATTTTCATCCAAATTCCATGAAATCTTTTCTAAAGATTATTATGTATCAATTCTTAGTCAAGTTCGAAATTGATACACGTTTATAGATGTATTTTAACTGTTTGTCCGATGATGCGATTTACGATTCGTTTGATTGAGAACATCAACCAGACAGAGTAAAATCTTACAAACATTGAAAACTACAATGCTAAAAGCAATTTCTCCTTCAGCAACATATCATATGTTGTCGGTGTCAGGGAGACATTTCAGACTGTTTAAACATTCCGTATTTCAGACAAGGCTGAATGGACCTTGTTACCGCACTATTGGTATGGCAACTGTTACACGTGGGTTCCAAATCTATTTGATGTCTCTAATGGCGGAATTATGATATATATTTACATGGATTCAGACGAAAAAATGGATCATCACTCCGACACAAAGAGTTTAGTCTTCTTAAATGAACCAGGTATATATCCTTTGACAGCTATGCAGCATTCGTTTCAGATAACATCTGGCCACTTTGTCGACGCAGAATTGACAATGGAGGTTTTCGAACGGCTTGACGGGAAATACGGTAAGTGCCAGGACGACGAACATAAGTTTTTCCAAGAAACAGGTTTGCTTTATTCTCAAGAAGAGTGCAACAGAATCTGCATCAATAAAGGATTAAAGGACACTTGCGGATGTGCAGATATATTTTTTCCTGAAAAGTATAAAATTGCAAAAAGTTTTCACAATCTGACAATGTGTTATACAAATATATCCTTACAAAGATGCCAGACAAAGTACAGAGATAAAATTAACTATAAAGATTGCCGATGTAAAGCGCGCTGTCACATGACACGATATACCGCCTCTATAAAGGAGACGGTACTACCAATTTATTCCAGCCTTTTTCTTCGTGATATTTGGCCTACTAAATGTCCTGATCATCAGAATGACACCAACAAATGGATGCGATCAAACACTGCTGTACTCTTTTTAAGATTTTCCGATTTGCAACACAAAGAATTCAAACAGGTACCGGGTTATTCCTTATCTCGGTTCTTGTCAGATCTGGGTGGCACAGTCGGTTTGTATCTTGGCGCGTCGGTGCTGACTCTTTGCGAGCTGCCGCAATTAGTTATAGGGTCTATACTGTTTATTCTGACTCACAAAGTAGCAAGACGCAATATCTGATAAACATAAAACGAGCCGTCTACAGAGAAAATTAAAATTGTGGAATCTGCGTAAAGTATCGACCCGGATAAGCCTAAGCATGTCGCACAGGCTAAACCGGGCAGGCACTTTTCGCCTCCTATAGATTTTCTGTTTCAGGAATCATTACGCTATAACCGTACACATTACTACAGTGTCAATCTGGTATACCATATACGTATAAAAATGTCCGTAGAAAGAATCAGTCCAGTTACAAGTTAGAGTCAACATTAAGTGAGACGGAATGAGTCGACCTGGACTAGCCTACGCGGATTGCACAGGCTCATCTTGATCGATACGTTACGCAGAGTGCATCATGTTGGTTTTCTCGTGGAAAGGCTCATATGCAGCTGCTCACGCATCCGACATACAGACTCTCTCTGACACCTCTGCAGCAGACGACTTCTGGAAAATTGGCGGAAACAAAATAATCAATTTCTCCATTTGTCATAACGTTTTCAATTCAAGGATTATACTGTCATTTTCAGAGATTTTCCATATCTTAGCAAAGAAGATTTCAAAGTCGTACGGTAACGACCACGGAATATAGATCAATCTGTCAAAATCAATCAGACTGAAGTTGTCTCCCATTGGAGAATAATGATTTTGTTTTGAGTTAAAGTTGATTACCCTCTGACTGATTTGTAAACAAAACCCTGTTTTGCTTTTAATGATAATGAAAGATTAAGAGCCATTTTCAGAACAACATGTACTTTCTGAAGTTGAAAGTAAAATTCACGGGATAAGGGTGACCTTTGATGTGACCTCATAGCTCAAAAACAGGAAGTTCAGCATGTGAGTTTTTTGTGCTTTTTTTGTAGTTTTATGTTTAACTTCTTTATTTTTTCACTGTTGTTTTTCATTTTAGATTCGTAATTGATTTCCAATACCCATGATATTGGGGGAAATAAAGAGAAATAAATAAATGATCTGTGGTTCATAAAGAATATCATAAATGTCTAATAAGACCAATGCAATATAGAAAGTACTTCCAAAATAGTCTTGTTATACGTATATGTTATACCAGATTGACATTGTAGTAATGTGTACGGTTATAGCTCACTTAATGTTGACTCTAACTTGTAACTGGACTGATTCTTTCTACGGACATTTTTATACGTATATGGTATACCAGATTGACACTGTAGTAATGTGTACGGTTATAGCTCACTTAATGTTGACTCTAACTTGTAACTGGACTGATTCTTTCTACGGACATTTTTATACGTATATGGTATACCAGATTGACACTGTAGTAATGTGTACGGTTATAGCTCACTTAATGTTGACTCTAACTTGTAACTGGACTGATTCTTTCTACGGACATTTTTATACGTATATGGTATACCAGATTGACATTGTAGTAATGTGTACGGTTATAGCTCACTTAATGTTGACTCAAACTTGTAACTGGACTGATTCTTTCTACGGACACTTTTATACGTATATGGTATACCAGATTGAGACTGTAGTAATGTGTACGGTTATAGCTCACTTAATGTTGACTCTAACTTGTAACTGGACTGATTCTTTCTACGGACATTTTTATACGTATATGGTATACCAGATTGACATTGTAGTAATGTGTACGGTTATAGCTCACTTAATGTTGACTCTAATTTGTAACTGGACTGATTCTTTCTACGGACATTTTTATACGTATATGGTATACCAGATTGACACTGTAGTAATGTGTACGGTTATAGCTCACTTAATGTTGACTCTAACTTGTAACTGGACTGATTCTTTCTACGGACATTTTTATACGTATATGGTATACCAGATTGACACTGTAGTAATGTGTACGGTTATAGCTCACTTAATGTTGACTCTAACTTGTAACTGGACTGATTCTTTCTATGGACATTTTTATACGTATATGGTATACCAGATTGACATTGTAGTAATGTGTACGGTTATAGCTCACTTAATGTTGACTCTAACTTGTAACTGGACTGATTCTTTCTACGGACATTTTTATACGTATATGGTATACCGGATTGACATTGTAGTAATGTGTACGGTTAAAGCTCACTTAATGTTGACTCTAATTTGTAACTGGACTGATTCTTTCTACGGACATTTTTATACGTATATGGTATACCAGATTGACACTGTAGTAATGTGTACGGTTATAGCTCACTTAATGTTGACTCTAACTTGTAACTGGACTGATTATTTCTACGGACATTTTTATACGTATATGGTATACCAGATTGACACTGTAGTAATGTGTACGGTTATAGCTCACTTAATGTTGACTCTAACTTGTAACTGGACTAATTCTTTCTACGGACATTTTTATACGTATATGGTATACCAGATTGACACTGTAGTAATGTGTACGGTTATAGCTCACTTAATGTTGACTCTAACTTGTAACTGGACTGATTCTTTCTACGGACATTTTTATACGTATATGGTATACCAGATTGACACTGTAGTAATGTGTACGGTTATAGCTCACTTAATGTTGACTCTAACTTGTAACTGGACTGATTCTTTCTACGGACATTTTTATACGTATATGGTATACCAGATTGACACTGTAGTAATGTGTACGGTTATAGCTCACTTAATGTTGACTCTAACTTGTAACTGGACTGATTCTTTCTACGGACATTTTTATACGTATATGGTATACCAGATTGACACTGTAGTAATGTGTACGGTTATAGCTCACTTAATGTTGACTCTAACTTGTAACTGGACTGATTCTTTCTACGGACATTTTTATACGTATATGGTATACCAGATTGACATTGTAGTAATGTGTACGGTTATAGCTCACTTAATGTTGACTCTAACTTGTAACTGGACTGATTCTTTCTACGGACATTTTTATACGTATATGGTATACCAGATTGACATTGTAGTAATGTGTACGGTTATAGCTCACTTAATGTTGACTCTAACTTGTAACTGGACTGATTCTTTCTACGGACATTTTTATACGTATATGGTATACCAGATTGACACTGTAGTAATGTGTACGGTTATAGCTCACTTAATGTTGACTCTAACTTGTAACTGGACTGATTCTTTCTACGGACATTTTTATACGTATATGGTATACCAGATTGACACTGTAGTAATGTGTACGGTTATAGCTCACTTAATGTTGACTCTAACTTGTAACTGGACTGATTCTTTCTACGGACATTTTTATACGTATATGGTATACCAGATTGACATTGTAGTAATGTGTACGGTTATAGCTCACTTAATGTTGACTCTAACTTGTAACTGGACTGATTCTTTCTACGGACATTTTTATACGTATATGGTATACCAGATTGACATTGTAGTAATGTGTACGGTTATAGCTCACTTAATGTTGACTCTAATTTGTAACTGGACTGATTCTTTCTACGGACATTTTTATACGTATATGGTATACCAGATTGACACTGTAGTAATGTGTACGGTTATAGCTCACTTAATGTTGACTCTAACTTGTAACTGGACTGATTCTTTCTACGGACATTTTTATACGTATATGGTATACCAGATTGACACTGTAGTAATGTGTACGGTTATAGCTCACTTAATGTTGACTCTAACTTGTAACTGGACTGATTCTTTCTACGGACATTTGTATACGTATATGGTATACCAGATTGACACTGTAGTAATGTGTACGGTTATAGCTCACTTAATGTTGACTCTAACTTGTAACTGGACTGATTCTTTCTACGGACATTTTTATACGTATATGGTATACCAGATTGACACTGTAGTAATGTGTACGGTTATAGCTCACTTAATGTTGACTCTAACTTGTAACTGGACTGATTCTTTCTACGGACATTTTTATACGTATATGGTATACCAGATTGACATTGTAGTAATGTGTACGGTTATAGCTCACTTAATGTTGACTCTAACTTGTAACTGGACTGATTCTTTCTACGGACATTTTTATACGTATATGGTATACCAGATTGACATTGTAGTAATGTGTACGGTTATAGCTCACTTAATGTTGACTCTAACTTGTAACTGGACTGATTCTTTCTACGGACATTTTTATACGTATATGGTATACCAGATTGACACTGTAGTAATGTGTACGGTTATAGCTCACTTAATGTTGACTCTAACTTGTAACTGGACTGATTCTTTCTACGGACATTTTTATACGTATATGGTATACCAGATTGACACTGTAGTAATGTGTACGGTTATAGCTCACTTAATGTTGACTCTAACTTGTAACTGGACTGATTCTTTCTACGGACATTTTTATACGTATATGGTATACCAGATTGACATTGTAGTAATGTGTACGGTTATAGCTCACTTAATGTTGACTCTAACTTGTAACTGGACTGATTCTTTCTACGGACATTTTTATACGTATATGGTATACCAGATTGACATTGTAGTAATGTGTACGGTTATAGCTCACTTAATGTTGACTCTAATTTGTAACTGGACTGATTCTTTCTACGGACATTTTTATACGTATATGGTATACCAGATTGACACTGTAGTAATGTGTACGGTTATAGCTCACTTAATGTTGACTCTAACTTGTAACTGGACTGATTCTTTCTACGGACATTTTTATACGTATATGGTATACCAGATTGACACTGTAGTAATGTGTACGGTTATAGCTCACTTAATGTTGACTCTAACTTGTAACTGGACTGATTCTTTCTACGGACATTTGTATACGTATATGGTATACCAGATTGACACTGTAGTAATGTGTACGGTTATAGCTCACTTAATGTTGACTCTAACTTGTAACTGGACTGATTCTTTCTACGGACATTTTTATACGTATATGGTATACCAGATTGACACTGTAGTAATGTGTACGGTTATAGCTCACTCAATGTTGACTCTAACTTGTAACTGGACTGATTCTTTCTACGGACATTTTTATACGTATATGGTATACCAGATTGACATTGTAGTAATGTGTACGGTTATAGCTCACTTAATGTTGACTCTAATTTGTAACTGAACTGATTCTTTCTACGGACATTTTTATACGTATATGGTATACCAGATTGACACTGTAGTAATGTGTACGGTTATAGCTCACTTAATATTGACTCTAACTTGTAACTGGACTGATTCTTTCTACGGACATTTTTATACGTATATGGTATACCAGATTGACACTCTAGTAATGTGTACGGTTATAGCTCACTTAATGTTGACTCTAACTTGTAACTGGACTGATTCTTTCTACGGACATTTTTATACGTATATGGTATACCAGATTGACACTGTAGTAATGTGTACGGTTATAGCTCACTTAATGTTGACTCTAACTTGTAACTGGACTGATTCTTTCTACGGACATTTTTATACGAATATGGTATACCAGATTGACACTGTAGTAATGTGTACGGTTATATCTCACTTAATGTTGACTCTAACTTGTAACTGGACTGATTTCTTCTACGGACATTTTTATACGTATATGGTATACCATATTGACACTGTAGTAATGTGTACGGTTATAGCTCACTTAATGTTGACTCTAACTTGTAACTGGACTGATTCTTTCTACGGACATTTTTATACGAATATGGTATACCAGATTGACACTGTAGTAATGTGTACGGTTATATCTCACTTAATGTTGACTCTAACTTGTAACTGGACTGATTTCTTCTACGGACATTTTTATACGTATATGGTATACCAGATTGACACTGTAGTAATGTGTACGGTTATATCTCACTTAATGTTGACTCTAACTTGTAACTGGACTGATTCTTTCTACGGACATTTTTATACGTATATGGTATACCAGATTGACACTGTAGTAATGTGTACGGTTATATCTCACTTAATGTTGACTCTAACTTGTAACTGGACTGATTCTTTCTACGGACATTTTTATACGTATATGGTATACCAGATTGACACTCTAGTAATGTGTACGGTTATATCTCACTTAATGTTGACTCTAACTTGTAACTGGACTGATTCTTTCTACGGACATTTTTATACGTATATGGTATACCAGATTGACACTGTAGTAATGTGTACGGTTATATCTCACTTAATGTTGACTCTAACTTGTAACTGGACTGATTCCTTCTACGGGCATTGTTATACGTATACGATATACCAGATTGACAATGTAGTAATGTGTACGGTTATATCTCATAATAGATGACATGCTTGAACTCTACGAAAACATCATGGAAAAGGGGGAATCACGCATCATTTGAACCGGAAACCTTTCAAGAAATGAAAAACATTCACTGGTTGGCCGTTAATTTTCGTCAAAGGGATTCAGGTAAATTTACGATCCTGAAGTTATTTCCCATTGGACATTAACAATTTCATGAACAATTTAAAGTATTTTCTAAAACCCTTGTATAATCCTATGTGAGACTTAAAATTTAAATAATTTGTAAACATAATTACAAACAGATTGTCGCTGGTTTTATGGTCAAGTTTTGTGTTTGGTTTTGTGTATCAACTTTTCTCCTAAACTTCTACCATTTACTTTGATTTCAGTAAATATTTGTTTTACAATTATGGTCATTAAGTATAACATTCAGGTTCAAATTTCTTATGAACTGGTGCAAACTATGTGCGACATATATATGAGCCGTTCCACGAGAAAACCAACATTATGGTCTCTGCTTAATGTATCGACTCTCAGATCAGCCAGCGCAGTCAGCGCATGCTAATCCGGGCCGACACTTTTCGTCTCTGGGGGATAGAGGTATAGAGTAATTATTCCTGAAACAGAAAAACTACAGAAAGCGAAAATTGTCTGTCCATGTTAGCCTGCGCGGCATGCTTAGTCTGATCCGCACTTTCAAAAATGTTGGTTTTCTTGCGGAACGGCTCATATAATGGTTTATTGCCGTCTTTATCTAAAAGGTAGCCAGACAAACCTGCTTGCGTTCTTATTGTTTCTTTTGACATCGACTTCTCATGCCAGCCCGACATTAATTAATAAAAAGATATACTTTGATTTGTTGTTAATTCTAAGAATGAATTTCAATGTAATACTTGTTTCCGGGTCGTTGTGAAAGAACAATAACCCAATATATTATAATTGTCTAAGGAAATCAATTGGCTTGAACACACATACCAAATATTATCTAATTCGTCTGGAAACAGAAGGATTACTTCGCTGCAAGAACATCAGTATGTCATACTTTACTCTTTCACTGCCGAATTTCGCAAAATTGACTCTACCATGTTGAAAATTGGACCACTCCTTTTTGGTCCAACAGGAAATTTGGTAAATTGTGATTTTTAGTGGAAAAACAATGCAGATTTGAGGATTTTTCTCCTCAAAATCCGTTGGGTGCAAAAGCCTTTAGTTGCCTATGGCGAAAAAACTTTAAACACCTAACATGCATGTACATTTTCAAAAAACAATCAATTAGGAAATTTGTGAATACTAAAGGTTATTGCATTTGTATGGGTAAATATTGTGTAGGGCGAGTTTCTTCGACTGAGAACGCACCCGAAAGAACGAGTCCCAAAACAATATTTTCCCATACAAATGGTAAGATTACGTATTGAGGATGTGTTCACTTTTTCTGGATCAATGGTCAGTCGGAAATGTAAATATTTTAAACCCGTTCCAATTAAAATTTATGTTATTGTTAAATGTTAAAAAGTCCACACTATTCAATATGCATTGAGGTGATTTATGTTCATTACCTTTAGATAATATTATTAAATTTATGGGGCTAAACTGTTGGTGCAAAGTAGTTAATGAGAAACAAAACAGGATAAATATAGTGTTGTACACATTAATGTTTGAACTTTATAAAATGAAATAGATATTTATCACAACCTATGGATATTTAAATATTTGTTTAATCAATTGAGATTCACAGAATATTAGCTAAATCAATATGGAACAGTCAGGTAAATGCATAACAAACTATAAGTTTTTCAAAACAACTACTTTAATTTTTGCTGACTTGTTTGGCCTTAAACTTATGTCATTTTAGATGTTGGAATAGCCTTTTGAAAATTGTATGTTGTATGGTATTGGAATGAATAATAGATATTGCCATTTATGTAATACTAATAACATAAGCTTCGACCTTCATTATATTTTCAATTGTACCTACTTATATTGTTACAGAAAGAAATATATAGCCAAAGATTTACCCAGGCCAAATATAATAAACTTCCAGAGCTCTCTACATGAGCGGCGTTTTGCATGTTTTCAAATCGTTATTTGACCGTTAAACCCTATGCTGTGAGTACTCAAAAGAATCGTCTCAGTGAGACGATTCTTTTGAGTACCCACATCATAGCGATTAGTTGGACAATAAGAGAGATATTGTGGGGGAAAAGAGCTGTATACGCCTCCTTATCTGGACCTCTGAATTTACTTCCAAGACTTACTCCATAGTGGTGATACAGAGTCTGTCATAACGATCTCAATTTCTGTAAAGAAAATGATGCACGTTCCTAGGTATTGATATCACCTTCCTTACACAGTAAAGAATATGATGCACGATCTAAGGTTTTGATATCACCTTCCTAACACTGTAAAATGATGCACGTTCTAAGGTATTGATATCACCTTCCTAACACTGTAAAGAAAATGATGCACGTTCCTAGGTATTGATATCACCTTCCTAACACTGTAAAGAATATGATGCACGTTCTAAGGTAATGATATCACCTTCCTAACACTGTAAAATGATGCACGTTCTAAGGTATTGATATCACCTTCCTTACACTGTAAAGAAAATGATGCACGTTCCTAGGTATTGATATCACCTTCCTAACACTGTAAAGAATATGATGCACGTTCTAAGGTAATGATATCACCTTCCTAACACTGTAAAGAATATGATGCACGTTCTAAGGTAATGATATCACCTTCCTAACACTGTAAAATGATGCACGATCTAAGGTATTGATATCACCTTCCTTAAACTGTAAAGAAAATGATGCACGTTCTAAGGTAATGATATCACCTTCCTAACATTGTAAAATGATGCACGTTCCTAGGTATTGATATCACCTTCCTAACACTGTAAAATGATGCACGATCTAAGGTATTGATATCACCTTCCTTACACTGTAAAATGATGCACGTTCTAAGGTATTGATATCACCTTCCTTACACTGTAAAATGATGCACGTTCTAAGGTAATGATATCACCTTCCTAACACTGTAAAGAAAATGATGCACGTTCTAAGGTATTGATATCACCTTCCTAACACTGTAAAATGATGCACGATCTAAGGTATTGATATCACCTTCCTAACACTGTAAAATGATGTACGATCTAAGGTATTGATATCACCTTCCTTACACTGTAAAGAAAATGATGCACGTTCTAAGGTATTGATATCACATTCCTTAAACTGTAAAGAAAATGATGCACGTTCTAAGGTAATGATATCACCTTCCTAACACTGTAAAATGATGCACGTTCCTAGGTATTGATATCACCTTCCTAACACTGTAAAATGATGCACGATCTAAGGTATTGATATCACCTTCCTAACACTGTAAAATGATGCACGTTCTAAGGTATTGATATCACCTTCCTAACACTGTAAAGAAAATGATGCACGTTCTAAGGTAATGATATCACCTTCCTAACACTGTAAAATGATGCACGATCTTAGGTATTGATATCACATTCCTTACACTGTAAAATGATGCACGTTCCTAGGTATTGATATCACCTTCCTAACACTGTAAAATGATGCACGATCTTAGGTATTGATATCACCTTCCTTACACTGTAAAATGATGCACGTTCCTAGGTATTGATATCACCTTCCTAACACTGTAAAATGATGCACGTTCTAAGGTATTGATATCACCTTCCTTAAACTGTAAAGAAAATGATGCACGTTCCTAGGTATTGATATCACCTTCCTTAAACTGTAAAGAAAATGATGCACGTTCTAAGGTATTGATATCACCTTCCTTAAACTGTAAAATGATGCACGATCTAAGGTATTGATATCACCTTCCTAACACTGTAAAATGATGCACGATCTTAGGTATTGATATCACATTCCTTACACTGTAAAATGATGCACGTTCTAAGGTATTGATATCACCTTCCTTACACTGTAAAGAAAATGATGCACGTTCCTAGGTATTGATATCACCTTCCTAACACTGTAAAATGATGCACGATCTAAGGTATTGATATCACATTCCTTACACTGTAAAATGATGCACGTTCTAAGGTAATGATATCACCTTCCTTACACTGTAAAGAAAATGATGCACGTTCTAAGGTATTGATATCACCTTCCTTAAACTGTAAAAAAAATGATGCACGTTCCTAGGTATTGATATCACCTTCCTAACACTGTAAAATGATGCACGATCTAAGGTATTGATATCACCTTCCTTACACTGTAAAACAAGAGGCCCATGAGGGCCTATGCTCTACTGGTATGGTTCTTTGGTCTTTTTCAATCCAGAGCATGTATGTATGGTGAAGATCGGATAGTAAATGGAGGCTCTTTTGTGTTCACAAGCTGTATTATAGCAATTTTTACAATTTCATGAACCACAATCCAGTCTTGCATGGGCGGATCTGGCTGATTTTCAAAAGGAACCAAGCTCTCATCAATATTTAACTACTATCTAAGTTTGGTGAAGATCAGATAGTAAATGGAGCCTCTATTGTGTTCACATGCTCAATTATAGCAATTTGGACAATTTCAAGGGCCATAATCCAGTCTTGCATGGGCGGATCTGGCTGGTTTACGAAAGGAACCGAGCTCTTATGGATATCTAACTACTGTATAGGTTTGGTTGAGATACAATAAAAAAAGAAGACTGTATAGTGTTAACAAGCTCTTTTATAGCAATTTTGACCATTTCAAGGGCCATAATCCAGTCATGCATGGGCGGATCTGGCTGGTTTTCGAAATGAACCAAGCTCTCATAGATAGCTAACTACTGTATAAGTTTAGTTGAGATACAATAAAAAAAGAAGACTATATCGTGTTAACAAGCTCTTTTATAGCAATTTTGACCATTTCAAGGGCCATAATCCAGTCATGCATGGGCGGATCTGGCTGGTTTTCGAAAGGAACCGAGCTCTCATGGATATCTAACTACTGTATAAGTTTAGTTGAGATACAATCAAAAGTGAAGACTGTATCGTGTTAACAAAAAATTGTTTACGGACGCACGGACGCACGCACACACGCACGGACGACGGACAAATCACTACGACATAAGCCCTTCTGGCCTTTGGCCAGTAGAGCTGAAAATGATGCACGTCCTAAGGTATTGATATCACCTTCCTTAAACTGTAAAAAAAATGATGCACGTTCCTAGGTATTGATATCACCTTCCTAACACTGTAAAATGATGCACGATCTAAGGTATTGATATCACCTTCCTTACACTGTAAAGAAAATGATGCACGTTCTAAGGTTTTGATATCACCTTCCTTAAACTGTAAAGAAAATGATGCACGATCTTAGGTATTGATATCACCTTCCTTACACTGTAAAATGATGCACGTTCTAAGGTATTGATATCACCTTCCTTACACTGTAAAATGATGCACGATCTAAGGTATTGATATCACATTCCTTACACTGTAAAATGATGCACGATCTAAGGTATTGATATCACATTCCTTACACTGTAAAATGATGCACGATCTTAGGTATTGATATCACCTTCCTTACACTGTAAAGAAAATGATGCACGTTCCTAGGTATTGATATCACCTTCCTTACACTGTAAAGAAAATGATGCACGTTCTAAGGTATTGATATCACCTTCCTTACACTGTAAAGAAAATGATGCACGTTCTAAGGTTTTGATATCACCTTCCTTAAACTGTAAACAAATGATGCACGTTCCTAGGTATTGATATCACCTTCCTAACACTGTAAAATGATGCACGATCTAAGGTATTGATATCACCTTCCTTACACTGTAAAGAAAATGATGCACGTTCTAAGGTATTGATATCACCTTCCTTAAACTGTAAACAAATGATGCACGTTCCTAGGTATTGATATCACCTTCCTAACACTGTAAAATGATGCACGATCTAAGGTATTGATATCACCTTCCTAACACTGTAAAATGATGCACGATCTAAGGTATTGATATCACCTTCCTTACACTGTAAAGAAAATGATGCACGATCTAAGGTATTGATATCACCTTCCTAACACTGTAAAGAAAATGATGCACGTTCTAAGGTATTGATATCACCTTCCTAACACTGTAAAGAAAATGATGCACGATCTCAGGTATTGATATCACATTCCTTACACTGTAAAATGATGCACGTTCTAAGGTATTGATATCACCTTCCTAACACTGTAAAGAAAATGATGCACGATCTAAGGTATTGATATCACCTTCCTTACACTGTAGAATGATGCACGATCTAAGGTATTGATATCACATTCCTTACACTGTAAAGAAAATGAAACACGTTCTAAGGTATTGATATCACCTTCCTTAAACTGTAAAGAAAATGATGCACGTTCCTAGGTATTGATATCACCTTCCTAACACTGTAAAATGATGCACGATCTAAGGTATTGATATCACCTTCCTTACACTGTAAAGAAAATGATGCACGTTCTAAGGTATTGATATCACCTTCCTAAAACTGTAAAATGATGCACGTTCTAAGGTATTGATATCACCTTCCTAACACTGTAAAATGATGCACGTTCTAAGGTAATGATATCACCTTCCTTACACTGTAAAATGATGCACGATCTAAGGTATTGATATCACCTTCCTTAAACTGTAAAGAAAATGATGCACGTTCTAAGGTAATGATATCACCTTCCTTAAACTGTAAAGAAAATGATGCACGTTCTAAAGTAATGATATCACCTTCCTAACACTGTAAAGAAAATGATGCACGTTCTAAGGTAATGATATCACCTTCCTAACACTGTAAATGTCACATAATTATGATGCATATTGTGTTTTCGATAAAGAAGTTTCAGTATATTGTTTCATATCTCATAAAAGCACAATAACAAGTTCATATTAACCCTGTCAAGTGTATCGTGAGCTTCATGCAGGACGGTTGGAGCTGCATCTTCCTTAAAATATGTTGTTGCAACCGTTTTTCATGAAGCCATTAGATACGTCGGCAGGGAACGGATATATGTCATCAAATGTAATCTGTACATGGAAAAGGGGTAATGTCTTGTCAGAATTCTAGATAAGGAGTATTTTTCTTGCTCTAAAATCCTTTTTTGAACTCCAAACCTTATAGTATGGGTACTCAAAAGAATCGTCTCAGTGAAACAATTCTTTTGAGTACCAACAACAACAGTTTTAATTGAGTGCTTACAGAGATGTCACGGAAGAAATACCTGTTTAATCCTCCTTATCTAGTCCTCTGTTTAGTTATTCTGTTCTCATGTTTTATATACTGTTTGTTCATTTATTGTTTATTGATGTGTTGTCGTTATATGACGGATTAGTCCTTAAATAAAACTTAAAACTTACACGGGTTATCTCCCCTGCTTTATACCCCAACGAGTTTGTAGGCGACAGTTGTATTGGCTGACACAAAGGTCAATCTAAGACGACCTGTGTGAGGCAGTTATCAGATATAGATATATATACGAGCGAGCGAAGTTAATGTCTTTTTAAGAATATTGATTCACAAATAGTCTGTACATTCACGCTTCCAGGGCAAATTAACCCTTGTCGCACATGCAACAAGTCTGTAGCAGACGATTTCGAAAAATTACTTGCAAAAATGTGTCATTTCTCCATAAATGAGAGTTCAATTTTTAAATAGAATAGAAAATATTGTGACAAATGGAGAGATTGTTCAGTATGCGCACTCTCTCCTTTTGCTACAATGTTTTTAAAGATTAGTCTACATTAGATTGCGTCTTCAAGTTGTAAAGGGTTAATTTTCACTACACTGTTATAAGAGTCGTCCCGCGAGAAAACCAACATTGTGGACTCTGCGTAAAGTATAGACCCGGATCAGCATAAGCATGTCGCGCAGGATTACTCGGATGCAAACGTTTCGCCTCCTGTGGATTTTCTGTTTCAGGAATCATTACTCTATACCTTTGTTCCCCTGAGACGGAATGTGTCGGCCCGGATCAGTCTGGGCGGACTGCGCAGGCTGATCTGGGTCGATACATTCCGTCTCAGGGGGATAATGTTGGTTTTCTCACGGGACGGCTTACAATGCGATGTACTACTGACCTTCCACGTTGTTGATAATCTAGTTTTATACCAGCGCGTCGCCCTCCAGTCCCTTTAACTCTTTCCCACATACAGAAACTCTGAAGCAGACGACTTTTTAAAACACCCAGGCAAACACTTGGTAAATCTCAATAAATGAAAGTATTATTATTAAATAAAATTGCAAACATTGTGGCAACACGTGAACTTGCTCATGGTGAAAAAGTTCTTCATTTGACACAATGATTTTAAAAGTGCTTCAAAATGCGTCTGCAAATGTGAAATGTTAAAGATCCGGTTCCAATATAATCCGACATAGCGAGCCGTGCTCTTAAATATAAGGATAACTCCGCTTCACGGACAACAGGTAAACTTGCTCGAAAGTTCTTCATTTGACACAATGATTTTAAAAGTCGTCTGCAGCAAATGCTTCAAAATGCTGCAAATGTGAAAAGTTAAAGATCCGGTTACATTAAATTCCGACAAGCGAGCCGTGCTCTTAAATAGACGGACATCATCAAGTCATACTGTACTTTTTACTGCCGAATTTCACAGGGACGTAGATAAGAAACTTCCAGAAAATATATTCTTTTATGTTCATATCTTCAATATTTTTTTTAGTTTCCTTGCTACAAATGTTGGGACAGGTGATATTCAGTAATGTTTTTGCATACAATAACAGCTAAAATCCATTGTAAACCAGGAGGTGTACTCAGGATTCCTGGTGTGCTAAACTGGAACAAGAAGTAGTTTGTGTCAAATTTTAGTATATCGGTAGACCCTCCGATGATACTATGTGTACAGTATTTTGCGTTCAACTCCTAAATCATTCAATATATGAGCCGTCCCGCGAGAAAACCAACATTATGGACTCTGCGTAAAGTATCGACCCAGATCAGCCTAAGCATGCCGCGCTGGCTTACGGGGATAGACACTTTTCGCCTCCTGTGTATTTTCTGTTCCAGGAATCATTACTCTTTACCTTTATCCCCCTGAGACGGAATGTGTCTGCCCAGATAAGTTTGCGCAGGCTGATCTGTGTCGATACATTATGCAGAGGCCATAATGTTGGTTTCTCGCGGGACGTCTCGTATATTGGTAGACTCCCATACTATGTGTACAGTATTTTGCGTTCAACTCATATATGATGCAATATATGGAAATAATAAAACGCTACTGTAAAGTGTTAGACTTTTGCGGTCGGTAAATCCATGTTCAAAATGTGATCTGCAGTTAACACCTTGCTGTCAACACTTTCAGTGCTTAAATGTCATTTTCACTTCAGCTGCTCGGATTAAAGAAAGAATAACTCACTCAATCATTACAATTTCAAAAACAGAGTGGTTCCCCTTCCTTAATTTGTAACCTAAGAAGTATGGTATCACATGACACAAACATAGCGAAACGTACCTCTGCCTGAAGACATTAACTTCCTAAACGTAAACAAATACAAAAAGGTTTGTCTTGAACATGTACACAGAGGTCTTTGGTTCGTATCTAGTTAAGAACCTGTTTGGTTTCATGTTTATTTATCATCTAGTTTCTCGACTAGAACGCTGTTTTGTCAAATCAGACTGATATTTAAACTTTGATAGTTAATGACAGAAGTTAATGACACCCATTTTCGTTTTACCCTTTAGACCTGTGATAAACCCTTTTCCACTTAGAACCACTCTGGTTTTGTTGTGGTCTTACGCCGTTTTCAATATTATTTCAGTTATACACATACAGATATCATCAATATAAACATTCTACCAAAGTTTTAACACACTCACGTCAAGAATGAGGCTTCTAAAGCATCCGCAAGAAGTTCTTTAATTTGGTCGAATGAACTAGTTTTTGACCCTATATGAAAAATATTGACCTTGGTATTGATATCAAACATTCTAACAAGAGTTTCAAACTTTCAAGTTTCAACACTCTCAAGTTCAGGCCTCTAGAGTGTTCACATAACATGACCCATGCTCTTACTTAACCTAGATATCATCAATACAAAGTGGAAGACAGTGATGTAGTGGTAGAGTTTTGGCCTCTTAGTTTCATACCAAAAGACCCAGGTTCAAGACAAAGATTCAGACGAAATTTCATGATTATTGAGTCAAATATATGGCATTTAGAGTGTTCACAAGATAAGATTTGGCCTAGCGACTTATTTGTTTGGTTAATAACATTATAGCAAGAGCCGTCGGAGGACAGCGCGCTCGACTATTCCACCGCTTATTTAAGTTACTGATATATGAACTCTAATGTAGTTGCATGCAAAGCATTAACCAGAATTCCTTAAAGGGTGATAATTTGCATTATATGCAGGAAAGAGTTATTTAACTTTATTATTTTCATAGGTGTGATGGTTGGGAAGGTTTGTATAACGTTTCAATGGAATGCATCAAGTAGTTACTAAGATATGGATTATTAAGTAGTTGCACGCATTCTTTAACCATAATTTATAAGCCTAAAAAGGGCAACAATTTGCATTATATGCAGGATAGAGTTATCTTAATTGGTTGTGAATACAGTTGTGAAATTGGGAAGGGTTGTATAAAGTTTCAATACAATACTTCAAGTAGTTACTGAGATATGGACTTTTAATGAAGTTGTACGCAAAACTTTAACCAGAATTTCTAAGTCCAAAGAGAGCCATAACTTGCATAAAATGCTAGATATAGTTATCGTACTTGATTGTTAACATACGTGTGCTGGTAAGAAAGGGATTTGTAAAGTTTCAATGCAATCCATCAAGTAGTACAAAGTTTCAATGCAATGCAATAAGTAGTTACTAAGATATGGTCTCTTAATGTAGTTGCACGCAAAACTTTATCCAGAATGTCTAAATAAAAAAAGGGCCATAACTTGCATAAAATGCAGGACAGAGTTATCTAACTTAATAATCTACATAGAAGTGATAGTTGGGTAGGGTTGTATAACGTTTCAATGCAATGTATCAAGTAAATACTGAGATATGTACTCTTAATTTAGTTGCACGAAAAACTTTAACCAGAATATCTAAGTAAAAAAGGCCATAATTTGCATTAAATGCAAGACAAAGTTATCAAACTTAATTATTATTCTTTAGGTGTGGTAGTTGGGAAGCATTGTAGAAAGTTTCAATGTAATGCATTTAAGGGCCATAACTTGCATAAAATGCAGGATAGAGTTATCTAACTTGTTAATCTACATAGGTGTGATAGTTGGGGTAGGGTTTTATAAAGTAAAAAAAAAGGGCCATAACTTGCATAAAATGCAAGATAGAGTTATCTTACTTGATAATCTACATAGGTGTGATAGTTGGGTAGTGTTGTAGAAAGTTGCAATGCAATACATGTAGTATTTTTAAAAGTACTTGCATGCAAAACCTTAACCAATGTGTGACGCGGACGCCTACGCCGACGCTGACGCCTACGCCGACGCCGACGCCATGGTGAGTAGTATAGCTCTCATATTCTTCGAAAAGTCCAGCTAAAAATCAATGTTAATTTAAATATGTGTTTATAGGACTTAGTAGAAACATAATTAGCGGAATTTGACATATTAATATATCTATAGGTACTACATATTTACGAAAAAAATAGTAAAATGATTGTAACAATAATTAGAGAGCATACATTGGCCATACAAATCTATTTTAAAACCAATCAGTAATTTGTTGTCCTTTTTATAGCCGGTAAACGGTCATGTTCCAAATGGCAAAAAGTATGGGTTTTTTCCCACTGTTTCAATAAAAAATTCCCAATCAGAAGTTAAAAAAAAAATCAATAGAAAAAAAAAGGAAACAAAGAAGAAAATATTAACAAAATTGTTATTTCCCTTACAGGCAAGCATCTATTCACAGAGACATACACTCCAGGTTTAATATCTATGTACCATAGCAGCATATCATTTATGAAAGAGTTCCCAATTTTGCCAAAAAATACGCAAAAATTCCCGTTCCGTGGGTATAGGTCATATTCCCAAAATTACCACAAAGAAAAACACCTGCCAATTGACTAGACGATGATAATGTTCACGTCATGCTTTTTGCATTGGATTCGTATTACTGTCGTCTCTTATTACGAACAGAAAATGATAAAGAAAAGACTTTCAGAAAATAAAGAAATAAATTTATAATGAATGAGGTTTAAACATGAGGGCCCAGATGACCCTTAATCGATCACCTGCGTGATGATGTAGAAGCAAATGTGTAACTAATATAATCGGAGGAAATTTCAGCCATTTTCTGGTGCCACCTGGATACTTCCTTTTTCAACCAGTAAATATGGCTGGACAAATTATGTAAGGGGTCACATTTCTGCTTAACCCTTTCCCTAATAGAGCTGGTTTCTGACGCATCTGCAGCAGACGACTTAGGAAAGATGTTCGAAATGCATTCATTGTTGTACTATACATAAAATAAGAGACATATAAATAAAGAGAAGTATTTATATATCTCTGATAAAATGTATGTGAAATCGCTGCAAAAGAACATATTATTAATGAATAATGAATAAAGTTGAAAAAATTGGGACGAAAGGAGAAATTACTCCTTATGAGCAAGTTCTTCTTTTGCCAAGTTGACAAGTTATGTTTTCAAAAGTCGTTTGTTGCAGAGGCTGAGAAAGCGTCTGTATGTGGGAAAGGGTCAAACATGTGAACAACCATTTAGCCTGCATGAGTTAGTGCATTATGATAGTATAGGGTTAAAGATATACGTCCCTGGTTAAAGAACCGTGGTGAGATGAGCGATCCTGGGCTTCGTGACCCTCTAATATTATGATAGAGTAAACACAAGGGATATACATATATGTGTATATAGCTCAGTCGTTCGCGATGCCGGCTGTCAATCAAGGGGTTGTGTGTTCGAACCCCAGCTCGGCCAACATTCTTTCCGACGTTTGACAAAAGTCACTGTGGCAAGCGTCAGTCGTCTTTAACCAATGGGCAAACAGTCTATGTGGAAAAGCAGCTAATTGCTTGTGAATAATGTTGTGTGGAATACTAGTGTGAGAAAGCCAGTAAAAGATATGAGTAGGTGAACTGGCCGCCGTGATATGACTGATTTCTTTTTAAAACGGTCTTAAACCCCAATCAATCAAACCATCAGAAGTGAATCCAAATGATGAGCGCCCTTCTGACATATATACTTCTAGTGAACATTAATATGACTTTCTTTTCTTCTCAAAAAATAAATAAATCAGAGGTCCGTGAAGGTTGACGAGTGACGATTTGTCGAGTGACGAACTTCAAATTATTTGTGAAGTCAGGCTGACGAGTGACGAATGGACGAGTGAGTGACGAACTGCTGCGAAGTTAGATTGACGAGTGACGAATGGACGAGTGACGAACTTTAAATTCTTTGTGAAGTTAGGTTGACGAGTGAAGAATGGACGAGTGACGAATAGACGAGTGACGAACTGCTGCGAAGTTAGGTTGACGAGTGACGATTTGTCGAGTGACGAACTTCAAATTCTTTGTGAAGTTAGGTTGACGAGTGACGAATGGACGAGTGAGTGACGAACTGCTGCGAAGTTAGGTTGACGAGTGACGATTTGTCGAGTGACGAACTTCAAATGATGTGTGATGTTAGGTTGACGAGTGAAGAATAGACGAGTGACGAACTTCAAATTCTTTGTGATGTTAGGTTGACGAGTGAAGAATAGACGAGTGACGAACTGCTGCGAAGCTAGGTTGACGAGTGACGATTTGACGAGTGACGAACTTCAAATGATGTGTGATGTTAGGTTGACGAATGAAGAATAGACGAGTGACGAACTGCTGCGAAGTTAGGTTGACGAGCGACGAATTGACGAGTGACGAACTGCTGTAAAGTTAGCTTGACGAGCTACGAAGTGACGGGTGACGAACTGTTGTTGCTTTATAATATTTTATCTGAAAACTTTATTTATTGTCTTTTAGATAACGTCTCTGGACGTATTGAATGCAAATTAGGCTTTATTTCAAATGTCATGGCCATCCGTTATTCAGAAGAGCTTCGTCAATTCGTCAATTCGTCAAATCGTAAATTTGGTTGACGAATTGACGAAACAAATACTTTTCTGAAAACTTTATTTCTGTCTTTTAGATAACGTCTCTGGACGTATTGAATGCAAATTAGGCTCTATTTCAAATTTCATGGCCATCCGTTAGTCAGAAGAGCTTCGTCAACTCGTCAATTTGGTTGACGAATTGACGAAACAAAAATTCAAAGAAATTTTGCAATGGAGATCTCCGCATGGGCGAAATGAAGAATTCTAGTATAGAGTTAGCGAAATGAATAATTCTGTTTATCGAAAGCTATCTATATTGGGGAATAAATGAAATGTAAAATCAATGTTGCGAAATGGAGAGTTCTGCATTATATTTTGCGAGATAGATTAGTCTGATTATAAAATACTAGCTTTATTGGGGAATAAATGAAATGTCAACTAAATGTTGCGAAATGGGGATTAATTGGTACTTAGATTACCTCATCAATGTTTTATGAAATATCCCCGACCAAGTAATGTCAAATTTCTCCATAAAGTTTTTCACATTTCTATTGAGAGCAATGTTTTATAAAAGTGATTATCTATTTTCACATATACATAATTTGTTCATGTTAGTCCATGTCTTAATGATGAAAATGGAAAAACAAAAACAAATTTAAGGACAAAATATTTTTGATTTTCCAAACATCGAAGATTTGCAATTAAGCGGGATAAGCTATGCTTTGATATTCATTATAATAAAATAAATATGATCTGTTCTGTATGGCAAAATTTCCATTTCGCAAGCGTATTGCCTCCATTTCGCCAGCTTATTACCTCTAGCTTATTACTTATATTTCGACAGCGTATTACCTCCATTTCGCCAGCTTATTACCTCTAGCTTATTACTTCTATTTCGACAGCGTATTACCTCCATTTCGCTAGCTTATTATCTCCATTTCGCCAGCTTATTACCTCTAGCTTATTACTTCTATTTCGACAGCGTATTACCTCCATTTCGCCAGCTTATTACCTCCATTTCGCAAGCTTATTACCTCTAGCTTATTACCTCCATTTCGCCAGCTTATTACCTCTAGCTTATTACCTCTATTTCGACAGCGTATTACCTCCATTTCGCCAGCTTATTACCTCTATTTCGACAGCGTATTGCCTCCATTTCGTTAGCTTATTGCCTCCATTTCGCCAGCTTATTACCTCCATTTCGCAAGCGTATTGCCTCCATTTCGCCAGCTTATTACCTCCATTTCGCCAGCTTATTACCTCCATTTCGCCAGCCGAACACCTCTAATTTCTAGATGTATCGGACTTATTTAAGCGATGGTTAAACGATATTATGATTTATAAAAAATACCCCTTTGATATGAATATAAAACTTAATTTCTCCTTTTGCCACAATATTTTCATCTTTTTACAATAGTGTTACATTCATTGATAAAGACTTTCCATTTCTTTGCCAATATCATCTCAAAGACGTATACTTTAAAATTGTTGTAAGTGGGAAAGGGTTAGATTGATCTTTTATTTATATAATATTATTATCCCCTCACGACGAGGTCTTCAGGGGTCAAAAGGGACCGCCCGTATGTACGTGTCTCAATAATGTCATCACTCTAGAGACTGCAGTTCTTATTCGATTTGTATAAAACTTCACACTCATGTTGAACAGCATACCCTCTTGCATGAGATTGTGTCTAACTGATGTAGGTCAATGTCACAGTGACTATAACATGTCTGTACGAAACGACATCATCGGTCTAGCGACTTCATTTCTTATCCAAGTGCTATGAAGTTTATAAGACATGTTGTGTCAAATGTTCACGTCACAGTGACTATAATGTGTCTGTATGAAACAACTTCATTGCTCTAGCACTTCATTTTGGGACATAATTCCCCCATACATCATACACTGTTTTTTTTTTTTTTTTTTTTCATACACTGTGTTCATTGTCAAGTGAGTTCGGACAGGTTTCCGTTTCACTGACCTAAGTCAAAGGTCAAGGTCACAGTGACTATAATGCATTCGTACGAAAGGACACTGCAAGGGGATTTGTATCTCCGGACAAAAATGTTGCTGAATTTCATAATAAAACTATTTCAATTTATTTTATCTTCATGCAGTTGTCTTTCTGTCTTCTTATAGATTGAAATTGCATATGTTCATATTAAATAAAGTTTGTTTTATTACTCATGTACCTCTCTGGTAATTTATTTTAAGTGTTTTTCCATAATCCCAAATTTATATTGTGGACAAATGTCTTTGTCTGTATTACAAACAGCGAAAAGGATCATACTAAAGTTATAATTAAAATAATGTCTACCGGTCGTGTTCTCAGCAGCAACAGTTATTGGGTGTCAGGATAAATGGACCAGTAGCACTGTAAATAAGACCCCCCCCCCCTCCACACACACACATACACACACACAACCCCTACAAAAAACACGACGTGAAATTACTGAAACATTGCTGAAAAAGGCGTAAAATAAAACACAAATTAAGATACCAATTAGGAGATTTAAAACGATCCCAATTCAATGGACGCGCTTCATATATCTTCATAGATTCCAGAGAAGCGCAGTGAGGCAAGGTTGGTTATTACTGTGGCCCGAAACATTCCGATAAAGTGTTTAAACAGCTAAAAAGTGTTCAACCCCAAACAGTGAAACCCAGATCATGCACCGATTTTCAAACACAAAGCTGGTCCGAGCATGCAATGCTTGTATCTAAATAAACACCATTTTGAATCCGTCCATAGGAAAATGTGAAATTTGGTTTTATTTGTGAATAATATAGACCCAGATCAGCTTGTTCGTGTGGATTATTATATACAGTGCGATCAAGATCTATAATTTACATATATTACTTCTACGAGATCATTGTCAGAAGCTTTCGTCATCTTGTGTTGATTCTGATAAGTAGTAAAGGAGCGTAGACCGGGTCATTTTGCAAATGACCCGGTCTACCCTCCTTTTAAAAGGGATTTAAAGAGTAAAGGTATGAAGGGGAACTGGGTCATTTAAATAACTCTGTTATTTTGCGGCTGACCCGGTCTACCCTCCTTTGGAAGGTAATTCGTCTCCAAAGGAGGGTAGACCGGGTCAGCCGCAGGAGGGTAGACCGGGTCAGCCGCAAAAAAAGGTAAGGGAGGGTAGACCGGCCCGCTTTGCAATCGGGGCCGACCTACCCTCCTTTGAAAGGTAATTCGTCTCCTTGATAGGATAGACCGTGGACTCGTTTTTAGGCCTTTTCTGTTGTTGGACTTAGTCGTTTTTCAATGACAAATTTGAAAAAGTTGAACTTTCTAAGTATGTGGTGTGGCCCTAAAAAGGGCCGTTTTGTTTTCACAGATGACAACAGCCAAAGTTTGCTCTGCAAATTGGACAGAACTTGTTTCTCCTTCTTTTAGTTACTGTCAATTTTCCCTCTCCATCCCAATGAACTCTTCTTTTCATTTCAATGCCTAAATACACCACATCTGGTTGTTGGTGTTGAAGCGTAACATTCTCTCTGGGTTGTCCTTCTATGAGTTGACGATGAATAATGATGAGTCGTTGACGAATATTTCTGAGATCATCTGCAACATTCCTGAGTTCTCTGTGTAATTCCATGCTGATATCGAGGAGTGTATGGAATGAAATGACGTTCTGCTATTTATACCGATAGGTCGGATTGACCTACTTTTGACTCAGAATTAAGCTTGACCAATGAAATGCATCGAACGTCATCCAATGAAAAGTTTGGGGACAACCTAGTGTAAATACATGTTTTCAAATGTTTTTTCTGGTAAGCTATGTCATATTATGGATTGTTTTTAGGAATATCAAAAAAAAACAAACACAAAGATTTATGATTAAATGAACTTTTTATTGAACTATGAACTATGAACTATGAACAGTGAACAACATATTTACAATACAGTTTTTACAATAAATCTTTACAATAAAGTTTTTAAAGTCTTTTCATGTATTGTTTTTCCATAAATCTGTTTGAACCAAATGGTTACATTTCGATCGTTTCTGTGATGTTCGGTTGTCCTAAATGTTTGTTGTAGACATTTCTGTAGATTGTTTCCTCTCGCTACTGCATTCAGTATAAATATACAGTAATATCCACACACTACACCCAACAAACTTTGAATAACTTGTTTGTTGTATGTCCATGATAATGAGTTATTGTGGATAAAGCTCATAATTTCTGTGTCGAGTGGTGGTAATCCATATGAATCGAAGTATGTTGATTCTCCATTTCTGTTAAAGATCACTGCTATCCAATGTTCACCAGATCTGTCAGATGAGTCTGTATTGACAATGTAAGCTTGTACACTGACTGGTTTTTGTTTTGGTAATTGATCTTTAGCACAAACTTGTGCATGAAGGTTTTT
Source organism: Serripes groenlandicus (assembly GCA_031761405.1). NCBI lineage: Eukaryota > Metazoa > Mollusca > Bivalvia > Cardiida > Cardiidae > Serripes > Serripes groenlandicus. The sequence goes on from JASEVX010000006.1 coordinate 31,882,993, forward strand.
TATCCAAGTTCCATGATCCAGTATGTATTGTATTTCATGAGTATGCATTACTTTCCCAGGCTTGTTTGACTTTCTCACTCCACTGTTCAATCCATAAATCAGGAAACCCATTGATAACATTCTGTTTAATATTCAACCACATTTTGTAGGCTACTACAATTTCTGAGTCTTTCAGTACCATTTCTTCTATTACAGGGTACCATTTCTCCATGATCTTGTTTGGATTAATCCTATGCATTGCTGTGGCAATGAACATATCTGTATGATCATGTCTGTCCATGAAGAGGCAAAGTTGATGTTGCATTTGACTTGGATGATCTATGAGACACCCATGACAATTGTTATGTACTTCTTCAGCGATAAGTGTCTGTAATTCATCTATTATGATTTTTTCAAGAGAATTGTAAATGTCCTTTCTCCTTTTTTCACTGACAGCGGCTGAAGAATATTTCACTTTGAAAGCTTCATCTCTAAGTAGAATCGCCAATTCATGACCGGCCATGATTTCTTTTTCCAGTAATCTGTGATGATTTCTTTTTTCAGTAATCTGTGATGATTTCTCTTAAGGCGTTGATTTCTATCTGATTATCGAATTCAGCAAAGACAATAACGTTGATGACTCTTGGAAGTGCCGTACCAAACTGAAGTTCAATTCTGAGACTCCCTGTTTTTATAGGGTGTAGCTGTCCTTCTTCACTGCCTTGATCTGCTGTCAGATCATACCCCCACAATGCATAGCCAGCTTCGAACTCATCTTTAGTTATATCGAATGATTTATTAGCGCCAATAGCCGAGACAGCCTGGTGTAGCGATAGGTATGACTTAAGAAAAAGGCCATGTTCGAAATCAGGTTCAAATGGTCTGTTATGAATACTATGACCGTTACATGAAACATTTAGTTTACTTAGATTAAAGTGCTGAAAATGGTATGGATTTCGTGTAAAAAGCCCATTATAAGCATCATTTCGTGCCATACCAATGAACATACGTTTTGGTAATTGTCCTTGGAACAAATGATCTTCAACTTTCCGATTGTAAACGTTTTAACTTCAACTCTACGAATTGGTATTTTCATGTTTTGTTGGGCAATGATTTGATTTAGATCATTTGCAATGACTGGTAGTATTTCAACATTTCTTACATTGAAACTAACTGATTCAAACACAACTTTTGATTGTGGTGACCCGGCATCACCTGTAAGACAGAATGTTGAAGAAGATCTATTGAGCTTTAATCGCATTTCAATACCATTTGGTAAATATTTCTCTTGATGAAACATATCAAGATGAATTCGTCCACACAACTCTGTGGTTTTGCTTTCTGTTATTATAGCCAATCTTTTTTTTAATCCTTCGTTGTCACCATCATGAGCTAATGCATCGAATGCTCCAGCAGTGTCTTTAATCCAAAGATCACTAGCCTTTAGATGAGTGACTTTACTATCAGTATTGTATGACAGAAGATTTTCAATATATGCTCTGTACGGGTATGTGTCCAAATTACTGCTGACCAATTTATTGTTTAAATACAGATCAACACTGCTAAACATACTGTGAAGAAAATTGTTTGTTGGGGCAACACTAGAATCTGCATCTAAGTTAGAACCATCTGCTTTTGTAATTTTGAATTTAACATACAGATAAGACTGTGACAAATCTGTCCAACACTCTGTCTGAGATGGAATGATGAATTCTATCGGTGAATTGTTTCCTAAAGATGCTACAGGAAAATGCTCAACCCATTGACTTTCTTGCATTGTTGTCATCGTTGGTGGCACAGACAGAACATCAAGTTCTGATTTACTACACTCACAAGACCCACTTTGCATCATTTTTAATACTGGTTTCTTTAATCAAACACGTCTAAAGTTCTAGGTTTACTGTAATGTTTCTTATGTCTCTTTGAAACGATCTTACCCCTAGGAGTTCGGGACTTTAAATGACGAGACTGTCTCGTTTTAGGCTTATTTATTCCACCTATAAGATTCTGTGCCAGATCTTTTACTGATTCTTTTCCACGCGATATCAATACAGCTTTTGGATTTTTTCCATGTAAGAAAATATCTTGAGCTGCACCTATACCTTGTTTAATACCCTCCTTCTTTAAAGCATTCAATCCAGATTTGACTAAAGGTTTTAGTAGTGGTGTAACAGTTCTGAGTGCTGATTTAAATAATGAACCTAGTCCATACCCATACTGGTGTTTTACACCTCTATATACAGGCATCATTTTTTTGGTATTGGTTAACCCACACTTTAGCGAACCTGTCTGAAATGTAACTTTGCGATTGTCTTGCCAATAACAAAATGAACAGGATAACCAGAATCACCAGTTATATTGATATGAATTGTATCGAATTCCGATTTTGAGACAGGGACATAATGTAAATTCATTATCTCATGATTGATATGTTGACTATCATTATTTTCATCAGAATTGGATGATTTGAATGGAACGACACGAAGTATAGGGGCTAATGTATCACCAACGATAGAGTATTCAACAATATCTGAATAGATAAACAAATGATTATATCCTGCATCAATGTTTGCACTGTACTTGAACATTTGTAAACTATTTTTCCCCGGATAGATTGTATTGCCCTTGAATTCTGGTGAACCACCGAATTTTAAAAACAATGATGGATGAAGTTTTATCCCTGTTTTAATAATTTTAGTAAATCCAAGTTTTGGACGTTTTGTTCTTTTTGAATATTCGATAATTAAAGCAGATTGATTTTTTGATAGTATGTCACCTATCATGTTTTGTATTATTTCATTTATAACATTCAACACATGTGATGGTGATGTGTAAGACCCCGCTGGAAAAGTGAATTTCATTGACCACTTGTTTGGTGTATTAGATACATCATGGTCTATTGGTAATACTGGTGGCAATTTTTTAGTAGATTTAACAAGTAGTTTTTGAAATGCTACATCACGTGTGATTATTTCAAATTCTGCTTCTTTCTCAGATATGTTTAAAAATTGTGACGGTGTAATTAGTTGAACTAATGCAACTTCCCATTGTTCTTTTCCAATATGAATTGTTTTCGGTAACTTGACTTTAAAACAACATTGTGTATTACTTGGAAAGTAATCCATAGAACTGTCACTCGGTAATGTAAGATAAAATGAATTCATCTTTTACCATCAATAAGATCAAACGTCTGTTTACCCTGTTTTGTATATTTCAAACCTGGTGATGGTAGAATATAACCTAATGAACTACTTAAAAGAATTAACCACAATTCGTGATTTTCTGTTCTAAGACTGAGATGTATTATGGACGTTACAATGATTGTATAAATAACAATGATTTGTGAAATGTACGTGAACTGATTTTTAGGAACACGATTTCCGCAGCAATTATACGGTGTTGATCGACTATCGTCGATACTTTCTGTTCCAACTTCAATGTTAGACTGTGAACGCTTGTCTAGCGTCATGACTTTTTATTAACACGATATGATTCTGGAATCCAACTTTGAAATTTGGTAGGATATCCTTTCCAATTAACCTTTATTTCTCTGACTATTTTGTTACCTTTACGTCTTGTTCGCTTTGCAAGAACTGAATCAATTTCATAGATTTCATCATCTTTTATGAATTGTAATTCAGGTTCATAAAAAGTGCCCAAGATTTGCTCACCGTCTAAATCTTTAACGACATATGTTACTGGAGAAGTTGATTTATTTACATGTACAATTTCAAATAATTCCTGTGTCCAGTTAGGAAGATAACCTTTATCAAATGTTCGTTTTGTTTTGTTAATTCGTACACGGTTTCCTATCTTGAATTTTGCTTTTTTATTTGAAACGGGGTTCTGAGGGTACAGATTCTCTGAAATTTCAGCTTCATTAGTTTGATTAACAGATGCAGGATTTGATTTGATACTTCTGTGAAAAGTATTATTGTAATTGTTTACTAATTTTTCCAGAATATCAATGTAACGCTTTGTTTTCATGTGAGTGAAATATTTCCACATACGTGTTTTCAAAGTTCTTTGAACTCTTTCAACAATACTCGCTTTTGTTTCAGGGTTTTCAGTGGTAAAAAAATGAATACGATTTCGTTTTAACCATTGTTGAAATTCTTTGTTTTTGAATTCCGTACCTTTATCCGTTTGCAAAGAAATCGGGGTTCTTTTTGATTTCTGAAGTATGGATTGAAATGCAACAATTAACGTTTTACCAGTTTTATTTGGAATAGGAACAACCCAGGAAAACTTAGAAAATACATCAATAACACAAAGTAAATACTTTTTGTTGTCATTTTGTTTAGCTAAATGTTGCATGTCTGCTAAATCAGCTTGCCATTGTTGATCAATACCAGCCACAATAGTTCTACGTCTTTTGAAACGTCTACGTATAGGTTTATGTAAAGTAAATGTTGTTTCTCCTTGTAACCATTCCCTTACATCCTGATATTTCACACCCTTCAAAACGTACTTGGCAGCATGATACAGCTGCTTAATACTAGAATAGGCTACAGAACTATTTATGTTGTAATACAATTTTCTTAAAACGAAATCAAGTTTCTGATGCTTCTTCTTTAGTATGATTCCCATGTCTGACGTTTTGAAGTACTTGCTTCTTGCTTTATAGGGGTAGTTAATTCTTTTCTGTAAAATTCCCTAAGACGAACTCTTTCACCAGCTTGCGTGTAGGGTGTCATTGTCCGAACTTGTTTTTTTATTTTTGCTGATGGTGGCAATTTCTTAGGGGTACTGTAATCATCAGCAAAATGAACTTGTTTTTTCATTTTTGCAGATGGTGGTGATTTTTTAGAGGTACTGTAATCATCAGATTCACTTTCGTCGGCTTTATCATCATGTATGTTTTGTTTGTGCATCCATTTCCATCTTGCTTGATTACCAATAACTTCTTGTGGTACGTTACTTTCATGTAAAGCCTTTGAAAAAGTTTCCCAGCCTCTTGGTTCAATACCTTTTCTAAGTCTTAATGAATCATTGATTAAATCAATGATATTTGAGCCAGGAAGTCGTTTACCTTTGTATGAAACAACACCGTGATTGTCCCAAACAAGATTTTCATTATCTTTGACCATGTTTAAAAGTAATTCAGCTTTCCTTTGCATGGTTTTAGGAACGCTTTGTAATATTCGGTCATGCATTGAACTAGATTCAGGATTTGATGGGGTAGTTGTATGTTGTTGTGATGGTTGTGACCATGATTGAGCCTTTTTCAATGAGTTCTGTAACTTGAATAAAGTTTCACCGTACTTTTGCGCCTTTTCTGTTTCTGACATATCTGACGTTTCCAATATACCCGACATCTTATTTTGTAGATGTACTACATCTGCTACTTGTGGATTTGGTGGTAATCGAGGTCTTTGTTTTTGACGTTTCATATCCTCTAAGATTTGATAAGGTACAATAACCATTTTTCTGACTGACATTGTTCTTACAGTGATTTCAGCACACCACCAAGTCCCCCGATAACAGCTTTTCCTAACAATGGTAATAAGGCTCCTGCAAGCAACGGTAGAAATCCTCCTTTTTGGTTAAGAATTCGTTTCTTTTTCTTAATGGAAACCGATTTCGATGCAATTTGTCTGAGTTGTTGACGGATTGGATGTAACTTAGTCTTATGAGCCTTGGTCAGATGAACATTGCCTTTTAAAACGTTGTGACAACATTCCTAAACACAATCAATGACAGGACGATTAGCTGCGTTTATTAGCTTTTTTCTCACGTTGTGTGGTGACTGTATCATGGCCATTACCATTGATCCATGTTTTCTAATGAGTGGTGATTTCTGTTTACCCATGTTGACACTATCTCTGTCTAAAGTGAAATGATCTATTTATTTTCATTGCAATACTTTTATGCAAATCGTGAATACAAAGCACCTAAAGCTGTTCTTGCGGATGATGAAAGTGGTACAGTTGTCAGTGGTGAAAATGGTGCAATATCGTACAAGTCTGAAGCACGGGATGCTGTGTATGGAGGCGAACCAAGTCCACTTGAAGAAGGAATAGATTGAAACTGTATTTGTTTACGTGGTGTCACATTTTTATTGTCTTTTAGTCTGTTTTGACTTCTGGGTGTTTTTTTCTTCAAATCTTTTTTCTTGGTTTTGTTTTTTGTTTTATTTCTGGGGGGTTTTCTCATTGTAATAAATCTTTCATCGATGACAAATCGGTCATTTCTTTTTTTGGACGGCTTTTTCCTTTGTTTGTCAACACCAAATTTACGAGCTGTCTTTTCTCCGTCCCATCGTAACAAACTTCTGATTATAACACCACCAAGAAACCCTCCTCCACCAGGTTTAAGAATGATTTTTCGCTTGACTTCTTCATCAATCTCAGGGTTGGCTAACTTATGTATGTCATCTTTATGTTTCGTCATGTATGTAACCGTCTGTTTCGGTAATTTGATTTTATGACCAACAATGATTTTAGCAGCCAAAGTAAACCATTTTAATATTTCTTTTAACCCTGCTTTGAGTAAAGCTTCTCTGGCATGTTTGTTGGTTTCATGACTTAGGTTTTGTAAGGCCTGAATCACTGACTTTGAAGTGTGTGGTATAGCCATGTTAACACAAAGACCTGATCAAGATAAATGAATGTTGATCTTCTCATCATAAGTGTTTTATAGTGGAGAATAAACAATAGGTCCACGATCTTCATTTTGTGTAAACCATCTGTGAAATATATCCGTTCTTAGTTTCATCTCCTTTTGAGTACGAGAATGAAAATCAATCACCAAATACCCATGATCTTTAGATGTAGCATCTTGGTAGGCCATTATCAAATGAGGTGCTTGCATTTGATTTGCCAAAGTCTTTATTTGATTCTTATCACGTACATTTTGAAACAAGATCATGTATTTTGAATTCAAACTAATGGTTCGACTCGACTTGGACTGCTGAAACATGTTTTGTGTGATATAAATCACACTTGCATTCCTATGATGACCTTTTCTTGTAAACCATAACTTGATTTTATCTTCATCTTTTTCCCCTAACATGTCATCAAAGACAACTAAATGTGGAATGTCAACATCACTTACAATTTCATTTTCATCGTCGGGGATACCTTCAATGAATTTCATGATTTCGAATTTCTCTTGCATAACATTGTAAGCATGTTGCCATTCTTTGTAACACCATACCACTTTTTCTGGTACAATGTTGAACAGATCATTTCTATATTCAATCAGTTTATGAACGAATTCTGTTTTTCCACATCCACTAGGTCCTGTGATATACATATTACAGGGATGTTGAAATAATATGGACTGAATATCGGCATCCATGTTAACTCTTTAAAGGCCCGAGAAGAAATAACAACACAAGAATCAAGTTATCTTATTTTATTCACATCTTTTATACAATTCATATTATTGACGCAGAGATTTATACCCATATGGAACAGTGTCCGTATCATTGACAATTACTCTTTGTGTATACACCGATTTTACGTTTTTTGTTTGAGCTTCACTTGTCACGGATCTGTCGGCATATCTTTTAATTCTACACGCATAGGTCACTTTTATTTCTGTGTCACGATCTTCAGCACATTGTGTAAATGTTTCAAAGTTGATTAAATGACAGGTATTGTAATCCAATGTGATTCCTTTCACAACAACAGAACGTTAAAATTCACAAGTCATTTGTCATGTTTTTAAAGAAAAACACAACAGAACGTTACAATTCACAAGTCATTTGACATGTTTTTTAAAGAAAAACACAACAGAACGTTAAAATTCACAAGTCATTTGTCATGTTTTTCAAGAAAAACACAACAGAACGTTAAAATTCACAAGTCATTTGACATGTTTTTTTAAAGAAAAACACAACAGAACGTTACAATTCACAAGTCATTTGTCATGTTTTTAAAGAAAAACACAACAGAGCGTTACAATTCACAAGTCATTTGTCATGTTTTTCAAGAAAAACACAACAGAACGTTACAATTCACAAGTCATTTGACATGTGTTTTAAAGAAAAACACAACAGAACGTTAAAATTCACAAGTCATTTGTCATGTTTTTCAAGAAAAACACAACAGAACGTTAAAATTCACAAGTCATTTGACATGTTTTTTTAAAGAAAAACACAACAGAACGTTACAATTCACAAGTCATTTGTCATGTTTTTAAAGAAAAACACAACAGAGCGTTACAATTCACAAGTCATTTGTCATGTTTTTCAAGAAAAACACAACAGAACGTTACAATTCACAAGTCATTTGACATGTTTTTTAAAGAAAAACACAACAGAACGTTAAAATTCACAAGTCATTTGTCATGTTTTTCAAGAAAAACACAACAGAACGTTACAATTCACAAGTAATTTAGCATGTTTTTAAAGAAAAAACACAACAGAACGTTACAATTCACAAGTCATTTGACATGTTTTTTTTAAAGAAAAACACTACAGAACGTTACAATTCACAAGTAATTTGACATGTTTTTTTAAAGAAAAAACACAACAGAACGTTACAATTCACAAGTCATTTGACATGTTTTTTAAAGAAAAACACAACAGAACGTTAAAATTCACATGCCATTTGTCATGTTTTTCAAGAAAAACACAACAGAACGTTACAATTCACAAGTCATTTGTCATGTTTTTAAAGAAAAACACAACAGAACGTTACAATTCACAAGTCATTTGTCATGTTTTTAAAGAAAAAACACAACAGAACGTTACAATTCGCAAGTCATTTGTCATGTTTTTAAAGAAAAACACAACAGAACGTTAAAATTCACAAGTCATTTGACATGTTTTTTACAGATTGTAACAGCAAATTCCATTTGTACAGTTCTGAAAGTTCATAAATGGCTAAACGATATCGTGGTCTCTGAATCACATGTTAGAAATCAGAGAAAACCATCTATCATTTGAAAATATTTCACGATTTGTGAGATTGATAAAACACAATAGCGTCCCTGTATAGTAAAAAAATAACATAGAGAAAGATGTGTGTTTTCACGATAACTTTAACACGTTTAAACAACCATGTTATCTCCGCATCAATGTATGAATTCATTGTCTCTGACTTAAAATACCTTATTAATGAACTTATGATATAAAAAACCGAGTTAACTAATGAAAAAGTGTTATTTTTAAAAAACAAAACAAAAGAACAGTACAATTCGCAAGTCATTTGACATGTTTTTTACAGATTGTAACAGCAAATTCCATTTGTACAGTTCTGAAACTTCATAAATGGCTAAACGATATCGTGGTCTCTGAATCACATGTTAGAAATCAGAGAAAACCATCTATCATTTGAAAATATTTCACGATTTGTGAGATTGATAAAACACAATAGCGTCCCTGTATAGTAAAAAAAATAACATAGAGAAAGATGTGTGTTTTCACGATAACTTTAACACGTTTAAACAACCATGTTATCTCCGCATTAATGTATGAATTCATTGTCTCTGACTTAAAATACCTTATTAATGAACTTGTGATATAAAAAACCGAGTTAACAAATGAAAAAGTGTTATTTTTTAAAAACAAAACAAAAGAACAGTACAATTCGCAAGTCATTTGACATGTTTTTTACAGATTGTAACAGCAAATTCCATTTGTACAGTTCTGAAAGTTCATAAATGGCTAAACGATATCGTGGTCTCTGAATCACATGTTAGAAATCAGAGAAAACCATCTATCATTTGAAAATATTTCACGATTTGTGAGATTGATAAAACACAATAGCGTCCCTGTATAGTAAAAAAAATAACATAGAGAAAGATGTGTGTTTTCACGATAACTTTAACACGTTTAAACAACCATGTTATCTCCGCATCAATGTATGAATTCATTGTCTCTGACTTAAAATACCTTATTAATGAACTTGTGATATAAAAAACCGAGTTAACAAATGAAAAAGTGTTATTTTTTAAAAACAAAACAAAAGAACAGTACAATTCGCAAGTCAATATTCATGTTTTTTACAGATTGTAACAGCAAATTCCATTTGTACAGTTCTGAAACTTCATAAATGGCTAAACGATATCGTGGTCTCTGAATCACATGTTAGAAATCAGAGAAAACCATCTATCATTTGAAAATATTTCACGATTTGTGAGATTGATAAAACACAATAGCGTCCCTGTATAGTAAAAAAATAACGTAGAGAAAGATGTGTGTTTTCACGATAACTTTAACACGTTTAAACAACCATGTTATCTCCGCATTCAATGTATGAATTCATTGTCTCTGACTTAAAATACCTTATTAATGAACTTATGATATAAAAAACCGAGTTAACTAATGAAAAAGTGTTATTTTTTAAAAACAAAACAAAAGAACAGTACAATTCGCAAGTCATTTGACATGTTTTTTACAGATTGTAACAGCAAATTCCATTTGTACAGTTCTGAAACTTCATAAATGGCTAAACGATATCGTGGTCTCTGAATCACATGTTAGAAATCAGAGAAAACCATCTATCATTTGAAAATATTTCACGATTTGTGAGATTGATAAAACACAATAGCGTCCCTGTATAGTAAAAAAAATAACATAGAGAAAGATGTGTGTTTTCACGATAACTTTAACACGTTTAAACAACCATGTTGTCACGAATTTCCCGCTCATATGTCCGAAATGACAGCACAACATAGTCATCTTTTAGTTTAGTTTAATGTTCTAATCATACATAAACAAATTCGGGGCGTGCCACCCTATAATTCTACTCTGGACACTAAGTCCCCTACTCAACCTCACTAAGTGTTTTTTGTAAGTTTTCCCAGACACGAAGTCCCTAGACACAAAGTCCCCTTTGACTGCCTTAAACACCCAATACAACATTTACATTGACTGGAACAGTTGTCTTACACAGAATGGCCACCTGAAAACAAGTATAAATGCATCTTGTACTACAAGTTATATACAAGCATGTCTTACAGTATGGAAACATATAGTAACATTACACTTTCCCCAAATGCAATAAAAACACATTCTAATGCAATGTTTTCGAATTCAACTTTGAACACTACTTTGTATTGTATCTTTGCCTTTGCACACAGAACTCTAGTAAAACACATTATACAACTAAACCACACTCAAAATGTATTTATAACCAACTGTTACTAACAAAAATGTAACACTTACTTATAAAGAAATAAAACACTTAATTACAAACAAATACAACTCTAAATTACAAACAAATAAACCGTTTACTTACAGAAAATAAATCCTTTCACTCTCCAATCATTTAGACAAGTGTACTCGGTCACCTTTTATCCACCACTATCACTCTCACATACATGTACGGTAACTGACCACTTTATACCCATGATTCACACTTACCGTACATGTTCTAATACACCCACTTCATCACTCCACTCTACCGTAAAGCCCCTATCCTATACTCATCTCATGACACAACTGTGACATTACTCCCCCTTCACAAATAAAAAATGAATGAATCATTTTTTAAACTCTGCTGAGATAATCAGCCCCTACATTATGAATGCCCTTAATGGCCAGGATCCTGAACCGATATGGTTGCAAACTTAATACCCACCTCATAACTCTGCTATTATTTAATTTAGTACTCTGCATGTAAATGAGCGGACAATGATCTGTCTCTACCTGAAATTCTCTACCATACAAGTACACGTGAAATTTCTTAATTCCCCAAACTAAAGCAAGACATTCTCTCTCTATGACTGAATATCTACATTCTCTTGGCAACAATTTCTTACTAGCATATGCGACTGGAAATTTTACATCATCCACCTCTTGCAGCAGAACTGCTCCCATACCAACATTGGAAGCATCTGTTCTGAGGATAAAAATATTGTCCAAATCTGGTAATCGAAGAATGGGGAAACTAACCATGCAACCCTTCAAAACCTCAAATGATCTCTGATGTTCATTTTCCCAATTAACTCTTGTTGGATTTCCCTTCCTAATTAAATTGGTGAGCGGAAAGGCTTTTTCAGCAAAATTAGGTACAAACTTCCGATAAAAGCCTACCATTCCTAAGAATGACATTATCTGTTTCTTAGTTTCCGGCCTTTTTGCCCTTACTATATCCTGTACCTTTTCTACATTTGGTGCCAACATTCCGTCTCCCACGGTGTGCCCTAAGAACTCTATGGACGTAAACCCAATCATACACTTACTTGGTCTAGCCGTCAAACCAGCTTGTCTGAGTCTCTGTAACACTTCTCTAAGACCTCCAATGTGGTCATCCCACCCAACAGAGTGTTCCAAAATGTCATCTATAAAGTTATCCATGTCTAATAAACCTTTTAATAACAGTCTCATCATTCTGCTAAAATTAGCTGGGGCTGTAACCAAACCAAATGGCATTTTCTTAAACTGAAAAAGCCCGTCTGGTGTACCAAAAGCAGTTTTCTCCTTGCTTTCTTCTGTCAACTTTATCTGCCAATACCCCTTACTTAGGTCAATCTTGCTAAAGTATTTGCAGTTTGCCAATTTTGAGAATATTTCATCTGGATTTGGAATTGGCTCTGCGTCAAACACCGTCAATTTGTTTAAATTTCTAAAATCTATACAAAACCTTATAGTTTGATCTGATTTTTTAACAAGGACTATAGGGGATATATAAGGAGATTTGGACGGTTCAATAATGTCCATTTCCAACATTTTTTTTGTTTCTGCCCTTATTATCTCCATCATGGCAAATGGTAAAGGGTATTGTTTGGTTCTAATGGGTTGGTGTGACGTTAATTGTATTTCATGCTTAATTAAATTTGTCTCACCCGGCATATCAGTAAGAACATCCTTAAACTCAGTCAAAAGGTCCCTTACCTGTTTGATCTGGTTCTCTGACAAATCAGGATTTATCTTTACATCGTTAATCGTCTCGTTACCTTTAAAATCTGGTAGCTCAAGGAGTGTTTCGTCATTTACTGAGCCATTTTCTCCTTCGTCTATCGCATTATCTTGCCTATCTATGTCACTATCAATGATACCTGTACCAGCTAGTTCTAAAATTCCCTGTCCTAGGGTCATGCTCGTACTATCAGACACCTTTGTTTCAACAACATTTGATCTACGTACATACTTCTTTAACAAATTGACATGATACACATTTGTTTTACCCCTTACTAAAAGTTGGTAATCACACCTACCTATTGTCTTGACCACCTTGAATGGTCCTTGCCACTGCATTAGTAATTTGTTACCATCTGTTGGTAGCAAAATCAAAACTTCGTCATTTATCTCAAAACTTCTAAACTTGCTCTTCCTATCGTAATGAACTTTGTATTTCCCAGCAGATTTTCCCAACTCTTTTCTTGCTAGCTCTAAAGTATCTTCCAATCTTTGTCTTAGTTCTAACACATATTGATAAGTGGTCCTTACCTCAGGATGTTTTACTTCATCAGTCCATAGATCTTTCAAGATTGCCATAGGACCTCTAACCGTTCTTCCATATAACAACTCAAAAGGACTAAAACCTAGACTTGCTTGTGGAGTTTCTCTATAGGCAAACAATAATGCGGGAATATACCTATCCCAATCCTTAGGTTTTTCTGCACAAATTTTTTTAAGCATGCTCTTAAGTGTGCCATTAAATTTCTCAACTAACCCATTACACATTGGATGGTAGGGTGTGGTGTGGAGCATACGTATTGATAATAGTCTACTCACTTCTTTCATTACTTCTGACGTAAATTGGGATCCTAAATCCGTTAAAATCTCCGATGGAAAACCTAAGCGAGTGAACATATTAAACAAAGCTTCGGCAACTCTTTCTGCATCAATACCTGAAAGAGGAACTGCCTCTGGATACCTTGTTGCATAATCCATTAACGTAAGTATGTACCGATTTTTCTTTTCAGTAATTGGCTGTATTGGACCTACTAAATCTATTGCCACCCTTTCAAAAGGAATTTCAATCAAAGGCATTTTCTCTAATGGAACCTTTGTAACCCTACCCTTTGGGAATGTCCTTTGACATAGATCACATGACAAACAATGAAACTTAACATCTTGTTGCAGACCTGGCCAAAAAAATTGCAAGCGTATCCTATCGCCTGTTTTCTTCATACCCAAATGTCCCCCCAATATAGAATCATGTGCCAATTTAAGAACAGTACTCCTATATGCCTTAGGTACTACAAGTTGTTTTTCAATCTTACCTTGATCCATTTCTCGACTTTGAACGTTTCTATATAATAGATCATTCTTTATTTCAAACCATGACACAGTATTCTTTTTCTCCTTCCGTTCTCCTATCCTTGCTTTTTCTCTCACCCATTTCAAACTATCATCCCTTAGCTGTTCCTCTTTAAATTCATCTTTGTGAATTTCAAGTCCCTTCATAACTTTAAGTTTCTGAAATGGCTTACCTTCTTTAAGCTCTTGTGCTCTGGTCTGTACTGCGTGTCCTTCTTCTATCTGTCTCATTTGATTCTCATAATAGTTTTCATTTTTATTGTCTTCATGTGCATTAATTGCACCTCTTTGTTGGAGGTCAACTTCTTTGCGACCGGATTCATGTCTTACTAACTCCACTCTTTCTTTCTTATTATTTGTACTGTGAGTCACTGCCATTTTACCCATGTTAAATTGCCACAGTTTATCTGGTTCATTTGGATTTCTAACCCCTTTAATGTTTCCAAGAATGAGATCATAAATAGGATCAACCATACACAACGCTTCTGTTTCACCTATGAAGTAGGGTGAAGTGACATATATCTTAGCAACAGGAACTTCTCTTACCGTACCATCGATCAACACACATCTCTGTGTCTTACCTGTTAACTGGTTCTCTTCGAGCAATTTTCTACGAACTACAACACTACTACATCCTGTATCCCTTAAAACACTGACTCTTTTCCCATTTAAAACTCCTTGCACCACTGGCATTGAATTGACTCTTCGATCTTTACACAATGCATTAATCACTGGCAATTCATGCCCACATTCCAACCGAACTACATTATCATGAATACAACATTCATGCTCCCATTTGTCACCAGAGTAACATGCACATGCTTCACTTAACCCATTATTGTCTTGTGTCTGTACTACTTCTTCTAATTCAGTTCGCTCAGCACCTAAGCTCATACAACCTGCTGCCTGCTTACCTCCTTGCATTTTCAACATTTGCTTTTTCTTAAAACAATCTTGTATCAAATGACCCGACTTTTTACAAAAATAACATGTTCTATTTACAAACCCTTTTCCTGAGATACCCGACTCATCTAGAGTTCTTCCACTTCCCTCCTGGTTTTCTGGAAAACTTGATTTCTTACCTTGGTAATTTAACTTATCTTGGACCATTGACTGACAATCGTGAGCTTCTAAAAACTGTTCTGCAAGTTCTGACATCTCTTGAATTGACCCTGGTCTTCTCTCCTTCAAGAATAATTTTAAGCCTTTTGATGAAGCATTAATAAATTGTTCTCTCAGTAAAATATCTTTTAGACCCACAAATGTCTTTTCGACTTCCGCTAGTTCTATCCATCTAGTCAAATAATTTTCTAACTTGAATGCAAACTGATGTGCACTTTCACCATTTTCAGGTTGACACGACCTAAACTTTTGTCTAAAACCTTCTTGTGTGAGTTCGAACCTTTTCAATAAAGCATGTTTTACTTTATCATACCTTTCAGCATCTGCATTAGCTAACCTACTATACGTCTCTAATGACTTACCTTTAAGTACAAAACTTAGTCTGAAACCCCATTCTTCCTGTGGCCATTCCATAATTTTAGCATACCTTTCAAACCTGTGCAGATAAGCGTCAATATCATCTTTACCGTCTTCAAATGGTGGTAACTTAGGACCTTTCATTTCATGCCGGTCCCCAAACCCCTTATGTTTAGATTCACTAATAAGTGCTTTAGTTTTTTCAAGTTCAATCTCTCTATCTACCAGTTTCATTCTATTCTCATGTTCTACTTGTTTCATTTGATCTGCCCTCACTCTCGCTCTCTCATCTCTTTCTGCCGCTTCTCTTGCGAGTTTATATTCCCTTTCTAACGTTTCCATCTCTTTCTTCTCAGCTCTCTCGATAGCTTCCCTTTCTTTCTTTTCAGCTCTCTCAATAGCTTCCCTTTCTTTCTTCTCAGCTCTCTCATCTTTCTCTTTTCGCTCAACATATTGCAATACATCATTCCCTTCAAGACCTAACTCTTTCCCTAATTTTAACATTTGAGAAACATCCATCTTAACCATTAGTTTAACCACACACAAATCAACAACTCAATTTCAAATTTTAACAAAAAGAAAAAAACACTCTACAGTCTCAAAACCACTCTACAGTCTCAGTTCATATTCTATGAACCCTAACATAATGCATTACTCTGCCATAAACACATAGCATGAAATAAAACTGAACAGTTGCGCCTCTGCACACAGTTGTGTCAAACTCCGCGGCTTCACACCCTCAGTGAATCAAATATATATAAATGTTTATCACAATCACGCTCCATTCTTCTTCACTGCGAGTGTCTTGTTTGCCGTGTATCGTTTTCTTCCACACCCCTACCACAAATGTTAACAAAGAACTGACTAAGACTTTCTCAGTATTACCCGTCGAATATTATCATTACACTATCTTTACTTGATGAATATTAGTTCATAGATACACCAAATTATTGTCACTGTTGTCTGCTTCACATATCTGGTATGTGGGTGTCACTCATCGCGGGAATAGAAGTCCTGCCGAGATCGCCAAATGTCACGAATTTCCCGCTCATATGTCCGAAATGACAGCACAACATAGTCATCTTTTAGTTTAGTTTAATGTTCTAATCATACATAAACAAATTCGGGGCGTGCCACCCTATAATTCTACTCTGGACACTAAGTCCCCTACTCAACCTCACTAAGTGTTTTTTGTAAGTTTTCCCAGACACGAAGTCCCTAGACACAAAGTCCCCTTTGACTGCCTTAAACACCCAATACAACATTTACATTGACTGGAACAGTTGTCTTACACAGAATGGCCACCTGAAAACAAGTATAAATGCATCTTGTACTACAAGTTATATACAAGCATGTCTTACAGTATGGAAACATATAGTAACATTACACTTTCCCCAAATGCAATAAAAACACATTCTAATGCAATGTTTTCGAATTCAACTTTGAACACTACTTTGTATTGTATCTTTGCCTTTGCACACAGAACTCTAGTAAAACACATTATACAACTAAACCACACTCAAAATGTATTTATAACCAACTGTTACTAACAAAAATGTAACACTTACTTATAAAGAAATAAAACACTTAATTACAAACAAATACAACTCTAAATTACAAACAAATAAACCGTTTACTTACAGAAAATAAATCCTTTCACTCTCCAATCATTTAGACAAGTGTACTCGGTCACCTTTTATCCACCACTATCACTCTCACATACATGTACGGTAACTGACCACTTTATACCCATGATTCACACTTACCGTACATGTTCTAATACACCCACTTCATCACTCCACTCTACCGTAAACCCCCTATCCTATACTCATCTCATGACACAACTGTGACACATGTTATCTCCGCATCAATGTATGAATTCATTGTCTCTGACTTAAAATACCTTATTAATGAACTTGTGATATAAAAAACCGAGTTAACAAATGAAAAAGTGTTATGTTTTAAAAACAAAACAAAAGAACAGTACAATTCGCAAGTCAATATTCATGTTTTTTACAAATTGCAACAGCAAATTCCATTTGTACAGTTCTGAAACTTCATAAATGGCTTAACGATAACGTGGTCTCTGAATCACATGTTAGAAATCAGAGAAAACCATCTGTCATTTGAAAATATTTCACGATTTGTGAGATTGATAAAACACAATAGCGTCCCTGTATAGTAAAAAAATAACATAGAGAAAGATGTGTGTTTTCACGATAACTTTAACACGTTTAAACAACCATGTTATCTCCGCATTCAATGTATGAATTCATTGTCTCTGACTTAAAATACCTTATTAATGAACTAATGATATAAAAAACCGAGTTAACAAATGAAAAAGTGTTATGTTTTAAAAACAAAACAAAAGAACAGTACAATTCGCAAGTCAATGTTCATGTTTTTTACAGATTGCAACAGCAAATTCCATTTGTATAGTTCTGAAACTTCATAAAAGGCTAAACGATAACGTGGTCTATGTATCACATGTTAGAAATCAGATAAAACCATCTGTTATTTGAAAATATTTCATGATTTGTGAGATTGATAAAACACAAAATTGACATATTTAGCCAAAATACTGTAAAACTTGCTTTAAGTGACGTCATGCAGTTTTAAACGTCATAATAATCCAGTTTTTACGTCACATAGTCTCAATATTTCATTCCTTTGAGAGCTCTTGGAGGGTAAAGACGTACCTTGCAAAGCTAAAAACGGAATTCATTTTGTAGAATTATTTGGTACAACCAAATAAATAATGGTAATCTTTTAGCATAAGCTTCTGAATGGACATACTTATCAACCTGTACAACACGTATGAACACAGCCTATCGATGATTTCAGAGTGGATGTTAACAGAACTGCATAAAGTAAACAGTCGTCAATATTCAATGTTGGAAAAGCTTTTAACGGAATTGAGAAAAGTCAACAGCAGTCCGACGAATTAAAAGACTTTGAACAGATATATCTACAAAACATTTACGGATCGGAGATATACACCTACCTTTATGAAAGTACCAGTATGTTTTGAAGTTGAAAGGTAAAGTCTGAGTGACTTTATACTAACTCTACTAGATCAACGCGGATGACAGTAAGCTGTCAGCGACAAAACCATGCAGTACAATCTTCAACATTTCAACTGGTGTTGCGGAGGAAAATTTTAACTCTCCGTATCACCTCGCAAAAGGAAATCAACAAATGATACTCCAAAACAGACACGTAAAAAGACATGTGAGGAGTCATACAGAATTTCAACAGTTACTGGGAAAGGCGAACATTCCGATCACATTGACAAGTTCAAGATCCAGAAAGAGAAAACCCCAAAACAATCACGTAAAAGGGCATGTGAGTAGTAAGGGCTAACCAAATGTCTCGAAAAGTTAACTTTTCAAAATGTCAAAGGTTTCCCCCTGAAATACATTTTGTTTTTTATCCCTTCGCAAAAAATAGATGAAAAAAACATGCAAATGCAGTAGTTGTGTTACCCAACAACTTTTCATTGGATAACGTTCAGTTATTTCGTTGGTCAAGCTTAATTCTCAGTCAAAATGTAGTTCAATCCGACCTAACGGTATAAATAGCAGAACGTCATTTTCAATCCACACATTCTTTTTAACTCATCGATATCAACATGTAATTATTCAGAGGTGTGTTAAAAGTCTTCATTGATTTAATTGACATTGGCCGTAGACTGTATAACATATTTACTGCATTATACATTAATCGGAGGCTGCCTCGGGAAATTGATACAATTCGCCAACCAGATGCGATTTATTTAGTCAGAGTGATGATAGCAAAAGCTACTTATGAGTTCTGTCTCCTTGCAGTTCTCATAGGTACTTCTTTAGGGAATTGGTATGTCAATGCCATTCGACTTTAACACCCCAACAAAACAAAACGGCCCTTTTTAGGGCCACACCACATACTTAGAAAGTTCAACTTTTTCAAATTTGAAAAACAACTAAGTCCAACAACAGAAAAGGCCTAA
Source organism: Serripes groenlandicus (assembly GCA_031761405.1). Classification (NCBI taxonomy): domain Eukaryota; kingdom Metazoa; phylum Mollusca; class Bivalvia; order Cardiida; family Cardiidae; genus Serripes; species Serripes groenlandicus. Next base: position 31,902,600 of record JASEVX010000006.1, read on the forward strand.
AAACAACTAAGTCCACGGTCTATCCTATCAAGGAGACGAATTACCTTTCAAAGGAGGGTAGGTCGGCCCCGATTGCAAAGCGGGCCGGTCTACCCTCCTGCGGCTGACCCGGTCTACCCTCCTTTGGAGACGAATTACCTTCCAAAGGAGGGTAGACCGGGTCAGCCGCAAAATAACAGAGTTATTTAAATGACCCAGTTCCCCTTCATACCTTTACTCTTTAAATCCCTTTTAAAAGGAGGGTAGACCGGGTCATGACCCGGTCTACCCTCCTTTGGAGACGAAATACCCTCCTTTACTACTCTGATAGTTGTTACTACAGAGTCCCAGATAAGGGGCAATTTCATGTTATGGAATCCTTATTTGTCACTCAAACCCTATGTTGTCGGTACTAAAAGAATCGTCTTAGTGAGAAGATTTCTTTTAGTACCGCAACATAGGGTTTGGTTAGATAATAAGAGAGATATTTTGGAAAAGGACCAGTTCAATCCTCCTTATCTGGTCCTCTGGGGCCCATAAACACGAATAGGCTGAACCGTGTTTTCCCTTTTATTTTGAAATAGCGACTGACATGAATAATTTAGTATATCACAGAGCGACTGACATAAATAATTAATTATAGCTATCAAGTTAATTGTAGATTTTAAATATTAGTGCCACAAATCACCCTTTCATATAACCAACCCATTACCTTATCTGCAAATGAAAAGACTAATAACAGAAAATTGAATTAACTTAAAATTAGAAACATTAACTTTTGAGATGTTGAGAGTTTATCATGGATAAAGACGTTTTCATTGTGGCAAATCCTTTTTTCACACACTATCTAACTCTTTCACACACACAGATGAGTTTTGACGCATCTGCAGCAGACGATGTTTAAAACATTGTGGAAAATGGAAAAATAGTTTTTTCATGAGCAGTTTCTTCGTTTGCCAGAACGTTTTCAACTTATACCATTATTTAGAGTGATTATCCATGCGTTTGCCAAGTTGAAATCGAAGTATTTTCTTATTTTTAAGATGAGCCGTCCCGCGATAAAACCGACTGATCCGCGCCGACACATCCGTCTCAGGGGGATAGAGGTATAGAGTAATGATTCCTGAAACCGAAAATCCACAGGAGGCAAAATGTGACTATTCGGGTAAGCCTATGCGGCATGCTTAGTCTGATCTGGCTCGATCCTTTACGCAGAGTCCACAATGTTGGTTTTATTGCGGGACGGTTCAGATGTGTTATTTGTGGGAATGGGTTACACCGTGCAGATAACCGCCTCGGTGGTGTGGTGGTCGAGCGTCCGTCTCGGGTGTGGGTGGTGTAGTGGTCGAGCGTCCGTCTCGGGTGTGGGTGGTGTAGTGGTCGAGCGTCCGTCTCGGGTGTGGGTGGTGTAGTGGTCGAGCGTCCATCTCGGGTGTGAGTGGTGTGGTGGTCGAGCGTCCGTCTCGGGTGTGGGTGGTGTGGTGGTCGAGCGTCCGTCTCGGGTGTGGGTGGTGTAGTGGTCGAGCGTCCGTCTCGGGTGTGGGTGGTGTAGTAGTCGAGCGTCCGACTCGGGTGTGGGTGGTGTAGTGGTCAAGCGTCCGTCTCGGGTGTGGGTGGTGTGGTGGTCGAGCGTCCGTCCCGGGTGTGGGTGGTGTAGTGGTCGACCGTCCGTCTCGGGTGTGGGTGGTGTGGTGGTCGAGCGTCCGTCTCGGGTGTGGGTGGTGTGGTGGTCGAGCGTCCGTCTCGGATGTGGGTGGTGTAGTGGTCGAGCGTCCGTCTCGGGTGTGGGTGGTGTAGTAGTCGAGCGTCCGACTCGGGTGTGGGTGGTGTAGTGTCGAGCGTCAAGCGTCCGTCTCGGGTGTGGGTGGTGTGGTGGTCGAGCGTCCGTCTCGGGTGTGGGTGGTGTGGTGGTCGAGCGTCCATCTCGGGTGTGGGTGGTGTAGTGGTCGAGCGTCCGTCTCGGGTGTGGGTGGTGTAGTGGTCGAGCGTCCGTCTCGGGTGTGGGTGGTGTGGTGGTCGAGCGTCCGTCTCGGGTGTGGGTGGTGTAGTGGTCGAGCGTCCGTCTCGGGTGTGGGTGGTGTAGTGGTCGTGCGTCCGTCTCGGGTGTGGATGGTGTAGTGGTCAAGCGTCCGTCTCGGGTGTGGGTGGTGTGGTGGTCGAGCGTCCGTCTCGGGTGTGGGTGGTGTGGGGGTCGAGCGTCCGTCTCGAGTGTGGGTGGTGTAGTGGTCAAGCGTCCGTCTAGGGTGTGGGTGGTGTAGTGGTCGAGCGTCCGTCTCTGGTGTGGGTGGTGTGGTGGTCGAGCGTCCGTCTCGGGTGTGGGTGGTGTGGTGGTCGAGCGTCCGTCTCGGGTGTGGGTGGTGTGGTGGTCGAGCGTCCGTCTCGGGTGTGGGTGGTGTGTAGGTCGAGCGTCCGTCTCGGGTGTGGGTGGTGTAGTGGTCGAGCGTCCGTCTCGGGTGTGGGTGGTGTAGTGGTCGAGCGTCCGTCTCGGGTGTGGGTGGTGTGGTGGTCGAGCGTCCGTCTCGGGTGTGGGTGGTGTAGTGGTCGAGCGTCCGTCTCGGGTGTGGGTGGTGTAGTGGTCGAGCGTCCGTCTCGGGTGTGGGTGGTGTAGTGGTCGAGCGTCCGTCTCGGGTGTGGGTGGTGTAGTGGTCGAGCGTCCGTCTCGGGTGTGGGTGGTGTGGTGGTCGAGCGTCCGTCTCGGGTGTGGGTGGTGTAGTGGTCAAGCGTCCGTCTCGGGTGTGGGTGGTGTAGTGGTCGAGCGTCCGTCTCGGGTGTGGGTGGTGTAGTGGTCGAGCGTCCGTCTCGGGTGTGGGTGGTGTAGTGGTCAAGCGTCCGTCTCGGGTGTGGGTGGTGTAGTGGTCGAGCGTCCGTCTCGGGTGTGGGTGGTGTAGTGGTCGAGCGTCCGTCTCGGGTGTGGGTGGTGTAGTGGTCGAGCGTCCGTCTCGGGTGTGGGTGGTGTAGTGGTCGAGCGTCCGTCTCGGGTGTGGGTGGTGTGGTGGTCGAGCGTCCGTCTCGAGTGTGGGTGGTGTAGTGGTCAAGCGTCCGTCTCGGGTGTGGGTGGTGTAGTGGTCGAGCGTCCGTCTCGGGTGTGGGTGGTGTGGTAGTCGAGCGTCCGTCTCGGGTGTGGGTGGTGTGGTGGTCGAGCGTCCGTCTCGGGTGTGGGTGGTGTGGTGGTCGAGCGTCCGTCTCGGGTGTGGGTGGTGTGGTGGTCGAGCGTCCGTCTCGGGTGTGGGTGGTGTGGTGGTCGAGCGTCCGTCTCGGGTGTGGGTGGTGTGGTGGTCGAGCGTCCGTCTCGGGTGTGGGTGGTGTGGTGGTCGAGCGTCCGTCTCGGGTGTGGGTGGTGTGGTGGTCGAGCGTCCGTCTCGGGTGTGGGTGGTGTGGTGGTCGAGCGTCCGTCTCGGGTGTGGGTGGTGTGGTGGTCGAGCGTCCGTCTCGGGTGTGGGTGGTGTGGTGGTCGAGCGTCCGTCTCGGGTGTGGGTGGTGTGGTGGTCGAGCGTCCGTCTCGAGTGTGGGTGGTGTAGTGGTCAAGCGTCCGTCTCGGGTGTGGGTGGTGTAGTGGTCGAGCGTCCGTCTCGGGTGTGGGTGGTGTGGTAGTCGAGCGTCCGTCTCGGGTGTGGGTGGTGTGGTGGTCGAGCGTCCGTCTCGGGTGTGGGTGGTGTGGTGGTCGAGCGTCCGTCTCGGGTGTGGGTGGTGTGGTGGTCGAGCGTCCGTCTCGGGTGTGGGTGGTGTAGTGGTCGAGCGTCCGTCTCGGGTGTGGGTGCTGTGGTGGTCGAGCGTCCGTCTCGGGTGTGGGTGGTGTGGTGGTCGAGCGTCCGTCTCGGGTGTGGGTGGTGTGGTGGTCGAGCGTCCGTCTCGGGTGTGGGTGGTGTAGTGGTCGAGCGTCCGTCTCGGGTGTGGGTGGTGTGGTGGTCGAGCGTCCGTCTCGGGTGTGGGTGTTGTAGTGGTCAAGCGTCCGTCTCGGTTGTGGGTGGTGTAGTGGTCGAGCGTCCGTCTCGGGTGTGGGTGGTGTGGTGGTCGAGCGTCCGTCTCGGGTGTTGGTGGTGTAGTGGTCGAGCGTCCGTCTCGGGTGTGGGTGGTGTGGTGGTCGAGCGTCCGTCTCGGGTGTGGGTGGTGTAGTGGTCGAGCGTCCGTCTCGGGTGTGGGTGGTGTAGTGGTCAAGCGTCCGTCTCGGGTGTGGGTGGTGTAGTGGTCGAGCGTCCATCTCGGGTGTGGGTGGTGTAGTGGTCAAGCGTCCATCTCGGGTGTGGGTGGTGTAGTGGTCGAGCGTCCATCTCGGGTGTGGGTGGTGTGGTGGTCGAGCGTCCGTCTCGGGTGTGGGTGGTGTGGTGGTCGAGCGTCCGTCTCGGGTGTGGGTGGTGTAGTGGTCGAGCGTCCGTCTCGGGTGTGGGTGGTGTAGTGGTCGAGCGTCCGTCTCGGGTGTGGGTGGTGTAGTGGTCGAGCGTCCGTCTCGGGTGTGGGTGGTGTAGTGGTCGAGCGTCCGTCTCGGGTGTGGGTGGTGTAGTGGTCGAGCGTCCGTCTCGGTGTGGGTGGTGTAGTGGTCGAGCGTCCGTCTCGGGTGTGGGTGGTGTAGTGGTCGAGCGTCCGTCTCGGGTGTGGGTGGTGTGGTGGTCGAGCGTCCGTCTCGGGTGTGGGTGGTGTAGTGGTCGAGCGTCCGTCTCGGGTGTGGGTGGTGTAGTGATCGAGCGTCCGTCTCGAGTGTGGGAGGTCGCGGGTTCGAACCCCGGTCGGGTCATACCAAATACTTTAAAAATGGAAGGAATGACTGACCTCCTTGGCGCTCAGGGTTGCGGTGTTAGCATTACGACTGACTGTCTGGTGTGAGGATAGATGGACCAGTAGCTCTTGTAACTTACCCAGAAAACGACGTGATATAACGGAACAATTGTTGAAGTAGACGTTAAACACCAAACAATCAAACTGTGCAGATAAATGACGTTTATAGCGCGGTTTTAAAAAAGAAAAATCTTTGTCGCCAATGAAATAAAAGAAATAGCCGCGTATTGCGATTTGAAGTCTTACTGCATCATCGTACAATATTCTGCGTGGTCTGTGTGCATACGCTTAGTTTCATCTTCGTACAATAGTCAATGTAGTCTGTGTACATACGCTTAGTTCCATCTGTGTACAATAGCCTTCGTAGTCTGTGTGCATACGCTTAGTTTCATCTGCGTACAATAGTCTTCGTAGTCTGTGTGCATACGCTTAGTTACATCTACGTACAATAGTCTTCGTAGTCTGTGTATATACGCTTAGTTTCATCTGCGTACAATAGCCTTCGTAGTCTGTGTACATACACTTAGTTACATATACGTACAATAGTCAATGTAGTATGTGTGCATACGCTTAGTTACATCTACGTACAATAGTCTTCGTAGTCTGTGTACATACGCTAAGTTACATCTACGTACAATAGTCTTCGTAGTCTGTGTGCATACGCTTAGTTACATCTACGTACAATAGCCTTCGTAGTCTGTGTACATACGCTTAGTTTCATCTGCGTACAATAGTCTTCGTAGTCTGTGTACATACGCTTAGTTACATCTACGTACAATAGCCTTCGTAGTCTGTGTACATACGCTTAGTTACATCTACGTACAATAGCCTTCGTAGTCTGTGTGCATACGCTTAGTTTCCTCTGCGTACAATAGCCTTCGTAGTCTGTGTGCATACGCTTAGTTACATATACGTACAATAGCCTTCGTAGTCTGTGTACATACGCTTAGTTACATCTACGTACAATAGTCTTCGTAGTCGGTGTGCATACGCTTAGTTTCATCTGCGTACAATAGTCTTCGTAGTTTGTGTGCATAAGCTTAGTTACATATACGTACAATAGCCTTCGTAGTCTGGGTACATACGCTTAGTTACATCTACGTACAATAGTCTTCGTAGTCTGTGTACATACGCTTAGTTTCATCTGTGTACAATAGTCTTCGTAGTCTGTGTACATACGCTTAGTTACATCTACGTACAATAGTCTTCGTAGTCTGTGTGCATACGCTTAGTTTCTTCTGCGTACAATAGTCTTCGTAGTCTGTGTACATACGCTTAGTTACATCTACGTACAATAGCCTTCGTAGTCTGTGTGCATACGCTTAGTTTCATCTGCGTACAATAGTCTTCGTAGTATGTGTACATACCCTTAGCCTTTCATCTGCGTTCAAAAGCCGCTGTAGTCTGTGTACATACGCTTAGTTCCATCTGTGTACAATAGCCTTCGTAGTCTGTGTGCATACGCTTAGTTTCATCTGCGTACAATAGTCTTCGTAGTCTGTGTGCATACGCTTAGTTACATCTACGTACAATAGTCTTCGTAGTCTGTGTACATACGCTTAGTTTCATCTGCGTACAATAGCCTTCGTAGTCTGTGTACATACACTTAGTTACATATACGTACAATAGTCAATGTAGTATGTGTGCATACGCTTAGTTACATCTACGTACAATAGTCTTCGTAGTCTGTGTACATACGCTAAGTTACATCTACGTACAATAGTCTTCGTAGTCTGTGTGCATACGCTTAGTTACATCTACGTACAATAGCCTTCGTAGTCTGTGTACATACGCTTAGTTTCATCTGCGTACAATAGTCTTCGTAGTCTGTGTACATACGCTTAGTTACATCTACGTACAATAGCCTTCGTAGTCTGTGTGCATACGCTTAGTTACATCTACGTACAATAGCCTTCGTAGTCTGTGTGCATACGCTTAGTTTCCTCTGCGTACAATAGCCTTCGTAGTCTGTGTGCATACGCTTAGTTACATATACGTACAATAGCCTTCGTAGTCTGTGTACATACGCTTAGTTACATCTACGTACAATAATCTTCGTAGTCGGTGTGCATACGCTTAGTTTCATCTGCGTACAATAGCCTTCGTAGTCTGTGTGCATACGCTTAGTTACATATACGTACAATAGCCTTCGTAGTCTGTGTACATACGCTTAGTTACATCTACGTACAATAATCTTCGTAGTCGGTGTGCATACGCTTAGTTTCATCTGCGTACAATAGTCTTCGTAGTTTGTGTGCATAAGCTTAGTTACATATACGTACAATAGCCTTCGTAGTCTGGGTACATACGCTTAGTTACATCTACGTACAATAGTCTTCGTAGTCTGTGTACATACGCTTAGTTTCATCTGTGTACAATAGTCTTCGTAGTCTGTGTACATACGCTTAGTTACATCTACGTACAATAGTCTTCGTAGTCTGTGTGCATACGCTTAGTTTCTTCTGCGTACAATAGTCTTCGTAGTCTGTGTACATACGCTTAGTTACATCTACGTACAATAGCCTTCGTAGTCTGTGTGCATACGCTTAGTTTCATCTGCGTACAATAGTCTTCGTAGTCTGTGTACATACCCTTAGCCTTTCATCTGCGTTCAAAAGCCGCTGTAGTCTGTGTACATACGCTTAGTTTCATCTGCGTACAATAGTCTTTTTAGTCTGTGTACATACGCTTAGTTACATCTACGTACAATAGCCTTCGTAGTCTGTGTACATACGCTTAGTTACATCTACGTACAATAGTCTTCGTAGTCTGTGTGCATACGCTTAGTTACATCTACGTACAATAGCCTTCGAAGTCTGTGTGCTTACGCTTAGTTTCATCAGAGGCGGATTAGGGTCCTACTGCATCTGCGTACAATAGCCTTCGTAGTCTGTGTGCATACGCTTAGTTACATCTACGTACAATAGTCTTCGTAGTCTGTGTACATACGCTTAGTTACATCTACGTACAATAGCCTTCGTAGTCTGTGTGCATACGCTTAGTTACATCTACGTACAATAGCCGTCGTAGTCTGTGTACATACGTTTAGTTACATCTACGTACAATAGTCTTCGTAGTCTGTGTGCATACGCTTAGTTTCATTTGCGTACAATAGTCTTCGTAGTCTGTGTGCATACGCTTAGTTACATCTACGTACAATAGCCTTCGTAGTCTGTGTACATACGTTTAGTTACATCTACGTACAATAGCCTTCGTAGTCTGTGTGCATACGCTTAGTTTCATCTGCGTACAATAGTCTTCGTAGTCTGTGTGCATACCCTTAGCCTTTCATCTGCGTTCAAAAGCCGCTGTAGTCTGTGTACATACGCTTAGTTACATCTACGTACAATAGTCTTCGTAGTCTGTGTGCATACGCTTAGTTTCATCTGCGTACAATAGCCTTCGTAGTCTGTGTACATACGCTTAGTTACATCTACGTACAATAGCCTTCGTAGTCTGTGTACATACGCTTAGTTACATCTACGTACAATAGTCAATGTAGTCTGTGTGCATACGCTTAGTTACATCTACGTACAATAGTCTTCGTAGTCTGTGTACATACGCTTAGTTACATCTACGTACAATAGTCTTCGTAGTCTGTGTGCATACGCTTAGTTACATCTACGTACAATAGCCTTCGTAGTCTGTGTACATACGCTTAGATTTATCTGCGTACAATAGTCAATGTAGTCTGTGTACATACGCTTAGTTACATCTACGTACAATAGCCTTCGTAGTCTGTGTACATACGCTTAGTTACATCTACGTACAATAGTCTTCGTAGTCTGTGTGCATACGCTTAGTTACATCTACGTACAATAGCCTTCGTAGTCTGTGTACATACGCTTAGTTTCATCTGCGTACAATAGTCTTCGTAGTCTGTGTACATACGCTTAGTTACATCTACGTACACTAGCCTTCGTAGTCTGTGTGCATACGCTAAGTTACATCTACGTACAATAGTCTTCGTAGTCTGTGTACATACGCTTAGTTTCATCTGCGTACAATAGCCTTCGTAGTCTGTGTGCATACGCTTAGTTACATCTACGTACAATAGTCTTCGTAGTCTGTGTACATACGCTTAGTTTCATCTGCGTACAATAGCCTTCGTAGTCTGTGTACATACGCTTAGTTACATCTACGTACAATAGTCTTTGTAGTCTGTGTGCATACGCTTAGTTTCATCTGCGTACAATAGTCTTCGTAGTCTGTGTGCATATGCATAGTTACATCTACGTACAATAGCCTTCGTAGTCTGTGTACATACGCTTAGTTTCATCTGCGTACAATAGCCTTCGTAGTCTGTGTGCATACGCTTAGTTACATCTACGTACAATAGTCTTCGTAGTCTGTGTACATACGCTTAGTTTCATCTGCGTACAATAGCCTTCGTAGTCTGTGTACATACGCTTAGTTACATCTACGTACAATAGTCTTTGTAGTCTGTGTGCATACGCTTAGTTTCATCTGCGTACAATAGTCTTCGTAGTCTGTGTGCATACGCTTAGTTACATCTACGTACAATAGCCTTCGAAGTCTGAGTGCTTACGCTTAGTTTCATCAGAGGCGGATTAGGGTCCTACTGCATCTGCGTACAATAGCCTTCGTAGTCTGTGTGCATACGCTTAGTTACATTTACGTACAATAGTCTTCGTAGTCTGTGTACATACGCTTAGTTACATCTACGTACAATAGCCTTCGTAGTCTGTGTGCATACGCTTAGTTACATCTACGTACAATAGCCGTCGTAGTCTGTGTACATACGTTTAGTTACATCTACGTACAATAGTCTTCGTAGTCTGTGTGCATACGCTTAGTTTCATTTGCGTACAATAGTCTTCGTAGTCTGTGTGCATACGCTTAGTTACATCTACGTACAATAGCCTTCGTAGTCTGTGTACATACGTTTAGTTACATCTACGTACAATAGCCTTCGTAGTCTGTGTGCATACGCTTAGTTTCATCTGCGTACAATAGTCTTCGTAGTCTGTGTGCATACCCTTAGCCTTTCATCTGCGTTCAAAAGCCGCTGTAGTCTGTGTACATACGCTTAGTTACATCTACGTACAATAGTCTTCGTAGTCTGTGTGCATACGCTTAGTTTCATCTGCGTACAATAGCCTTCGTAGTCTGTGTACATACGCTTAGTTACATCTACGTACAATAGCCTTCGTAGTCTGTGTACATACGCTTAGTTACATCTACGTACAATAGTCAATGTAGTCTGTGTGCATACGCTTAGTTTCATCTGCGTACAATAGTCTTCGTAGTCTGTGTGCATACGCTTATTTACATCTACGTACAATAGCCGTCGTAGTCTGTGTACATACGCTTAGTTACATCTACGTACAATAGTCTTCGTAGTCTGTGTGCATACGCTTAGTTACATCTACGTACAATAGCCTTCGTAGTCTGTGTACATACGCTTAGTTACATCTACGTACAATAACCTTCGTAGATTGTGTGCATACGCTTAGTTTCATCTGCGTACAATAGTCTTCGTAGTCTGTGTGCATACCCTTAGCCTTTCATCTGCGTTCAAAAGCCGCTGTAGTCTGTGTACATACGCTTAGTTACATCTGCGTACAATAGTCAATGTAGTCTGTGTACATACGCTTAGTTACATCTACGTACAATAGCCTTCGTAGTCTGTGTACATACCCTTAGTTACATCTACGCACAATAGTCTTCGTAGTCTGTGTGCATACGCTTAGTTTCATCTGCGTACAATAGCCTTCGTAGTCTGTGTACATACGCTTAGTTACATCTACGTACAATAGCCTTCGTGGTCTGTGTACATACGCTTAGTTACATCTACGTACAATAGTCAATGTAGTCTGTGTACATACGCTTAGTTACATCTACGTACAATAGTCTTCGTAGTCTGTGTGCATACGCTTAGTTTCATCTGCGTACAATAGTCTTCGTAGTCTGTGTGCATACGCTTAGTTACATCTACGTACAATAGTCTTCGTAGTCTGTGTGCATACGCTTAGTTACATCTACGTACAATAGTCTTCGTAGTCTGTGTGCATACGCTTAGTTTCATCTGCGTACAATAGTCTTCGTAGTCCGTGTACATACGCTTAGTTACATCTACGTACAATAGTCTTCGTAGTCTGTGTACATACGCTTAGTTTCATCTGCGTACAATAGTCTTCGTAGTCTGTGTACATACGCTTAGTTACATCTACGTACAATAGCCTTCGTAGTCTCTGTGCATACGCTTAGTTTCATCTGCGTACAATAGTCTTCGTAGTCTGTGTGCATACCCTTAGCCTTTCATCTGCGTTCAAAAGCCGCTGTAGTCTGTGTACATACGCTTAGTTTAATCTGCGTACAATAGTCTTTTTAGTCTAGTCTGTGTGCATACCCTTAGCCTTTCATCTGCGTTCAATAGCCGGCGTAGTCGGTGTACATACGCTTAGTTTCATTTTCGTACAATAGCCTGCGTATAGTCTCTGTGCATGCGCTTAGTTTCATCTGCGTACAATAGTCTTCGTAGTCTGTGTGCATACGCTTAGTTTCATCTACGTACAATAGTCTTCGTAGTCTGTGTGCATACGCTTAGTTTCATCTGCGTACGATAGTCTTCGTAGTCTGTGTGCATACCCTTAGCCTTTCATCTGCGTTCAAAAGCCGCTGTAGTCTGTGTACATACGCTTAGTTTCATCTGCGTACAATAGTCTTTGTAGTCTGTGTGCATACCCTTAGCCTTTCATCTGCGTTCAAAAGCCGGCGTAGTCGGTGTACATACGCTTAGTTTCATTTTCGTACAATAGCCTGCGTAGTCTGTGTGCATGCGCTTAGTTTCATCTGCGTACAATAGTCTTCGTAGTCTGTGTGCTTACCCTTAGCCTTTCATCTGCGTTCAAAAGCCGCTGTGGTCTGTGTACATACGCTTAGTTACATCTGCGTACAATAGTCAATGTAGTCTGTGTACATACGCTTAGTTACATCTACGTACAATAGCCTTCGTAGTCTGTGTACATACGCTTAGTTACATCTACGCACAATAGTCTTCGTAGTCTGTGTGCATACGCTTAGTTTCATCTGCGTACAATAGCCTTCGTAGTCTGTGTACATACGCTTAGTTACATCTACGTACAATAGTCTTCGTAGTCTGTGTACATACGCTTAGTTACATCTACGTACAATAGTCAATGTAGTCTGTGTGCATACGCTTAGTTACATCTACGTACAATAGTCTTCGTAGTCTGTGTACATACGCTTAGTTACATCTGCGTACGTAGTCTTCGTAGTCTGTGTGCATACCCTTAGCCTTTCATCTGCTTTCAAAAGCCGCTGTAGTCTGTGTACATACGCTTAGTTTCATCTGCGTAGAATAGTGTTTTTAGTCTGTGTGCATACCCTTAGCCTTTCATCTGCGTTCAATAGCCGGCGTAGTCGGTATACATACGCTTAGTTTCATTTTCGTACAATAGCCTGCGTATAGTCTGTGTGCATGCGCTTAGTTTCATCTGCGTACAATAGCCTTCGTAGTCTGTGTGCATACGCTTATTTACATCTACGTACAATAGCCGTCGTAGTCTGTGTACATACGCTTAGTTACATCTACGTACAATAGTCTTCGTAGTCTGTGTGCATACGCTTAGTTACATCTACGTACAATAGCCTTCGTAGTCTGTGTACATACGCTTAGTTACATCTACGTACAATAGCCTTCGTAGATTGTGTGCATACGCTTAGTTTCATCTGCGTACAATAGTCTTCGTAGTCTGTGTGCATACCCTTAGCCTTTCATCTGTGTTCAAAAGCCGCTGTAGTCTGTGTACATACGCTTAGTTACATCTGCGTACAATAGTCAATGTAGTCTGTGTACATACGCTTAGTTACATCTACGTACAATAGCCTTCGTAGTCTGTGTACATACCCTTAGTTACATCTACGCACAATAGTCTTCGTAGTCTGTGTGCATACGCTTAGTTTCATCTGCGTACAATAGCCTTCGTAGTCTGTGTACATACGCTTAGTTACATCTACGTACAATAGCCTTCGTGGTATGTGTACATACGCTTAGTTACATCTACGTACAATAGTCAATGTAGTCTGTGTGCATACGCTTAGTTACATCTACGTACAATAGTCTTCGTAGTCTGTGTACATACGCTTAGTTACATCTACGTACAATAGTCTTCGTAGTCTGTGTGCATACGCTTAGTAACATCTACGTACAATAGTCTTCGTAGTCTGTGTACATACGCTTAGTTACATCTACGTACAATAGTCTTCGTAGTCTGTGTGCATACGCTTAGTTTCATCTGCGTACAATAGTCTTCGTAGTCTGTGTGCATACGCTTAGTTACATCTACGTACAATAGTCTTCGTAGTCTGTGTGCATACGCTTAGTTACATCTACGTACAATAGTCTTCGTAGTCTGTGTGCATACGCTTAGTTTCATCTGCGTACAATAGTCTTCGTAGTCCGTGTACATACGCTTAGTTACATCTACGTACAATAGTCTTCGTAGTCTGTGTACATACGCTTAGTTTCATCTGCGTACAATAGTCTTCGTAGTCTGTGTACATACGCTTAGTTACATCTACGTACAATAGCCTTCGTAGTCTGTGTGCATACGCTTAGTTTCATCTGCGTACAATAGTCTTCGTAGTCTGTGTGCATACCCTTAGCCTTTCATCTGCGTTCAAAAGCCGCTGTAGTCTGTGTACATACGCTTAGTTACATCTACGTACAATATTCTTCGTAGTCTGTGTGCATACGCTTAGTAACATCTACGTACAATAGTCTTCGTAGTCTGTGTACATACGCTTAGTTACATCTACGTACAATAGTCTTCGTAGTCTGTGTGCATACGCTTAGTTTCATCTGCGTACAATAGTCTTCGTAGTCTTTGTGCATACGCTTAGTTACATCTACGTACAATAGTCTTCGTAGTCTGTGTGCATACGCTTAGTTACATCTACGTACAATAGTCTTCGTAGTCTGTGTGCATACGCTTAGTTTCATCTGCGTACAATAGTCTTCGTAGTCCGTGTACATACGCTTAGTTACATCTACGTACAATAGTCTTCGTAGTCTGTGTACATACGCTTAGTTTCATCTGCGTACAATAATCTTCGTAGTCTGTGTACATACGCTTAGTTACATCTACGTACAATAGCCTTCGTAGTCTGTGTGCATACGCTTAGTTTCATCTGCGTACAATAGTCTTCGTAGTCTGTGTGCATACCCTTAGCCTTTCATCTGCGTTCAAAAGCCGCTGTAGTCTGTGTACATACGCTTAGTTTCATCTGCGTACAATAGTCTTCGTAGTCTGTGTACATACGCTTAGTTACATCTACGTACAATAGCCTTCGTAGTCTGTGTGCATACGCTTAGTTTCATCTGCGTACAATAGTCTTTTTAGTCTGTGTGCATACCCTTAGCCTTTCATCTGCGTTCAATAGCCGGCGTAGTCGGTGTACATACGCTTAGTTTCATTTTCGTACAATAGCCTGCGTATAGTCTGTGTGCATGCGCTTAGTTTCATCTGCGTACAATAGTCTTCGTAGTCTGTGTGCATACGCTTAGTTTCATCTACGTACAATAGTCTTCGTAGTCTGTGTGCATACGCATGTGGCACTATTTATGAAGATTTGCAGGAATTGCGTCCCTTTCCCAGGCCTTCGATTAAGTAAAAAATCGATAATTGAGTTGTGGCCCTTCGGTTACGCTCCTATATTTGTATTTATCGATTATTTGTAAACAGATTTAATGACGTATTCGATTTCATACTAAGCCCGCAGGTGATCTTAACATTACTCTGCTCGATATCTGTATATTGATTATTTGCAAACATTTATTTGTCGGACAAGACTCTGGCTAATCAGTCTTTAACACTTGGTAATTGGTAACGGCGGTTTTTATTTGTTTGGAACAAACAAATTTAGAGAGCTATAATTCTGAAGCCATACGTCTTATGCAGAATTCCCTAAATTTCATACGCGTGAAAGTAGTACTCAATACTTGCTCTTACTTTTCAAATTTATCACGATTTTTGAAATAATGATATATTTATATCGTCTTTGTTTTCTTATGTGGTTCTTATATTCAAAGAGAATTTGGAAATAAAATGAAACATTGTATTTTAAAACATGAACGCGGAGAGATTTATAAATCTCAATGAGTGAACTGCTACAGGGAGAACTATTTCCGATTTAAACTCCAGATACGGTATTTGAATTTTCAATCACGCATTGAAAATGTAGATAAAAACAGAATTGAAAATATTTTCTTTGTGCCTTGTCGGCCATATAAATACAGTATAAAGAATTAAAAAAACAAATATGTGCGTCATAAAATGCATTTAAAATGAGAGTAACACATTTGCAGAGAAACCGTGATCGTCGAATTCTATTTATAAATACAACGGTATGGGGGGAGGGTCTAAAGTGCGGACGCGATCTGCGGACAAATACATTATAGAGGGGAAATGCGGACAAATGCAATATAGAGGGGAAATGCGAACGCTATAGAATATAGAGCAAATCTGCGGACGCTATGATTTGTTGTAAAAAATGTTTATTTAAAGATGGGCAAATGTGTATAATTTGTTACATATGATCATATCCGGGGTTTTCTTTGTAAATATATAATGTGTTTGATTGCTTTTATCAGTGATATAGATTAAACCAAAAATCGAGATCATGCTGAAACGGAATCTCTTTGTAAAGTGTTTTAACGACTTTCCTCTTTATATCATATCTATAGATATCAATAACGAGAATTGATGGATTGATTTTCCGACAAGTAAATGTCTTTTGACGCATCTGCAGCGAACGAAATTTGAAAACATTGCAAGAATAGAATAGGTTGCTAGCCATAGGTTTTGCTTCAATTATATCCTCTCCTTTACAATCGATTGAAGGGTCATGGGTTCTAGTTATTGTTTGGCCTCTTCATTTTCTACTTTGTAACTTTCAACAGTTTTCCATGTGCCATACTACGAGGCAAATGATCCATGCAACATTCTATTCTGTAGGGTACTTGGAAGGGGCAGAACAATTTAAATAACAAATAAACAATAAGTATATATATATATACAACACTTTTAATCTTAATTTGTTTCTTGTAATTATATATATATATATATACAACAATAATACTAATCTATAACAAATAAGTTAAATGTTTTTTTCTTGCTGTGTAAATAGTAAAAAGCAACATATATTGAAAACATTGTGGGAAAAGGAGAATTTGCTTATTTAAACAATTTCTGAATTCCCATAACCTTTCTTTACCGTCGTATAAACCAAATTTGTATTTGAAGGCTGTTATAAGTAAAAAAATTAAATGTTGCCAATTTAATCACATATCTTATCATTATAATAGCCAAATAATTAACAAAAGTTACAATTAAAGTCCGCATCTGTTGTCGAAATATCCACAGGTGCATTAACACAAGATTTGTGAAACCAATTTGTGCATATATCACATTGTACCATGACGGTATCGACACATCCCGGCAAGTTACAAATACATAAATGTATATGATAGGTTTATTGGGAAAAGGGGTTACATTTATATTGATGTTTGGTTCACCCTCCAAATATAATGTTGCTTCAGTTTATTGATTGGTTGAGTCGTGCTGTGAAGATTCGCAACAGGGCTCAATTATCAATATACTTAACTATTATCACTAGGATTTGAATCGAATTATTATCATTTTGACTATATATGTTATACTATTATTATTACTAGCTTAAACATACTGCTGAAATTATGTCACGTTGATATCTAAAATGTATATACACTTATGATGTAACAAGAAACATGTATGTTTACGTTACGAAATAAAGAAATTTGAATCTTGAATCTTTATAATTTGTTTGGAATGACACTCGTACACAATAGTAATTAACAGTGTATGGTCACGCATCCTTAATTGATTTGGCAAGCTTAAACACCCTTCAAAGGAAACAGCGGCCAGGTTAGGTGTATACTGTAGAGTAAAAAGCGAACGGCACAGGTATTGGTTTTCTCTGGAGCATTTAATCCTTTTATAATGCAAATGAATTCAAAAGCCTCTGAAGTCTGAAGCATGTTTCTTTTAAAGTGCTCATATAAATAGTAGTACTGCCTTTTTCTCGATATTTTCTACATGATTTCAATTACTCTTTCATTTGATAGCTGTTTTCTTTAGCTCACCTGAGCACGAAGTGCTGAAAGTTAGTTATTGTGATCTCCTTTTGTCCGGCGTCTGTCGTCCGTCAACATCTTCTCCTCAGTAACGAGTGGGTCAATTGGGATGAAACTTCACAGAAAGCATCCTCTCATTGACCTCACCAGAATTCCTTCAAATGTTTGTGATTCATGCAGAATTATGGTTTCCATGGCAACGAAAATAAAAACTTTAAAATTCTTTTTCTACCAAACTGGTTGGCAGATTTTCAAATTATTTTAAAGAAGTGTTCCTTGGCCGCCAGGGAGCGGGGCTTTTTTGCCTCATATGGCTATAGTGCAAACTCAAAAAAATCTTCTCCTCCAAAAGTGTCTGGCCGATTTTCAAATAATTTTGTAGAAATGTTCCTAGGGTGACCCTCTATCAGATTCCTTCCAGCCAAGTTGATTGGTCGAAAAATATGGCCGCCAGCGGGCGGGGCTTTTTCGCCTAATATGGCTATAGTAAAAACTTGAAAAATCTTCTCTTCCAAAAGTGTTTTGCCAATTTTCAATTCTTTTTGTAGAAATGTTCATTGGGAGAACATCTATCAGATTCCTCCAAGCCATGTTGATTGGTCGAAAAGCATGGCCGCCAGGGGACAGGGCTATTTGGCCTTATATGGCTATAGTGAAAACTTGAAAAATCTCTTGTTAAACAGGAAGCTTTTGAGTAAGATTTTAGAAAACCTTTGGTCAATTTGATTTTTTTGGTAACAAAAATTGGTAAATACTTAGATGAGTGAGTCGGGGCCATAATGGTTATCCATTTGTTTTACATGTCTTTTGAAACTTGGAAATTAAATATAATATTCACATGTATGTCTCATGATTTATTTTTATAGACAACTAAAATGGCATTTAATTTTAACGGATCCGTCATTTATTCTTTTACCCGAAGTTGTAATATTTATAAACAATGCATAGTTTATAAATCACACATCTATGCAAAGGTAAATGTTTGAACAGTTTTATGTACCCAAACAAATTCAGTGCCTTCGGCGCTTTGATTATATACTGTCATAATAACATATTACTTAAATCTCTTAGTTGTAAAAACAATTGTTATTATCAAGACACATAAAAATGGACACTTCAAATTCACAGGTGACAAGTTGTTTAATTAGTCATTGCTTTAATTTATTTTTTTCCATGCACTGTTAAATTGTTCTTTTCCTAATACGTTTTGTAATCATATTAGGTCTTTGAATATATAAAAGCTGGAACAAGTTCATTTTCGCATTCGCACCCCACCCACCTATCTACATACACGACATTAGTAAGCGATCAAAATAGATCTAGTCATTACCAGATACAGTCGAGCCTCGTTAAATCGGACGCCGTTAATCCGGAAAATTCGCGATCCGGACATAAAATTCATTTTTACATTTTTAAATGAAAATGGAAGTATCAAGACATAAACATATTTGTTTGAAATTTGTATGACTAAAAAGAATTAAAAATAGACTCTCCGATTATAACTTATAAAATTTCCTTAGAAAATAGGAAATACGGTAAAAAATGGACTTAAAAATAAAAAAATCGCGATTTTCCAATAATTTACATGGAATAAAGAAGGAATGCATGTTGTCTATTAAAATAAAAAAAGGAAGTATCAGGCAGTTAATCTATTTTTTTATATCTTTACATTAAATGAAAGCAGACATATTGACCTTATAGAAAAAAACTTATAATATATTGTCATCAAAAAAATTAATGACTTTATATCAATTTTAAAGATCTGTCCCTATATAAATCCATATAGCCTAAATACAAGGTCATAAAAGGTTAGTGTAAATTGTATCGATTTCAAGGGGAGTAACTCTCTCGATTAAGCCAGTCACTTTACCAAAATAGTGTAGTATGCTTAGTTTCATCTCCGTACGATAGTCTTCGTAGTCTGTGTGCATACCCTTAGCCTTTCATCTGCGTTCAAAAGCCGCTGTAGTCTGTGTACATACGCTTAGTTTCATCTGCGTACAATAGTCTTTGTAGTCTGTGTGCATACCCTTAGCCTTTCATCTGCGTTCAATAGCCGGCGTAGTCGGTGTACATACGCTTAGTTTCATTTTCGTACAATAGCCTGCGTAGTCTGTGTGCATGCGCTTAGTTTCATATGCGTACAATAGTCTTCGTAGTCCGTGTTCATACGCTTAGTTTCATATGCGTACACTAGCCTGCGTGGCCTGTGTGCATACGCTTAGTTTCATCTGCGTACAATAGTCTTCGTAGCCTTGTGCATACGCTTAGTTTCATCAGAGGCGATTTGGGGGTCATACTGCATCTGCGTACAATAGCCTTCGTAGTCTGTGTACATACGCTTAGTTTCATCAGAGGCGATTTGGGGGTCATACTGCATCTGCGTACAATAGTCTTCGTAGTCTGTGTACATACCCTTAGTTACAGCTAAGTACAATAGCCTTCGTAGTATGTGTGCATACCCTTAGCTTTTCATCTGCGTACAATATTCTTCGAAGTCTGTGTACATACGCTTAGTTTCATCTGCGTACACTAGCTTGCGTAGTCTGTGTGCTTGCGCTTAGTTTCATCTGCGTACAATAGCCTGCGTGGTCTGTGTGCATGTGCTTAGTTACATCTGCGTACAATATCCTGCGTAGTCTATGTGCACACGCTTAGTTTTATCTGCGTACAATAGCATGCGTAGTCTGTGTGCATACGCTTAGTTACATCTTCGTACAATAGCCTGCGTAGTCTGTTGGCATAAGCTTAGTTTCGTCTCCCTACAATAGCCTGCGTAGTCTGTGTGCATACATACGCTTAGTTTCATCAGGGTCTGGACTGTCTGCCTCTATCCTAGAAATACCTTTAAACGCGTATTATCTTACTAGAACAAATAAAGTAATATCTATAGTTAAACGGCATGGCTTCTTTAACCCTTTCCTACATACAGTAAATCTGCAGCAGACGACTTTGAAAATGTCTAATTATTGAAAAAAGTTGAAAACATTGTGGCAAAAGGAGAAAATGCTTGTTTTGAAGAATTTCTCATTTTGTCATGATGATTTCAAAAGTTATCTGCTGCAGATGCGTCAAAATGCGTCTATAGGTGAGAGAAAGGGCTAAATGATGCCAATTGAGTGTGTAAGCAATGATCGCCACGCGAGACTCCAATATAATGCAATATCTGTCAAAACATATGGAATAAATGATGATGATTGTGTTACAACGGTAAATGAGTTGTCCTTCAGAAATACATTAAAATAATGCTATTCGCGACGAACTGTATAGAACGCAATACGTTTACAGACGAGTGCATCTCTTTACTAGTCTCTGCACTGCTCGCCTAAAAGTTACATGCGTAGTCGGGAATCCGCCGTGGCCGAGTGGTAATTAAGTGTTGGGGATTTGGAACCGGGCGTCGCGGGTTCGATCCCCATTTGCGGCGGTCATTGTGGAGTGCACTTGGGCAAGGCACGTTTCCTAGCCTAGTTCTGTTTTGTTTACCAAGGGATTAGAATACGTGAACTGCCGCCGTGTTATAACTGAAATAATGTTGAAAATGGCGTTTAACCTCAATAGAATAAATACAAACTTAGTCCAGACGTGAACCATATAGCATGCATACGTAGACAGTAACATTCAATTGTCAAAAATACCAAAGGCTAGTATTCCAACAACTCAAATTTTAATGACAGTACCTATGGGATGTCTGTCTGTAGCATTCTGGCAGTTTATTGAAGTTGATAACATTTAAAACAAAAATTAATTAGCTTAAGTGGAGTGTCATTTCTTAAATGTCAAATCACTGCTAAGTTCCCTATGTAATTGTGCAATAATACCCATGATATTTAGCGTACATAAAAATGTCAATCTGTTCCACGATTGAAACCTTTACGGAACAACAGCAAAATCGGGCGATTATGGCGTTCAATCTCTGTTTGGGCATTGCACGAGCGGGGGTCCAGGAAAACCAACATTTCCATCATAAGTACACGTATGGAAAACGATCTGATTACGCATCCTAGCTTAAGGATTTAAAAGAGCCGCTCCTCGAGAAAACCAACATTATTGACTTTGCGTTAAGTATCGGATCAGGTTAAGCATGCCGCGCAGACTAACCCAGACAGACACGTTTTGCCTCCTGTGGATTTTCTGTTTCAGGAATCATTACTCTATACCTCTATCCTCCTGATATGGCATGTGTCGATCCGGCTGATCTGGGTCGATACATTACGCAATGACCATCATGTTTTTCTGGTGGAACGGCTTATTAATGAATTCAGTTGAACAGAAGTTTCTTGATAACTACTGCGAATTATTAGCGAGCAATGCAAAGCTAGGTCCTGCTGTGCATTGATTGCCAACAAGTCAGCGAGGTTTAACTCTTTCCCACATACTGCAGCAGACGACTGTGAAAACATTTAGTCAAAAACATTGAAACATTTCTATAAATGAAAGAACAACTATTGAATAGAAGTGATAATATTATGACAAAAGGAGAAATTTCTCATCATAAGCAATTTCGCCTTTTTGTCACAGTGTTTTTAAAAGTAAATGGTTCTTCAGCATGGATTCGCAGGGAGGTGTTTTTAAAAGTAAATGGTTCTTCAGCATGGATTCGCAGGGAGGTGTTTTTAAAAGTAAATGGTTCTTCAGCATGGATTCGCTGGGAGGTGTTTTTAAAAGTAAATGGTTCTTCAGCATGGATTCGCTGGGAGGTGTTTTTAAAAGTAAATGGTTCTTCAGCATGGATTCGCTGGGAGGTGTTTTTAAAAGTAAATGGTTCTTCAGCATGGATTCGCTGGGAGGTGTTTTTAAAAGTAAATGGTTCTTCAGCATGGATTCGCTGGGAGGTGTTTTTAAAAGTAAATGGTTCTTCAGCATGGATTCGCTGGGAGGTGTTTTTAAAAGTAAATGGTTCTTCAGCATGGATTCGCTGGGAGGTGTTTTTAAAAGTAAATGGTTCTTCAGCATGGATTCGCTGGGAGGTGTTTTTAAAAGTAAATGGTTCTTCAGCATAGATTCGCTGGGAGGTGTTTTTAAAAGTTGTCTGCTGTCGGAAAAGGTTCTTCAGCATAGATTCATAAGGAGGTGTAATAACGTTGAGGTTGGTTTTCATGGAGCACCGCTGCAGTGTTGCGTAATATTTTAGGTTATTGCATCTGTACGGGATAATATGGTGTTGAACGAGTTCTTTCGGCAGAGTTGAGCGAGCTTCCGAACGAGTCCGAAGCGAGTCCGGTACGAGTCAAGAACGAGTTCCAAAACAATAGTTTCATATTCATGCAATAGCCTTAATATTGTTTACAATGTAGTTTGTATTTGTATATTTTTATATTGTTCCATATGCCGATATTAAATGCAAAATACGAAATCAAAGTATCCAATAATGCGCAATGTGGCGAAAATGGCCAAATAATCCACTTCCCTTTTTTTTAACGTTGTTGCGGCTGTTCCGTATGAACGGTTAGAAAAGCTGTAGTCACACTGTAGTCAAACTGTTATCACACTGTTATCACACTGAAGTCACACTGTAGTCACACTGTAGTTACACTGTAGTCACAATGTAGGCACACTGTAGTATTCTGTAATTATATTGTAATCACATTGTAGTCACACTGCAATCATACTGTAGTCAAACTGTAGTAACACTGTAGTCATAATGTAATCACACTGTTGTCACACTGTAGCCAAACTGTAGTCACATTGTAGTCATACTGTAATCACACTGTAGTCATAAAGTAGTCACACTGTAGTCACACTGTAGCCACACTGTAATCACACTGTAATCACACTGTAGTTACACTGTAGTAACACTGAAGTCACACTGTAGTCATACTGTAATCACAATATAGTCACACTTTAATCAAACTGTAGTCACACTGTAGTCACACTATAGTCACACTGTAGTCACACTGTAGTCACAGAAGTCACACAAGTCACACTGTAGGCGTACTCTAGGGACACTGTAATCACACTGTAGTCATACTGTAGTCACACTGTAGTTACACTAAAGTCACACTGTAGTCATACTGTAATCACAATATAGTCACACTTTAATCAAACTGTAGTCACACTGTAGTCATACTGTAATTACACTGTAGTCACACTGTAGTTACACTGTAATCATACTGTAGTCACACTGTAGTCACACTGTGTTCACACCGTAGCAGCCTTGCCAGAGGCTTCATTCACAGAAACACAAAATACAACCTAACACTTTCCCACCCGCAGCCTCATTTTGATGCATCTGCAGCAGACGACTTTTAAAAAAATTGTGACAAAATAATTAACAGCTTATAACGATTTCAACTATATTCAATTATTATTTCCTCTACAGAGATTTGCCTTTTTTATTCACAATTTCAAAGTCATCTGCGGCAGATTCGTTGTATAGGGGAAAGCGTTTAACATATACTACAGTGAAAAGGTTGATTACATCTCCTGAGTGCGTAATGTATACCGTAATGAAAGGCCAACGTCGCATACCCCTTGATATTTTAATGGCGCTATAATGTGTAATATAAAAATAATGGAACGACTATCGAGGGCGTCGAAGATGTTGAAATGTTTAATACAGTTATGTATGTACCACACTATTTGGTAGTTTATAAATAATATCAACAGCAACAACAATAACAACAATAAAAAAAGCAACAACAACAAAAACAACAATAAAAACAACAACAACAAAAACAGTAATAATAGTAATAATAATAATAATAATGATGATAATTAAATAACAGATAGAAGAAATGAAGGAAGACATTCATTAGTCGCCGGGCAGAAGCCCGCGACTTCTATTTTTAATAGGTTTTCGGAAATGACATGTAAGGGGGGGTTATTATTAGATTATTTTTTTTAAATGTCTTGAACATATTACAATTGCGTTTGTTTAAAAACACTAAGTTATGACACATCTAAAATGAAATAAATATTCCGATGTTTTAAGTATGTGCAGTTTTTTTTATTTTGACTGGCATTTACGTTTTTGTGTTTTATTTACGAAGACAAAACAGTCCCTATTAGCTAGACTGTGATAGTTTATTTTCATAAACTATGTAATCAAAAGGCGATAACTACAAACCTTTACGTCGCACAGTCTAATTTGTTAATATACGCGCACCTGCGCAGCAGACTATCGATATGAAAATCACGTCAAATTCTCCTTTTAATAGATAAGTATCAACATAAACTGGTAACAGAAACAAAAATAAGAATCATTTGTGAAAATATGTCTCAAATATAAGCCTGTTTATCGGTCGTGAATGTCGAAACGCCTTTTTCTTAGTTCGTGACCTAGTTTCATATTGCCAAAATGTAAACAAAGCGAAGTAACCGGAAGTAAAATGTAAACTTAGAAAAGTGACTTGTTTATGCAGACAAAAAATGTGGCACGACAAATTGATTTCTTAAACGTCACGAAACGAGTGCATGGGTCGAATATAGGAAAAAGACAGATAGTAGTGGAATAAAACATGCACTAAAGCTTTGCCTGATGTTTCTTCGATGTCTGACACTACGACTCGATCTTGAGGGTCAACATTTCGAAAGAATGCTCAAACACCTTATTTCAGATAGATAGCTAATATTACACACTTAAATGATTAAATATATGTGGAATTAAATGATTATTTTGCTTGAAACAAATTAAGAGAAGAACAAACTCTGATAAACAATAGATTTAGAAATAAAGAAAATCTGCTCTTTCGCACCCAATTAATTTCATTCTTGCCACCTATTAAATAGTAATGGGAACTCGCAACTGGCATTTCTCTTGCGCCAAACATATATTGTATTCATCAACGATTTAGATAAACAATTTAGTTGATATGTTGTTTCAAGTGTGGTCTACTTTTTAAACATATGAGGATAAATCTTAACATCTGTGAAATATTTATTATAATTATTATTAAAAAGGAGGAAGTTCATGTCTTCAGCAATTTAACCGTTTTCTCAATGTTTTAAGCGTTTAAAAGTTTTCATTATTGCTTCAGACATGGAAAGGGTTTAATAGCTTTTTATTGCATGTAGATTTAAATCCCAAAATGTATTAATTTGTTGTGGTTTTATTGACAAATACAAAACATCCAAAATCCTGACCAAAAGAAATCCTGAAATATGTAGATCTATGTGGAATTCTAAAAATCCTGGAATTAGTCCGTATGAAAACATTATGTGTATGTTTAGACTAATGAAAGTCAAGAATACATGTGTGTTAAAAAATAAATCAATGCAGTCTTTTCCGGCGACATTGATGCCTTGCATCAACTTTCTCTTGTTGTCTACTTTGTAAACTATCTTTCCCCCGGTACGGACACCATGTACCTACTCTGTGTGTCTGTCTCTTTGTATGATGTTAAGTCGCTTTCAAATACATTTTAGTTATATCACAACGTTTCAAGTGAGTTAGCAGCTGTAGTACTCGTTCATTTATCCCGAAACTCGCCATTCAGTCGTCAGCCAAGTTGGGAAAGCCATGTTTCTTCCAGTTTTAAAGTTCGTGGTATGTCGGGAATCGAACCCGCGACCTCTCGCAGCTAATTCAGCTACTACACCATCGAGGCAGTCACTTACTCTGTGTTAACAAAGGAAGAGAATAAACAATATGTTCGCTATTATTGCTTGTTAGGTATGTACAGCGGACACAAGATAACTCGAACAAGACTTAGTGATAATACGAATATCTCGTTTAATTCAAACCAATTCAAGTGATTATTCGAATATATCGTTTACTTTAAACCAATTCAAGTGGTAATTCGAATATGTCGTTTACTTCAAACCAATTCAAGTGATAATTCGAATATATCGTTTACTTTAAACCAATTCAAGTGATACTTCGAACACCTTGTTTACTTAAAACCAAATCAAGTGATAATTCGAATATATCGTTTACGTCAAACCAATTCAAATGATAATTCGAATATATCGTTTACATCAAACCAATCTGTTTTTAAAAGCAACGTAGCAGCAGTTTCGATTGTTGAGTCGAACAACCAGAACTATGCGCTTTTATCTTGATATTTATTTATCGCAGGATTGTTTTTCATAATAAACTTTTAAATATAAATGAATAACTTCAGCGCCTGCCTCCGGTGCGGGTGGTCAAGGGTTCGAAATCCTGTCGGGTTATAACCAATGACTTTTAAAATGGAAGTAATGGATTTCCCTCTGTGATGTTCAGGATTGTGGGGTTAACATTACGATCAACTCTCTAGTGTCAGATTAAGGGACCAGTTGTACTGGTAATTCACCCTGGAAACGCAGTGATATAACTAACAAGTGTTGAAAGCAGAAGTTCAGGGTTATTGAGTTAACATTACGATCAACTCTCTAGTGTCAGATTAAGGGACCAGTTGTACTGTTAATTCACCCTGGAAACGCAGTGATATAACTAACAAGTTTTGAAAGTAGACGTTCAGGGTTATTGAGTTAACATTACGATTAAGTCTATAGAGTCAGAGTGAGGGACCAGTTGTACTGGTAATTCACCCTGGAAACGCAGTGATATAACTAACAAGTGTTGAAAGCAGAAGTTCAGGGTTATTGAGTTAACATTACGATCAACTCTCTAGTGTCAGATTAAGGGACCAGTTGTACTGGTAATTCACCCTGGAAACGCAGTGATATAACTAACAAGTTTTGAAAGTAGACGTTCAGGGTTATTGAGTTAACATTACGATTAAGTCTATTGAGTCAGAGTGAGGGACCAGTTGTACTGGTAATTCACCCTGGAAACGCAGTGATATAACTAACAAGTTTTGAAAGTAGACGTTCAGGGTATTGAGTTAACATTACGATTAAGTCTATATAGTCAGAGTGAGGGATCAGTTGTACTGGTAATTCACCCTGGAAACGCAGTGATATAACTAACAAGTTTTGAAAGTAGACGTTCAGGGTTATTGAGTTAACATTACGATTAAGTCTATAGAGTCAGAGTGAGGGACCAGTTGTACTGGTAATTCACCCTGGAAACGCAGTGATATAACTAATAAGTTTTGAAAGTAGACGTTCAGTGTTATTGAGTTAACATTACGATTAAGTCTATTGAGTCAGAGTGAGGGACCAGTTGTACTGGTAATTCACCCTGGAAACGCAGTGATATAACTAATAAGTTTTGAAAGTAGACGTTCAGGGTTATTGAGTTAACATTACGATTAAGTCTATAGAGTCAGAGTGAGGGACCAGTTGTACTGGTAATTCACCCTGGAAACGCAGTGATATAACTAATAAGTTTTGAAAGTAGACGTTCAGGGTTATTGAGTTAACATTACGATTAAGTCTATTGAGTCAGAGTGAGGGACCAGTTGTACTGGTAATTCACCCTGGAAACGCAGTGATATAACTAATAAGTTTTGAAAGTAGACGTTCAGGGTTATTGAGGTAACATTACGATTAAGTCTATAGAGTCAGAGTGAGGGACCAGTTGTACTGGTAATTCACCCTGGAAACGCAGTGATATAACTAATAAGTTTTGAAAGTAGACGTTCAGGGTTATTGAGTTAACATTACGATTAAGTCTATAGAGTCAGAGTGAGGGACCAGTTGTACTGGTAATTCACCCTGGAAACGCAGTGATATAACTAACAAGTTTTGAAAGTAGACGTTCAGGGTTATTGAGTTAACATTACGATTAAGTCTATTGAGTCAGAGTGAGGGACCAGTTGTACTGGTAATTCACCCTGGAAACGCAGTGATATAACTAACAAGTTTTGAAAGTAGACGTTCAGGGTTATTGAGTTAACATTACGATTAAGTCTATAGAGTCAGAGTGAGGGACCAGTTGTACTGTTAATTCACCCTGGAAACGCAGTGATATAACTAACAAGTTTTGAAAGTAGACGTTCAGGGTTATTGAGTTAACATTACGATTACGTCTATAGAGTCAGAGTGAGGGACCAGTTGTACTGGTAATTCACCCTGGAAACGCAGTGATATAACTAACAAGTTTTGAAAGTAGACGTTCAGGGTTATTGAGTTAACATTACGATTAAGTCTATTGAGTCAGAGTGAGGGACCAGTTGTACTGGTAATTCACCCTGGAAACGCAGTGATATAACTAACAAGTTTTGAAAGTAGACGTTCAGGGTATTGAG
Organism: Serripes groenlandicus; assembly: GCA_031761405.1. NCBI lineage: Eukaryota > Metazoa > Mollusca > Bivalvia > Cardiida > Cardiidae > Serripes > Serripes groenlandicus. The sequence continues at coordinate 31,930,587 of JASEVX010000006.1, forward strand.
TTAACATTACGATTAAGTCTATATAGTCAGAGTGAGGGATCAGTTGTACTGGTAATTCACCCTGGAAACGCAGTGATATAACTAACAAGTTTTGAAAGTAGACGTTCAGGGTTATTGAGTTAACATTACGATTAAGTCTATAGAGTCAGAGTGAGGGACCAGTTGTACTGGTAATTCACCCTGGAAACGCAGTGATATAACTAATAAGTTTTGAAAGTAGACGTTCAGGGTTATTGAGTTAACATTACGATTAAGTCTATTGAGTCAGAGTGAGGGACCAGTTGTACTGGTAATTCACCCTGGAAACGCAGTGATATAACTAATAAGTTTTGAAAGTAGACGTTCAGGGTTATTGAGTTAACATTACGATTAAGTCTATAGAGTCAGAGTGAGGGACCAGTTGTACTGGTAATTCACCCTGGAAACGCAGTGATATAACTAATAAGTTTTGAAAGTAGACGTTCAGGGTTATTGAGTTAACATTACGATTAAGTCTATTGAGTCAGAGTGAGGGACCAGTTGTACTGGTAATTCACCCTGGAAACGCAGTGATATAACTAATAAGTTTTGAAAGTAGACGTTCAGGGTTATTGAGGTAACATTACGATTAAGTCTATAGAGTCAGAGTGAGGGACCAGTTGTACTGGTAATTCACCCTGGAAACGCAGTGATATAACTAATAAGTTTTGAAAGTAGACGTTCAGGGTTATTGAGTTAACATTACGATTAAGTCTATAGAGTCAGAGTGAGGGACCAGTTGTACTGGTAATTCACCCTGGAAACGCAGTGATATAACTAACAAGTTTTGAAAGTAGACGTTCAGGGTTATTGAGTTAACATTACGATTAAGTCTATTGAGTCAGAGTGAGGGACCAGTTGTACTGGTAATTCACCCTGGAAACGCAGTGATATAACTAACAAGTTTTGAAAGTAGACGTTCAGGGTTATTGAGTTAACATTACGATTAAGTCGATTGAGTCAGAGTGAGGGACCAGTTGTACTGGTAATTCACCCTGGAAACGCAGTGATATAACTAAAAGGTGTTCAATGCGGCGTCAAAACACAATATAACACTCCCCCTTTCCCTCATACCACGAATCTGCAGCAGACAACTTTGTAAACATACCTGAAAACATTTGGGACTCCCTTTAAATGACATTACAATAATTGAATATAATTGAAAGCGTTGTAAGAAAAGAAGAAATTACTCATTTTTAGCAATTTCTTCTTTTGTTGCCATGTTTTCAAAAAATCGCCAGCTACAGAGGCGCCAGAAAGCGTCTATATAAGGGAAAGGATTAAACAATACAGAAACACGAAGCTGAAAATACCTAAATAAATTGAGCATAGCTTGAACATGTAGATAGCCTATCCACGTCGATAGCTCGAACACATCGATAGCTCGAACACCTCGATAGCTCAAACATGTCGATAGCTCGAACACGTCGATGGCTTAAAAACGTCGATAGCTCGAAAACATCGATAGCTCGAACACTTCGATGGTTCGAACACGTCGATATATCGAACACTTCGATAGCTCGAACACATCAATAGATCGAATAAGTCGATAGCTCGAACACGCCGATAGATATAACACGTCGATAGCTCAAACACGTCGATAGCTATAACACGCCGATAGCTCGAACACGTCGATGGCTTAAACACGTCGATAGCTCGAAAACATCGCTAGCTCGAACACATCGATAGCTATAACACGCCGATAGCTATAACACGTCGATAGCTATAACACGCCGATAGCTCAAACACGTCGATAGCTCGAACACGCCGATAGCTATAACACGCCGATAGCTATAACACGTCGATAGCTATAACACGTCGATAGCTCGAACACGTCGATAGCTCGAACACGTCGATAGCTCGAACACGTCGATAGCTCGAACACGCCGATAGCTATAACACGTCGATAGCTCTAACAAGTCGATAGCTCTAACATGTCGATAGCTCTAACACGTCGATAGCTATAACACGTCGATAGCTCTAACAAGTCGATAGCTCTAACACGTCGATAGCTCGAACAAGTCCATAGCTATAACACGCCGATAGCTATAACACGTCGATAGCTATAACACGCCGATAGCTATAACACGCCGATAGCTAAACACGTCGATAGCTATAACACGCCGATAGCTATAACACGCCGATAGCTCGAACACGCCGATAGCTATAACACGCCGATAGATATAACACGCCGATAGCTATAACACGCCGATAGCTATAACACGTCGATAGCTATAACACGTCGATAGCTCGAACACGTCGATAGTTATAATACGCCGATAGCTCGAACACGTCGATGGCTTAAACACGTCGATAGCTCGAAAATATCGATAGCTCGAAAACATCGATAGCTAGAACACGTCGATACCTATAACACGCCGATAGCTATAACACGCCGATAGCTCGAACACGTCGATAGCTATAACACGCCGATAGCTATAACACGTCGATAGCTACAACACGTCGATAGCTCAAACACGTCGATAGCTATAACACGCTGATAGCTATAACACGCCGATAGCTATAACACGCCGATAGCTATAACACACCGATAGCTATAACACACCGATAGCTGTAACACGTCGATAGCTACAACACGTCGATAGCTCGAACACGTCGATAGCTATAACACGTCGATTGCTATAACAAGCCGATAGCTATAACACGCCGATAGCTATAACACGCCGATAGCTATAACACGTCGATAGCTCTAACAAGTCGATAGCTATAACACGCCGATAGCTATAACACGTCGATAGCTCTAACAAGTCGATAGCTCTAATACGCCGATAGCTATAACACGCCAATAGCTATAACACGTCGATAGTTATAACACATCGATAGCTCGAACACGTCGATAGCTATAACACGCTGATAGCTATAACACGCCGATAGCTATAACACGCCGATTGCTATAACACGCCGATAGCTATAACACACCGATAGCTATAACACACCGATAGCTCGAACACGCCGATAGCTATAACACGCCGATAGATATAACACGTCGATAGCTATAACACGTCGATAGATCGAACACGTCGATAGATCGAACACGTCGATAGATCGAACACGTCGATAGATCGAACACGTCGATAGCTCGAACACGTCGATAGCTAAAACACGCCGATTGCTATAACACGCCGATAGATATAACACGCCGATAGCTAACAAGTCGATAGCTATAACACACCGATAGCTATAACACGCCGATAGCTATAACACGTCGATAGCTATAACACACCGATAGCTATAACACGTCGATAGCTATAACACGCCGATAGCTATAACACGCCGATAGCTATAACACGTCGATAGCTATAACACGCTATAACACGCTATAACACGCCGATAGCTCGAACACGTCGATAGCTATAACACGCTGATAGCTATAACACGCCGATATCTATAACACGCCGATAGCTCGAACACGTCGATAGCTCAAACCCGCCGATTGCTCGAGCACGTCCATAGTTTGAATACGTTGATATCCCGAACACGTTGATAGTTCGAACACGTCGTTTGTTCGAGCACGTCGATAGCTTGAATACGTCGATATCCCGAACACGTCGATAGTTCGAACACGTCGATAGATCGAACACTTCGATAGCTCGAACACGTCGATAGCTCGAACACGTCGATAGCTCGAACACGTCGAAAGTTCGAGCACGTCGATAGTTTGAATACGTCGATATCCCGAACACGTCCATAGCTCGAACCCGCCGAAAACACGTCGGCGGCTCGAACACGTCGATAGTTCGAACATGTCGATAAATCGAATACTTCGATAGCTAGAACAAATCAATAGCTCGATCCTGCCGATATCTTTAACACGTCATTAGAATGAACACACCGATAGCTCGAACACGTCGATAACTCAAACTAGCCGATAGCTCGAACACGTCGATAGCTCGAACACGTCGATAGCCTGAACACGCCGATAGCTCGAACACGTCGATAGCTCAAACTAGCCGATAGCTCGAACACGCCGATATATTCAACACGTCGATAGCTCAAACACACCGATAGCTCAAACACGTCGATAGCTCAAACACACCGATAGCTCAAACACGTCGATAGCTCAAACACGTCGATAGCTCGAACACACCGATAGCTCAAACACGTCGATAGCTCGAACACGTCGATAACTCAAACACGCCGATAGCTCAAACACGTCGATAGCTCGAACACGTCGATAGCCTGAACACGCCGATAGCTCGAACACGTCGATAGCTCAAACTAGCCGATAGCTCGAACACGCCGATATATTCAACACGTCGATAGCTCAAACACACCGATAGCTCGAACACGTCGATAGCTCAAACACACCGATAGCTCAAACACGTCGATAGCTCAAACACGTCGATAGCTCAAACACGCCGATAGCTCAAACACACCGATAGCTCAAACACGCCGATAGCTCAAACACGTCGATAGCTCAAACACGTCGATATATTCAACACGTCGATAGCTCAAACACGCCGATGGCTCAAACACACCGATAGCTCAAACACGCCGATAGCTCAAACACGCCGATAGCTCAAACACGTCGATAGCTCAAACACGCCGATAGCTCAAACACACCGATAGCTCAAACACGCCGATAGCTCAAACACACCGATAGCTCAAACACGTCGATAGCTCAAACACGTCGATAGCTCAAACACGTCGATAGCTCAAACACGCCGATAGCTCAAACACGCCGATAGCTCAAACACGCCGATAGCTCAAACACGCCGATAGCTCAAACACACCGATAGCTCAAACACGCCGATAGCTCAAACACGCCGATAGCTCAAACACACCGATAGCTCAAACGCGTCGATAGCTCAAACACGCCGATAGCTAGAACACGTCAATAGCTCACACTAGCCGATAGCTCGAATGAGTCTCTTTCGACTCCGAGTTATTGTGATTCCACTGTCCACTTTCCCACATACACACGCTTTTTTACTCTTTTACAGCAGACGACATTTTAAAACATTTTGACAAAGTGTTTTCAACTCTATTCAATGATTAATGTTACATTAATAGATGTTTTCAATAATTTCGCCTTAATGTTTTCAAAGTCGTCTGCTTTAGATTCGTTGTATGTGGGAAAGGGATAAACACTTTCTGATTAATCCACGGTAAATTTAATTCACAACTTAAGGTATACATTTCACTTTCCAATCGTTTCAATGTTCTGTCTTTCAATTCAGTTCTCCGAAATACTTTAAGAATGGCTTTCTCTCCTTGGCGGGGGTTGCGCGGTAAGCATTACGACTGACTGGCTGGTGTCAGGATAAATGGACTAGAAGTAATGGTAACTTACCCAGGAAATGCCGTGATATATAACTGAAACAGTGCTGAATGCGGCGTTAAACAACAAACAAACAGTTCTTCCAAAACCGGGAAAAATTCAAAATTTGCAAAATTAAAGTATTTGGTCAGATACAATGGTAATTTATAGCACTGATATTTTGAATCTATATGATAAACTCCCCTATAAATGATAAATTATTCATGTTAGTCTCTCTTTGCAATTGGAAATAAAAAGGTCATATTTATATACAAATCGGAAAATTCTTAGGCGCATGCTCAGGTTTGTAATTGTCGGTTCCAAAATTGTGACGGTTTTTTTTTGTGTGCGTGTGTTCGTTTTTTGTGTGTGTGTGTGTTCGGTTTTTGTGTGTGCTGTGTTCTGGCTGAAACTGTTTCACAAAATACCAACACTTAAAGTCGTCGGTCAATAGTAATTATTAATCTTCTTATTTGAGTTATGATACTCGTAAATATATATATTTCTTTTGTGCAAATGACATTAGTATGATGTTTAGCAGTGTGACAATATAATGAATGTATATTCTCTTTAATTTTCTAGTATATGAATAATCATTTATATCAAAGGATGTGAAACTGTTTCAGTGGAATCGTTGATCGAAAGAATCAAAGCACTGAAAGTAATAGTGGGACGGTTGCGTTGGTAATCGTAAATTAAGGCTTTAACCCACCAGTACTTTCAGTGCTTTGACCGACCAATACTGTCAGTGAATTCACATCATCTTTTTGGCTTGAAAATTACTCCGCTTAGAAATATTTGTTTCGGTGGAGCTGCCTGTGTTATGAGAAACGTAGTTACTAAAAAACGTTTATTAATTGTGTAGTTTACTGACTCTGGAGCAGATGTCTGTCGCTAACCGTCTCAAAAATAGAACTGTGAAATTAATGTACATACCAAAAAGTTGATATCGTTCTAATGTTCAATTCTCTGACATATCTGAATAATTTCAAACATTTCAAAAATGTCAGCAAAAACTGAAGACTCAATTCGTGTTAGTGACTCTGATACATTGATAGAATTACGAAAAGACTTCGAAACTAAACTGAAAGAGTTAGAGCTTAAACTTGGAGTTAGTACTAAAACTGAAACACCAGTGTTAACATCAAGTGAGCATCTTGGCAATGGACAAGATGAAAACCGATCTATTTCTGACAGAAAGATATCTTTCGTCGATTACATAAAGGGATACACGGCAGCCAGTACGTTACACGGACTTCCCAATATAACGACGGCGACCCAGATCTGGTTGCGGATATTCTGGTTTCTCTTTATGGCAGGTAAACAAAGCAATAACCATTTACCCGAAACAGACGAAACGTTCAACAATATTGTTCTAAAGAAGAAAGTTCCATGTTCAAAATCGGGCAACTCAATTTTTCATGTAATATTATTTTTTATAATATTTTGATAACTAATAGGCAAACAATGTGGATCTGCTGGTAAGACAGGTCGGTACGAGCTGACTCTCCTAAATCACTTTGCTGAAACCTCAATGTACCCATTGGCGCTGAAACAGCTAATTCATTGCCGGAGACGCTTAATATACGCTATTAAATAATAAAACTTTAATTTCTTGAGATTTTTCATATTTTTGCCTAGAAGTCTGCTGCAGATATGTTGTATGCGGAAAAGGGTTTAAAAGATATATTTCTTCTTTCCAGTTGCATTAGGTTTAGCGGTATGGCAGTCCGTTGGAATATTTACAGAATACTTCAGTTACCCTGTGTTAACTTTGTTCGAGATGCATAATGGCGAACAGACTTATCCACAGGTCACCATATGTAACCATAACGGATTCATGAAGAGTAAAGTTCAGAAACATCCAAGGTTTGCAGACCATCCATACTTCAATAGTAGCGACGAGAAGTATCAGCATCTAAAAAGGGAGTTGTGGTCTCTACCCGAAGAAGAAAGGGTGGCTTTAAGTCATAATGTCACAGATTTTCTTCAATTATATTCTGGTGAGTTATATATTTCAATGCTTCTGTCAAATACCACGTACACTGTTTTTAACTCTTCTAAATCTGAAAAACCTCGCTAATATATGTAATGATGTTTTGAGCCGTTCCGCGATAAAACCAACATTGTAGACTCTGTGTTAAGTATTTTAAGTATTGACCCGGATCAGCCTAAGCATACCGCGAAGGCTTACCTTGACAGACACTTTTCGCCTCCTGTGGATTTTCTAATTCAGGAATCCTTATTCTAACGTCTATCCCCCTTGAGACGGAATATGTCGGCCCAGATAAGCCTGCGCAGGCTAATCTGGGTCGATACATTACGCAGAGTCCATATTGTTGATTTTCACGTTGAATGGCTCATTTTAGTTTTTTACATTCTCCTGCGAGTTTATAACGCCTGAAACCGGAAGTACTCAATGTGAGCTATTGGGATCATGCTGCGTCTGTCGTCCGTCTCAGTTAACACTCCTGATCTTCATGGAGTGTCATCAGAGTATTTATCTCCGTCAACTCATGGTCACGTTTGGAACTGAGTCACCCAGCTGGGGATAAAAACCTAGGTCAATAGGTCAACTAAAAAAAAATACCACATTGATAATAATCCAGGTCACACTTTTCATCCAAATTGCATGAAATCCTTTTAAAAGATTATTATGTATCAATTCTCAGTCAAGTTAGAAATTCATACACGTTTATAGATGTATTTTAACTGTTTGTCCGAGTTACGATTCGTTTGATTGAGAACATCTTACAAACATTGAAAACTACAATGTGAAAAGCAATTTTCTCCAACTGTTTAAACATTCTGTATTTCAGACGACGAATGGACCTTGTTACCCCACGATGTATATGGCAACTGTTACACGTGGGTTCCAAAACTAGTTAATGTCTATACTAGGATAGAGGGTATACACATTTACATGGATCCAGACGAAATAATTAAGCAAGGCTCTGACACAAAGAGTTTAGTCTTCTTAAATGAACCAGGTATATATCCTTTGACAACTACGCAGCATTCGTTTAGGATAAAATCTGGCCACTTTGTCGACGCAGAATTGACAATGGAAGTTTTCGAACGGCTTGACGGGAAATACGGTAAGTGCCAGGACGACGAACAGACGTATTTCCAAGAAACAGGTTTGGTTTATTCTCAAGATGAGTGCAGAGTAATCTGCTTCATAAAACGATTAAAGGACAATTGTGGATGTGGAGTTATAAAGAATGCTTTTCCTGAAAAGTATAAAATTGCAAAAAGCTTTAACAATCTCACAGAGTGTACTCAAAATAGATCCTTAGATGGATGCTTCATGAAGTACATCAATAAAATTAACTATAAAGAGTGCCCATGTAAACCACGCTGTCACATGAAACGATATACCGCCTATTTTAAGGCGTCGGTACTACAAGATCGTCTAACTCATTCTGTTTGTCGTATTTGGCCTACTAAATGTCCTTTGAATGACACCAGCAAATGGATGCGATCAAACACTGCTATGCTACGTTTAAGATTTTCCGATTTGCAACACAAAGAATACAAGCAAGTACCAAGTTATCCATTATCTCGATTCTTGTCAGACCTTGGAGGCACGGTCGGTTTGTATCTGGGTGCATCGGTGCTGACTCTTTGCGAGCTGCCGCAATTAGTTATAGGGTCCATACTGTTTATTCTGACTCACAAAGTAGCAAGACGCAACATTTGATTAACATAAAATGAGCCGTCCACAGAGAAAATCAAAATTGTGGAATCTGCGTAAAGAATCGAACGTGATACCACTAAGCATGCCGCGCAGGCTAAACCGGGCAGGCGATTTTCGCCTCCTGTATATGGTCTGTTTCAGGAATTACTATACTATACCTCTATCCCCTGAGGCGGGATGTGTCGGGTCGGATAAGAATGCGCGGACTGCGTAGGCTGATCTGGGTCGATATATTACGCAGAGTCCATAATGTTGGTTTTCTTGTGGAACTGCTCAAATGGTTGTTTTTAAACATTTCCAAAACGTAGACGCTTCTTTGCGTCTTTGCAGCAGACGATTTTGGAAAACAATGTAGCAAATGGAGAAAGTGTTCATAATTGTCACACAATGTACTCTTTTAAACAATTAACCTTTTCTTTACAGATATTTTCCATTATTTTGCCTAGATGTTTTCAATGTCGTCTACTGCAGATGTATTGTATTTAGGAAAGGGTTAACCCTTCCCACCTGCAGACGCATTTTGACGCAATAGCAGCAGACGACTTTTGAAACTATTGTGGCCAAATTTGAAAATGCTCATGATGACCAATTTCTCCTTTGGTCACAATGTTTTCAACTTTATTTAACAATTAAGCTTTTTCAGGTTTTTGTCACTATGTTTTCAAAGTCGTCTGCTGTATATCTGTTGTATGTGGGAAAGGGTTTAAGTGAATCAGATCGTAAGGAACTCTTTTAAATAACAGATAATTGAGCCGAAAAAAAACCAACATTGTGGACTCTGATCGGCCCGGATCAGCCTAAGCCTGCCGCGCAGGCTTACACGGATAGGCACTTTTTGTCTCTAGATTGTCTGTTTCAGGAAATATTACTCTATACCTCTAACCTCTGCCCGGATTAGCCTGCGCGGAATGCGCAGGCTGATCTAGATCGATACAATACGCAGAGTCCATAATGTTGGTTTTTATCTTGGAATGGCTCATATGCAGCTGCTCACGCATCCGACATACAGACTCTTTCTGACGCCTCTGCAGCAGACGACTTTTGAAAACATTGTGGCAAACAAATAATTAATTTCTCCATTTGTCATAACGTTTTCAATTCAATGATTATACTTTCATTTTCAAAGATTGTCCATATCTTAGCCAAGATTATTTCCAAGTCGTCTGCTTCATACGTGTTGTATGTGGAAAAGGGTTAACTAACTGCAAAGTCGGTACGCATGTGAGTTGTATGTGCAATTTTGGTAGTTTTAATAATATATATATGTATATCAAGAGAGTAGAAATATATATATATATATATATATATATATATGGAGAGAGGGAGTACTTCCAACATAATTTTGGTATACGTATATGGTATACCAGATTGACAATGTAGTAATGTGTACGGTTATAGCTCACTTAATGTTGACTCAAACTTGTAACTGGACTGATTCTTTCTACGGGCATTGTTATACGTATATGGTATACCAGATTTACATTGAATGTTGACTCAAACTTGTAACTGGACTGATTCTTTCTACGGGCATTGTTATATGTATATGGTATACCAGATTTACATTGTAGTAGTGTGTTCGATTATAGCTCACTTAATGTTGACTCAAACTTGTAACTGGACTGATTCTTTCTACGGGCATTGTTATACGTATATGGTATACCAGATTTACATTGTAGTAGTATGTTCGATTATAGCTCACTTAATGTTGACTAAAACTTGTAACTGGACTGATTCTTTCTATGGGCATTTTTATACGTATATGGTATACCAGATTTACATTGAATGTTGACTCAAACTTGTTACTGGACTGATTCTTTCTACGGGCATTGTTATACGTATATGGTATACCAGATTTACATTGAATGTTGACTCAAACTTGTAACTGGACTGATTCTTTCTATGGGCATTTTTATTTTAATAACACACATTATCACAAATGTCTATATAAGTATAATACGAAAAGCAAAATAGAAAATACTTGCACAACTATCTGGTTATACATAAATTATGTAAGGTAATGTCTACCTAAATTTTTATTTTAGTATTTTAAAATGAATGGATTAATTATAAAATGTATTTTTTTCACATAATCATATTAAAATGCGTATTAAATGTTCAACATTTTTATCTATTTGGCTTACTGAAGTGTTCCTTCTTTTACAGGTTTTGCTTGTTGAAAGTACTTATACGGAGATTACTTAAGTGTTCCTTCTTTTACATGTTTTGCTTGTTGAAAGTACTTATACGGAGATTACTTAAATGTTTCTTCTTTTACATGTTTTGATTGTTAAATGTACTTGTACGGAGATTCTTGTGTTAAAGTCATGACATAGTTGTAATTGTCTGTATAGTTGTATCGTATTGTTTTTATGTTGTACTTTAAATATATTTCTGTATCGTATATCAATGCGTCTTGTATGTTTCAACTTTTTTACGACATAATAAATGACATGCTTGAACTCATCATGAAAAAGGGGGGAATCACGCATCATCTGAATCGAAAACCTTTCAAGAAATGAAACACATTCACTGGTTGGTCGGTAATTTCGTCAAAGGGATTTCAGGTAAATTTACAAGCCTGAAGTTATTTCCCATTAGACATGGACACATTCAGGTAAATTTACAGTCCTTAAGTTATTTTCCATTGGACATTAACACTTTCATGAACAATTTAAAGTATTTTCTAAAACCCTTGTATAACCCTATGTAAGACTTTAAGTGCGTTTAGGCGTACAGAAAGACACGCCCGCGAGATGTACGAAAACTCAGTTTTCGACCAACTCAATAAAGCAGCCGAACTAGACTATAGGGTATTCTGGAAGCTGCTTCGTCAGAAAAGTGGTAAAAACTTCGACACTTGCTCACAAATAGTAGTTGGAGAGAGTACATTTGAAACACATGAAGTAACTAACGGCTTTCGCGAATACTTCGCCCATGTATTTGACAATATGTGTACTGACGATACCATTAACAGCCTCTTAAATAATGAACTCAGTAACTATTTCAATACCCGCGGAAGTCAAATCGTCCAAACCATTACACGCGAATTCAGAACGGACGAAATCGAAAGCGTAGTCAAAATCCTCAAAAAGCGTAAATCTCCTGGGATTGACTGTATCCTTAACGAGCATGTTATACACGCAGGCAAACCGATAGTACATATACTAACATTACTGTTCAACTCTATCCTAAAGTACGAAAAGTTACCTAAAAAGTGGCAAACTAGCGTTCTTATCCCGATCTACAAGGGCAACGGAAAAAACAAATCTGACCCTTCTAGCTATCGTCCTGTCTCTCTTTTGCCCTGCTTTAGTAAACTATTTGAGAAACTACTTTTGAATCGAATACAAGCATATTTATCTCTGTGTAAGAGTCAATTCCCATGCCCCCAACAACACGGCTTCCAAAAACAATTAAGTTGTATTACTACGTCGTTCAACGTCCAGGAAACTGTGTACTACAACGTTGAGCGTCAGAGTGACGTCTATGTCGCTAGTCTTGATCAAAAAGGCGCCTTCGATACAGTCAGACACAAATCCCTAATGCTTAAGCTCGGACGGATGGGACTCGTTGGTAAAATCCTTCGAATCATCCGTGATTCTTATACCGATTTAAATTGCTTAATTCGCTATACTAACCATACGTCCGATACCTTCAACGTGGTGCGCGGGGTACGTCAGGGAGGGGTGATGTCCACATTCCTCTATCTGGTCTACATCAATGCCCTGATAACTGAACTACAAGGCAGCAACTTAGGAACAAAGGTATTGTCTACAACGGTTAGCAACCCGTCATTTGCTGATGACATATCATTAACAGCCATGTCCCCCCTTAATTTACAGAAATGACGGATATCGTGTACAGGTATTGCAAAACATGGTGTATTGATATTAACGTGAACAAATCAAATGTCATTGTGTTTAGCACAAAGCGTCAACAGCCAGCGGTCGGAATTATGTATGGCGAGCATTTTATCCCCCAAGTAAAATCCTTAAGCCACCTAGGAATTACTCACGATTCGAACATGAAACTGAGTAAACGTATCAATGACAGGATTCAAAAAGCCCGTAATGCCATTTTCTCCATGGTTGGGCAAGGTGTCAATTCCAAAGGAGTCAATCCAATGGTTTCCGCAAGTTTATATTGCAAAATTATACTCCCTATCCTCCTGTACGGAGCAGAGATTTGGAGTAATATGACTACCGCTGATGTGAAACATCTCCAAACATTCCAGCATTATGTCGCGAAAAAGATACAAGGGTTCTCTCGAAGAACCAGATCTGACATGGCGGAGTCAATGCTCGGTCTGTATAGGGTATCAAGCACAATCGATAAGAGGAAATTGATGTTCCTTCACAAAATATTGGAGCTACCAGATTCTTGTATAAAGAAAGAAATTTTTGTCAAGAAGTACTATATGTACATGTCAGACAAAAGTTCAGTTACTCTTGGTTTGTCACGGGTTCGATACCCGGTTGCGGCGACATTCTTTCGGGCGATTTTTCAATTGCCTCTCACCTCTGATCTATGTGAGAAAGTAGTCCGTGGCTTCGAAAGAATGTTGTGTAAGTATTGGTGTGGGAAAGCCAGGAAAACATGGGTAGGTGCACTGACCGCCGTGATATGACCAATGATATGACCAAAGCTGTTGAAAGCGGCGTTAAACTCCAAACAAACAAACAAACAAATACTCTTGGTTTCGTCCCAGATGTATGTCATATAGTCAACAAGTATAACCTCCACTCAATTCTGAACAACTATATGAGAGCTCAATTTTTAATAAGAGTAGAACACATTGTCACAAATGGAGAATTTGTTCATTATGAGCAATTTCTCCTTTTGCTGCAGTGTTTTAAAAATTTATCTTCATCAGATTGCGACTTCAAATTGTAAACGGTTAATTTTCACTTAACTGTGTTATAAGAGCCGTCCCGAGAGAAAACCAACGTTGTGGACGTACAGTATCGACCGGATCAACCTAAGCATGACGCACAGGCTTACCCGGATAGACACTTTTCGCCTCCTGTGGATTTTCTGTTTCAGGAATCATTACTCTATACCTGTATCCCCATAAGGCGCGGACTACGCAGACTGATCTGGATCGATACATTATGCAGAGGCCATAATGTTGTTTTTGTCACGGGACGACTCATAATACGATGTACTACTGACCTTCTACGCTGTAGATAATCTCGTTTTATACCCGCGCGTCGCCCTCCATTTCCTTAAACCCTTTCCCACATACAGAAACTATGAAGCAGACGACTTTTAAAACATCCAGGAAAAAATGAAAGTATTATTATTAAATAAAATTGCAAAAAATGTGGCAACAGGTAAACTTGCTCATGATGAGAAACTTGCTTCATTTGACACAATGATTTTAAAAGTCGTCTGCAGCAAATGCTTCAAAATGAGTATGCAAATGTGAAAGGTTAAAGATCCGGTTCCAATAGATTCCGAAATAGCGAGCCTGTGTTCTTAAATAGAAGGATAACTCCGCTGCACGGACATCATTATCTCATACTTTACTCTTTCTCTGCCGAATTTCACAAAGTCGACTCTTCCATGTTGAAAATTGGACTACTCCATTTTTCGTCAAACAGGATTTTTTTTAAAATTTGATGTCTAGTAGCAAACAATGCAGATTTCAGGAGAGACAGCTCGTATTAAGCCTTTAATTGCCTTTGGCAGCGAAAGAGTTAAGTTAAGCTTATTGCCGAAAAGACAAACACCTGTTGTGTTTCTAGACAAATAATATAAACAGACAAGCATGTACATTTAATTAAAAAGAAAATAGGAAATTTGTGAATACACAGAAGGTACTTCATGATTGTTTATTAAAACCAGGGACACTATATTACAGGGACACTATATGTAATATAGTGTCCCTGTATATATAGTGTCCCTGTTAAAACTGATAATAAATACTTTTTTTTTTTCTGAGGCCCTACATGAAAGTTGCTGATTTTGGCGACAAAGTGACTAACGTTATATATAACGTCAAACCGCTGACGTGACGTCATTTTCATAGTTTGATTTCCGCGTTATAACAAAGACTTGATCGTAAGACTGGAAACCAAACTATACTAGTAGTGTCATATGATATGTATGTAATGGGATTTTGATTCTCCCAGAGAGGGCTTTTTGTGATAAAATAAAATACACAGATAAGAAAAAGTAACTACTCTTTCTTCGACACTAACACAGGACTCCCCAGTGGTCGAGTGGTTAGCGTCGGGGATTTAAAACGGTCATGGTGGAGTGCCCTTGTTCAAGGCATATTTTCTGGCATATGTTCCAGGGATCATGAATAAGAGAACTGTCGCCGTGATAAAACTGAAATCATGTTGAAATTTTCGTAAAACCCAAATAAAACAAAAAGACACTAACATGTCAACTATAAACACAATCAAGAATCATTTCACTGATTGTGTGTGCAAAATGTATGCATTAAGATTACTGAATAACCTTTTTATTTGATTTTTATAGCATGACCGTGGATTTCTTTTTCGATGTTTGGCCATTTACAATAGAATGGTTCGAAGCGCAGGTACATGATGTGTTACACCCCCATAGAGTATATACCATAATTATATGAGTTATACTCTTTATATATGATATACACATCATGTTCCTGTGGTTTGAAGTATAGTATGTTCTACGAATACCGTGTTATCACGAATACCAAGGTAAACACAAAACCGGTGTTTTCATTGTTGTGCGCGCACAACCGGATGCCGTATGATTCCACCAGGAAACCCCGTTATCTCGACCTTTAAATGCTACAATTTTTTTTTCAAATATTCTCAGAAATTACGACACATCATGATTGTTGCCCATAATAAAAAGAAAATCCTACATGCCCTGACCCCTCACCAACAAAATCGTCATTTTTTTAGTAGAAAACCTGTTGTTGATTTTTTCTTTCACATTTGAACATGTTTTCTATTAACTACTTATGACATCATAGGAATTTTAAGTCACTTGATTACATTCCGTGAAGTTTTCTCGACTATAGAAAACATGGAAGAAATTAAGGACCAAAATTCTAAAAAAAACATAATTTACAGTTAAGTTTGCTTTATTATATTTTTTTTCAAAAGAAACCTAAGTACACCGATAATAGGGAGTCCCATCCTACATGTATTCCGTACGCAATGTAAAATATTCATGTCATACTAAAATTTCACGTTATACTAAATGGACCAACCAAAATTTCTAATTGATACTTTATTTTTACAGTTATGACACATCTAAAATGAAATAAATATTCCGATGTTTTAAGTATTTGCAGTTTCTTTATTTTGACTCGAATTTATGTTTTTTTGTTTTATTTACGAAGACAAAACAGTCCCTATTAACTAGACTGTGGTACTTTATTTTACACTATATACTACATGTAATCAAAAGGCGATAACTACAAACCTTTACGTCGCACAGTCTTATTTGTTTACATATGCGCACCTGCTTTCAGCAGACTGTTAAAGCAGGTGCAGCAGGCTGTTATGTGTAAAATATCGATATGAAAATGACGTCGAATATTCTCCTTTTAATGGCAATTTTAACTTACTGAATGTTATTTTCATGTTCAAAGAGATGTCTTGATTTGTGAAGAAGGCATTTTATAATGTTTATCCATGTATATCTAAAATATGAACTGTTTCTAAGCTAAAAACTGTTGATCGCGTGACTCGCGAATACCAACTGCGTAGATCAATCTCCTTTGCAGAGAGTCGCTCTTTACACTAACTTACAAATAGTAAATCATAGGTGATTTAAAATGTTTATTTGGTTCGAAACAAATGAAGAAAAGAACAAAATTTCGTACAAAATTATTTCGTCCTTGACAATTTTAAATGTGTCTTTTAATTCCCTAAAGGCATATTGCTTCCGATCTGCATATTGTTATGCATCATTGACACAAGGGCGCTCATCATAATATAATTTTGAAACATGAGTAGTTTGTTATTTTCATTATAAAAGAAGGAAAGAATTACAATAAATTAACATGTTGTAGGGCTCAGTTTATGTTCGAAATTAAGTTTAAATTATACAACAATTTCAATGATATTTAACTGTTTCGTTGATATTATATTTCGAAGGCGGTCTAATTTATAAATATTGGACTACATTAGAACATTTGTTAAAGTATGATATAATTAGGATGCCAAGCTAATATCATTTTGAGAAAAAGAGAAAACTCATGTCTTCAGCGATTTAACCCTTATTTCATTGTTTTAAAAGTAGATTGCTGCAAAGGTGTCCCCTGGTGACTTTAATAGGAGAAAGGTAAAATGACGTGCTATTGCATGCAAATCCTAAATTGTCTATTTTGTGGTTTTATTGAAAAATAATAAAATTCAAATATTCTGACAAACATCTTGAAAAGTGTATGTGGAATTCACAAATCTTATAATTATTCCTTAATGAAAGCACTGTATACATACTAAGACTAATGATTGGCAAGATTACTCATTTCCATTACTGTTTATGATCAATAATTAGTTGGTTGTGTGTATGGTCAACCTACTTTGAAATGGAGATTGATCATAAACAACGAAAGGCTTCAATTTCCATTCACTTCGTTGACAAAACAGTGCAAGTTATGATACATTTTCACTTGACCCCACCCCTGTTTCCAATATGCCCCTCAGTTGATAACTGTTTATTCAACTACTATAATGTTAGTGTAATGCATAACTGCAGTATGGATTTCCGGCGACATTGATGCGTTGCATCAACTTTCTCTTGTATGTCTCTGATTAAAGAAAAAAATAACTCACTCACAATCATTACAATTTCAAGAACAGAGTGGTTCCCCTTCCTTTAATTTTGTAACTAAAGAATTATGGTATCACATGACACCAAAATGGCGAAACGTACCCTCTACCTGTAGACATTAACTTCCTAAATGTAAACAAATACAAAAGGTTTGTCTCGAAGATCTTTACAGAGGTCTTTGGTTCGTATCTACTTAAGAATCTGTTTTCATGTTAACTTATCATTTAGTTTCTCGACAAGAACGCTGTTTTGTCAAATCAGACTGATATTTAAATTGTGATAGTATAAAATAACAAAAGTCAATGACACCCATTTTCGTTTTACCCTTTAGACCTGTGATGAACTTTTTACCACTAACAACCGCTCTGGTTTGGTTGGGGTTTTACGCAGTTTTCAACAGTATTTCAGTTACTTTTGACATTTTCAGTTTCGGCATTTTAGATCAATATTATATTAAGCCAATAGTGTGTCTCTTAACCCTTTCCCACATATAGAGGCATTTTGACACCTCTGCAGCAGACGATTTTTAAAAAAAAACATTGTGACAAAAGGAGAAATTGCTCAAAACAAGCCATTTCTCTTTTTGTCAGAATATTTCCAACTCTTTATAATAATTAAACAATTATAAATGGAGATTGTTCATGTTTTTGCCAATATGTATTGGAAGTCGTCTGCTGAGGATATTTCATATGTGGGAAAGGGATTAGAAGGGAGATCTTCAATTGTAATAATAATGAAATTTAAGATTCCGGGCCCTACTTGGAGATAAACTAGTAGGATTACGTTTAAAACAATGGAGGATGGTATTGAAGACGGGGATGTGACCCAGGGTCGAAGAGAAGTCCAGTCCCCGGTCACAGCCCGAGTTCGGAGAAACCTTGGTATATCTGGGACGATATACGAACCCCCAAAAGATGACAGCACACTGCACCCGGCAGACGATGACTATGGCTTCTTGGCAGCAGTAAGTACACGCTCTGTTGTCACCATAATTGAGTGAGAACATTATACTTATACCTTCAACGGTTTCTTGTTCAGTTATATCACAGCGTTTCCTGGGTAAGTTACCAGTACTACTGGTCCATTTATCCTGACACCAGCCAGTCAGTGAGCTATATCACGGCGTTTCCTGGATAAGTTACCAGTACTACTGGTCCATTTATCCTGACACCAGCCAGTCAGTGAGCTATATCACGGCATTTCCTGGATAAGTTACCAGTACTACTGGTCCATTTATCCTGACACCAGCCAGTTATTCGTAATGATAATAACCCTGAGTGCCAAGGAGAGCAGCCATTACTACCATGTTTACGTATTTGGTGTAACACAGCCTGGGATTGAACCAAGGACCTCTAGCATCTGAAGCTAATTGTAATGCTAACCCCGCAACCCTGATTATGCAAACGTAAGTGCCAAGGAATCCAACCCGCGACCTCCTTCTCCCAAGGGGGTGCTCTACCACTACACCACCGAGGCAGTTGCCTATGTATGTGTACAGTCAAACTTGGGTTTGTGGTCGCCGGTAGTCAATTTGTATTAACCACTACACCATCGAGGCAGTTGCCTATGTATATGTACAGTCAAATTTGGGTTTGTGGTCGCCGGTAGTCAATTTTTATTAACCCTTTCCCTCATATAGACGCTTTCTGACGCCTCTGCAGCAGTTACCTTTTTTAAAACAGTGACAAAAGAAGAAATTGCTGAAAACAAGCAATTTCTCCTTTTGCCACAATGTTTTCCACGTTTAGTCATAGGTTATCCATTCAATTATAGAAATTTTCTACTTTTTGACAAAATATGTTGAAAGTCGTCTGCTGCAGAATCGCCATATGAGGGAAAGGGTTAAGCAGCCACTTGAAGATTAACCAAAGCAACACTCTTCTTTATTTGACTTGTAGTAAGCAGTCACCTGTGTTCAGTAGCCAACATTTTCCTCTAACCCCTTGGTGGCTCCTTAACCCTTTGCGACAAACAACAAATCTGCAAATTGCATTTTTGAACAACGTAGACTCGGATAAGCCAGTTCATCCTCGCCGTCATATCAGAATGTTATAAGTTGTTGCACAGGCTGATCTCTATCTTCACTGTTCACAAAAGGTCAACTTACACCTTTTCCCATGGACATGCTCCGATAAAACCTCATATATAACGAATCACACATAGAAATTGCGTACATACTATCAGAGGTACAGATAAGGAGGAATAATACAGCTCTTTTCCCCACAATACCTCTCTAATCATCCAACGAAACCCTATGATGTGGGTACTCAAAAGAATCGTCTCATTGAGACGATTCTTTTGAGTACCCACATCATAGGGTTAGAGGGTAAAACGAGGATTTTAGAAAGTTAAAAACTCCCCTATCTAGAGCTCTGAAAACTATGTACATGTATATATAAGCTGTTTTCCACTCACAGGGAAGAGATTTTGAACCATTGAACACCACCCATAAATATACAGAACAAGAAAAGGTTACCCTTGCTGCCTATGAAAGTTTGGATTATCTCCCCTCTCACAGTACTGTCTATAAAAGCTGGGTCAGACGACAAAAAAACTCAAGGTATGATAAATGTGTACAGAAATCAGCTGTATAAATTGATGTGTTATTTGCATACAATATATCAAACACTATTTGAAAGGGTGGAGAAATTACTCAATTTACTCTCCTTTTCTCACAGTTTCGAATATCAAAGTCATCTGCTGCAGGGTCATAGAAAATTAATAATATATATGGGAAATGTAGAAATCTGCATTTGAATGAATTGTATATTTATACCTGTATGCTACATATACTACTATTTATCCCTGTCCCACATACCGACACTTGTTTATTTATCATTGAATGTTTTATATGGAATTCTTATCACTTGTGATTTTACCCGCTAGTAACAATCTTGTGGAGACACACTCGTTCATTAACTCTTTCCCAACAAATCTGCACATTCAACAAATCTGCAGCAGAAGACTTTGAAAACATTTAGCCAAAAATATGGAAAAATCTCCATAAAGGAAACAGTAATGATTGATTGAAAATCTTGAAAACATAGTGGCAAAAGGATGATGAGCAATTTCTCGTTTTGCCACTATGTTTTCAAGAGTCGTATGCTGCAGAGGCGGCAGAATGCATCTACAAGTGGGAAAGGGGTAATTACCATATCAGGAGTCCAAGGTTACATAAATCAACTGGGCAGCACATGACCATTTTCCATATTGACTCTAGTAATCCTCTTAGTCTAGAATGTGAACAATGTAAACACGTTTAATTAACCCTTTCCCTCATATATACGCTTTCTGACACCTCTGCAGCAGACGGCTTTTTGAAAACATGGCGACAAAACTAGAAATTACTCAAAATAAGCAATTTCTTCTTTTGTCACCATGTTTTCAACTCTATTCAATTATTGTTCTTTCATTTAAAGGGAGTTTCCGATTTCTTTTGGGTATGTTTTCAAAGTCGTCTGCTGCAGAGTTGTCTTATGTGGGAAAGGGTTAACCATTAATGCAAAACAGATATTATTGTTCGACAGATATTCATAATTATAGTAATTAATTTGACTTTAATTGGTATGCCTTTGATGGATTTTCTGTGCTTTTGTCTAGAAGGTTTCAAAGTCGTCTGCTGCAGATTTGTTGTATGTGGGAAAGGGTTAAATTAATTGAATAGCTCTTCAACAATTCAATTGAAGAGCTATTCAATTGATTTAACCCTTTCCCACATACAACAAATCTGCTAATTTCTAATTATTTGTTGGTATCACTATATAATTATTGCTAGAAACAATTCATTGGTTACTCTCATTAATTGAATTAGAGAGCTCTTATTCAATAAATGTTGGATGCAAATGATTTGGACATAGCTCTTATTCAATGAATGAGGGCTGTTAATGATTTGGAGATAGCTCATATGCAATAAATGAGGGCTGTTAATGATTTGGAGATAGCTCATATGCAATAAATGAGGGTTGTTAATGATTTGGAGATAGCTCTTATTCAATAAATGAAGGCTAAAATGATTTGTTGATAGCTCCAATTCGGCATTTCATACATCAGTCGAGGGCTTGACGTGAAACGGTTGTAACTAAAATTCTATTTTGAAAACCCTGGTTATGGGGCAATTTTGACCCCTTTGTAAACCATGTAATTTCCATTGTTTACCAAGAAAAACTATTAAAGCTTATAAAGACTTTATAGCGATGTGATTAACCTTGGTAACAAAATACCAATTTTAGTTACAACCTTTTCACGCCAAGCCCTCTGCTTGTTATTGCTTCAGTTACCAGTTTGACGTCTGGGCCATGATGGGTTTAATTGGCTTTACGATTGGGGTGATAGGCTTTGTGCTTCATCAACTTATAGAGAAAATAGCCGATGTCAAATGGGAGATCACACAGAAGTATATAGAGGTACGTTGGGGCTTACACATTAGTACAGTTATACAATTTTTTTTTCTTTTCTGAATACCGTAAATCCTCGATTATGAGACGCATTTTTTCCCCTAAACATTTGTGAATGAAGTGGTGGTACTTTATTTGCCACACATATTGGTATGGGAAGGTCTTGGCCATCCGCCCAGGGATCATACCTCACAATAAATATGTTATTAGTAGATATTTTGTAGTATTTAGAATCTTTAATGCACAATGATGTCAAAGACATACAATTTCTTAGGTTTTCCATATGATTATTTATTTAACCTTTTCCCTCATATAGACGCTTTCTGACGCCTCTGCCGCAGACAGCTTTTTTAAAACATAGTGACAAAAACAGAAATTACTCAAAACGAGCAATTTCTCCTTTTGCCACAATGTTTTCCATTTTTAGTCATAGGTTACCATTCAATTATAGAGATTTACTATTTTTTGACAAAATATGTTCAAAGTCGTCTGCTGCAGAATTGTCGTATGAGGAAAAGGGTTAAATTGTATTTAATTCCGGTTTCAACATTTTGTTCAGTTATATTATTTATTCATGATCCCTGGGTAAACTAACAAGTACTAGGCTAGAAAATCTGTCTTGATACTGTTGATGAAACCGGGTCTCCTGGTTCAAAATATCCGAAGCTTAATATGTGTGTTTTTATAAAGATTTCATAGTTCCACAGGTATTAATAACTTAAACATTTCATTGCGGGGGAAAAGGAGGCCCCCAAAAAATAGACAAACAAACAAACAATACAGAACAAATAATGGGAAAAAACAGAGATAGTATTGTCTTTCTGTATTATGTATTGGTACAGTAACTACGGTTATGTATGTGATCCACAGCGGGCAATTTTGGGTCTTATTGCTTTTCTGGTTTGGTATAATTATCCACCACTGAAGCTATTGATTTTCTTTAATCAAATCAAATAAATTTGAATACAAATATTTTTACAGAAATGTTTTCCCAATATTTCTATTGGTTTCTATTCCCCTTTCTACCTCATCAAAAAATCTTATTTCAAGAAAAAAACTTAACCCTTTCCCTTATATAGATGCTTTCTGACGCCTCTGCAGCAGACAACTTTTTGTAACATAGTGACAAAAGAAGAAATTGCACAAAACGTGCAATTTCTCCTTTTGCCACAATGTTTTTCTCTTTTTGTCATAGGTTACCCATTCAATTATAGAGATTTTCTATTTTTTGACAAAATACGTTCAAAGTCAACTGCTGCAGAATTGCCATATGAGGGAAAGGGTTAAGGGGAAGTAGGAGGGATGTAATATTTTCAAATGAGCCATTTCACGAGAAAACCAGCATTATGGACTCTGCGTAATGTATCGACCCAGATCAGCCTGTGCAGTCCGCGCAGGCTAATCTGGGCCGACACATTCCATCTCAGGGGTATAGAGTATGTTAGCCTGTGCGGCATGCTTAGGCTGACCCAGGTCGATACTTTACGTGAGACCACAATGTTGGTTTTCTCGTGGGACGGCTCAAATATAAACATCTTCAACAGATACAAAACATCTTGACTGATTTTCAACCAGATTATTCCATAAGTATTGCTCTCAACCAAAGATATTTTATTTTATAAGTTTTGTTGAAAGTACACTGATAGTCAACCAATTAGCCAATCCATTACCTTCCCGACCTTTTTATTACCTACAAAATCAAAACTGCATTAATTGTTAATTTCAACATTTGCATCTTCACTGTTAACAATCATATAATTTGATAAAAAAAATAAT
Organism: Serripes groenlandicus; assembly: GCA_031761405.1. Classification (NCBI taxonomy): domain Eukaryota; kingdom Metazoa; phylum Mollusca; class Bivalvia; order Cardiida; family Cardiidae; genus Serripes; species Serripes groenlandicus. The sequence continues at coordinate 31,954,537 of JASEVX010000006.1, forward strand.
CGGAAATTGAAATTGAAAATGACAATGACAAGAAAAACAAAAAAGATAACAATTGATTTATGCATTCACTAATGTTCTGAAATTTGTGATATCTATTTCACAGGATAATGAGTTTACCGTTGCTTGCCTGTTTGCTACGGGGTATAGTGTTGCCTTTATTTTGTTTAGTGCTGGAATAGTTATTGTAAGTATAAACAGACTTCTGTTTCATTTTATTTATCAATCTGTGAAAAAAAACAAATATATATGTCATCAATGTGATCCAAAAAAGGACTTCCATTTTATGCTGAAACCTTTTCCTTCTTACAACAAAAATCCTGGCTCGGCCAACTTTCTTTCCGACGATTGACAAAAGTCATTGCGACATGCATCATTCGTCTTCCACCAATGGGCTAAGTCTATGTGGAAAAGCAGCCAGTTGCTTGGGAAGATTGTGTGGAGTACTGGTGTGCGAAAACCAGGAAATATATGAGTAGGTGAACTGGCCGCCGTGATATGACTGAGAAGTTGTTAAAAACGGTGTTAAACCCCAATCAATCAATCAATCAATCTTACAACAAATCTGCAGTAGACAACTTTGAAAACATTTATCCATAAATATGGGAAACCTCTATAAATGAATGTATAATTATTGAACATAATTGAAAACATACAAGAAACTCATATAGAGAAAAAACTTAAAAAATCTTCTTGTCTAAGAGTAGAGGGCCCAGGCCTTTGATATTTGGTATGTAGCATCATCTAGTGGACCTCTACCAAGATTGTTCAAATTATAGCCCTGGGGTCAAAAATGACCCCTCCCTTGAGGTCTATTGTTTTACAGACTCATATAGAGAAAAACTTTTCTAAACGTAGAGGGCCCCGGCCTTTGATATTTGGTATGTAGCATCATCTAGTGGACCTCTACCAAGATTGTTCAAATTATAGCCCTGGGGTCTATTGTTTTTCATAGACCCATATAGAGAAAAAACTTCTGTCTAAAAACAGAGGGCCTAGGGCTTTTATATTTGGTATGTAGCATCATCTAGTGGACCTCTACCAAGTTTGTTCAAATTATAGCCCTGGGGTCAAAAATTACCCTCTCCCCGGGGGTCACTTGTTTGACATAGATAAGGGAAAAACTTTAAAAATCTTCTTGTCTCAAAGTAGAAGGCCCAGGCCTTTGGTATTTGGTATGTTGCATCATCTAGTGGACCTCTACCAAGCTTGTTCAAATTATAACCTTGGGGTCAAAAATGACCCCTCTCTGGGAGTCACATGTTTTACACAGACTCCCTTAGGGCAAGTTATACCCTGCTTGATTTGACCCTATGTTAGCTTCAAATGAAAAGTATTGTGACCGATCGCAGAAAATCTTCTTGTCTAAAAGAAGAGGGCCTAGGCCTTTGATATTTGGTATGTATTATCATCTAGTGGACCTCTACCAAGATTGTTCAAATTATAGCCATGGGGTAAAAAATTACCCCTCCCTGGGGGTCACTTGTTTTTCATAGACTCATATAGGGGAAAGAACACTGAAAAGTCTTAAAGTTTGATTAAATTAGGTGAGCGATATAGGACCATCATGGTCCTCTTGTTTTATTTTCATATTTAAATTATAGGAAAAAGAATATTTCGAAATTTTATGCAAGCCATCATTAATATATTTGAAATTCCTTTTATAATTTATGTACTAAACATTCTCTGCTTATTTGATAACATTCGGTTTACTTTCCCACGTATACATGTAGACATATGACAATTCTGCAGTAGACGACTTTGAACGTATTTATCAAAACATAGAAAATCTCCATAATTGAATGGATAACCTATGACAAAAAGTGGAGAACATTGTGGCAAAAGGAGAAATTGCACGTTTTGTGCAATTTCTTCTTTTGTCACTATGTTTTCAAAAAGCTGTCTGCTGCAGAGGCTTCAGAAAGCGTCTATATGAGGGAAAGGGTTAAGATGCATTTTGACATGTTAACAGCAGACCATGTTTGAAATCGTAATAAGCATTTATTTCTTTTGCAATAATGTTTTGATATTCAATAACTTTAATTTAATTTAGTGAGATTTTCCAAATTTTAGCCTAGATGTTTTAAAATTCATTTAAAGTTCTGTTGTAGGTAGAAAAGCATTAACATAGTACATGTATGTATCATTTCAGTATCTCCGTCCATGTGCTGGGGGGTCAGGTATCCCAGAAATCACTGGGTTTTTGAACGGAACAAATGTACGACATATATTCAACATCAAAACAATGGTCGTGAAGTTTTTGTCCTGCGTCGCGTGCGTAGGTTGTGGATTTCCTGTGGGACCCGAAGGTCCAATGATTCATTTAGGGTAAGGCATTAGAAGTATTTCTTATTTCTTTTATTGTAACAGACTAATTAACTAAATGGCTAAGTGCATAACAATTTACGATTTTATTTTGTGATATTTCTTTATTTGGCATGGGTTGCAATTGTTTTTCTTGGCAGGGATAATATATCAACCTATGTTTGTTTGAATTTATTAATACACTTAGCACATGAACAGTATGTGTGTGATATGAGAACATAATAACAACAGTTAAAAGAAAATAGGTCACTAGGCCAAATAAAGGATAATCTCTTGTTAACACTCTTGGAGGTTTCATTTTGAATCTATGTCAGAATAATTGTTTTGATGTGCTTAGCATTAGAAATCACATTGCATAATTCAGGTCAGCCATCTAGGGCCATCATGACCCTCTTATTTATTTACATATTTAACCTGTTCCCACATACAACAAATCTGCAGCAGAAAACTCTCTATAACTGAATGGATAATCTATGACTTAAATGGGAAAACATTGTGGCAAAAGGAGAAATTGCTCAACTTGAGCAATTTCTTCTTTTGTCACTATGTTTTCAAAAAGCTGTCTGCTGCAGAGGCGTTGGAAAGTGTCCATATGGGGGAAAGGGTTAAATTGTTGAGGATAAGTGCTGTTTAGTAAATTTACATTGCATGTATTACCCTGGTATGGATTATTTGGGCAACACCACATGTTACTGACCCTTGATGGTTATGAAATTAGTGAGTTAACCCTTTTGTAACTGCATTTGCAGCAGATAGCATTGTGACAAAAGGATAAAATTGATGAGCAATTTCTCATTTTGCTACAATTCTTCCAACTTTCAACCATCAATAGACTTTAATAAATGGAGATTGTTCATATTTTTGTCTGGAAGTTTTCAAAGTTGCCTGCAGCAAATTGCACACTGGTGCTGTCTGTTTTTGAAAAAGTGCAGTTTTCCAGAGGCTTCTAGAGACCTCGCAGGTGAGCTGATAAAGCATCCGCCTAAGCTGTGGGAGGTCGCAGGTTGGATCATACCAAAGACTTTAAAAATAGTAGTATATTAGCAATATGACTGACTGTCTGGTGTCAGGATATATGGACCAGCAGTACTAGTAACTTACCCAGAAATATGATATAACTGAAGAAGAGGTCAAAGCAGCGTAAAACACCAAACAAACAATCAACCAGAAGGTTCTAGAATTGTTGTATGGTTAGATTGTTGTATGGTTAGATTGTTGTATGGGTTAGATTGTTGTATGGTTAGATTGTTGTATGGTTAGATTGTTGTATGGTTAGGTTGCGGACAGAGCAGATCCTGATCAGATTGCATGACAGCTGATCTGAATCTTTCCTAAGTGAACAGACTGAAAGGTATGTTTTTGTGTGGAATGTCTTATTATTGATTTATACATTTTCTTTTCTTTATGAACAGTGCACTTGTTGGAGCAGGTTTAAGCCAGTTCCGGTCAGAAACGCTTAAAATAAAGCTTCCTTTTCTGGAGAAATTTAGAACCTCTGAAGCAAGGTTTGTGTACCATTTATTTAAACACCATGCTCAAAAACTATCAAATGACTTTATGGTCAAGTGTTTTATTTTTCAGAAGCAAAATCAATCTCAACTGACCAATCAGAATTCTTATTTTGAGTACAGAGTTCATTTTTAGCATGTCTGATTTTCGAAGAAAAAAAGTAGGGTATGTCGTATAATAACTCAAAACACACAGCTTAGTTCATAAGATATTTATTACACAGTCTGACAGCATAGCAAGCCGACGGCTATGGCCGGTCTGCCTACAATAGTGTAACTCGCCTCTTTATATAGAGCCTTCCTAACTCTTACATAAAAAGTGACCTGTGTATCCTTGACAGGTGGTCACGTATGTCGTAGACAGTCAGTACATTAAGATGTAACATGTCATTCAGAATACTTCATATATACGTGGACAAGCCCCGTCCTAAGAATAATATCCATTATTCTACAGGTATTGTGATTCCCTTTAGGGTCATCGTTGTCGTCTGCGTCATCACAAAACTTTAACCTTACCTCATAACTCAAAAAAGTTCATAATTTTCAAATGAAACTGGGTACACATGTTCCTGGGATCAACATGCATGTCTATACCAAGTCACATAACTCTATAGCTTTAATAATTATTCAGTAATGTCCCTTTTACAACTTAAAAATGCAGACGAACGTTTGTGTTCGCTTGCGGGAGTCAAATATTTTTAACGAGGTGATTAGAAATTTGGAAAAGGAGTACTTTCTTGTACATGTATGTAACCTCCCCTTTCCCATATATGACAAATCAGCAGGAGACAATTTTCCATATTTCAACAAGGATGTTTTCAAAGTCATCTGATTCAAATTTGGGAAAAAGTTGAGTCCTACTTTGCACAAAATTTGAACCTTAATGTCTACCAAGATTATGTTATCTTAACCATTTCCCTCATGTACAGTTAAGAACATCTTGAAATTGACAAATGTACCGTTCACGCTCCGCTCCGTTCCACTCCGCTCACGTTCCATTCTGCTCATAAAGCATTCACTCATTCATTACATTGTGATTGCTTTTTTCCGTTCCGCTCAGATTGAGCGAAGAATTCATGTGATTGGATTTTTTCTTCATTATGATTGTTTCGTTCAGAGCGCAAAATTCCGTTCCGCTCATAAAGCGTTCAAACTGCGTTCCTATCACACTCACGATTCAATCACGTTCCGCTGAGATTGTCAATTTCATGATGTTCTTAACTGTAAGAACATCTTGAAATTGACAAATTTGCCGTTCATGCTCTGCTCCGTTCCGTTCCATTCCGCTTACGTTCCATTCCACTTACGTTCCATGCCGCTCATTAAGCGTTCACTCATTCATAACATTGTGATTGCTTTTTTCCGTTCCGCTCTGATTGAGTGAAGCATTCATGTGATTGGATTTTTTCGTTCATTATGATTGTTTCATTCAGAGCACAAAATTCCGTTCCGCTCATAATGCGTTCCAACTTAGTTCCAATCACGCTCACGATCCAATCACGTTACATTTAGATTGTCACTTTCATGATGTTCTTAACTATAGACGCTTTCTGACATCTGAAGCAGACGACTTTTGAAATCATAGTGGCAAATGGAAAAATTGCTCATGATGAGCACTTTCTCCATTTGTCACAATGATTTCAACTCTATTCAATAATCATACTATCATTTATAGAGATTTTCTATATTTTGGACTTGATCATTTCAACGTCGTCTGATGCAGATTTCTTGTAGGTGGGAAAGGGTTAATATGAACCATTTTAGATCACCGGAGCCACTGGACTTATTTCAACCAAACTTCACAGGATTGTCCTCTTTCAACAAGTTCGAAGATTTTTAAATTTTGGTCGCTGCAGCATCAGAAAGGGGGGAAAAATTGCCGAATTTTAAAATCTTCTCTAAATCTGCTTGTTGGATTCCAAGCAAATTTGGTAGAAATGCTCCTTTGGTGACCCTCTACAAAATAAAACATAACATGTTTAAATTTTGTATTTGAATTAGGCAAAATGGGGATGTTACGTAATTGAAATATGATATGACATATTTGAAAAATGATTAAACATCATTAAATATGGAGTAGTCTGGCGTGATTCACACATCATTCATAAATATTCTTGAATGTGTAAATTGTGTCAATGCATTATTGAAAACATAGAAATTTGTATATTTTTTCTTAATTCCATCTTAAAAGTTACACTATGTGTATACAATAGGTGTGTTATAAAAGGAAAATTAAGTTGCTGTACTATATTGAATTGTTTATTTTTTCTCAGGAGGAATTTCATATCAGCAGGGGCAGCAGCAGGAGTTGCTTCTGCTTTTGGAGCTCCAGTTGGGGGTTTGTTATTTTCCATGGAGGAAGTGTCCTCATTTTGGACTGTCACATTGTCATGGCAGATCTTCTTCTGTTGTATTGTGTCAACTTTCACAACAGACTTGTTTAACTCCGCTTTCATGGACTTTGAGTATACAGGCAGCTTTGGAGAATTTAAAACCAACAGATACATACTGTTTCAGGTATATATTTTTACATACGGTAGTTTTGAATAATATCAATGTCTGAAAATCCTCTAAACCCTTTCCCACATGCAGACTGATTTTGATGCATCAGCAACTGAAGACTTCTGCAAACATTGTGACAAAAGATGAAATTGCTCGTAACTAGCAATTTCTCCTTCTGCCACAGAGTTTTCAACTCTAGTTTATGATTTAACTCTCCTTTTTGGGTATTTTTCACATTTCTTCCCCAGATGTTTTCAAAGTCGTCTGCTGCAAATTTATTGTATATACAGCAAACCTGCAGCAGACGACTTTGAAACATTAATATTTATGCAAGTATAATTAATAAACAGGGTTGAAAACATTGTGGCAAAAGGAGAAATTGCTGCAGAAATTGTTGTCTGCTGCAAAATAGGTCATAAAGTGTCTATATTAGGGAAAGGGTTAACCTGTCCCATGCAGTTTAAACTCCCTTTTCTACATACGGAAATCTAAAGCAGACGGATTTAAAAACAGCTAGGCAAAGGTATGGAAAATCTATGAATTGAAGGATAAATATTGAATAGAAATGAAAGCGTTATGGTAAAAGGGGAATTTGCTCATCATGAGCAATTTCTTCTTTTGCCACAATGTTTTCAAAAGAGAACAAATGCAGATGCATTAAAATTAGTTAACCCTTTCCCTTATATAGACGCTTTCTGACGCCTCTGCAGCAGACGGCTTTTTGAAAACATATTGAAAAAAGAAGAAATTGCTCAAAACAAGCAATTTCTCCTTTTGCCACAATGTTTTTCACTTTTAGTCATAGGTTATCCTATTCAATTATAGAGATTTTCTATGTTTTGACAAAATATGTTGAAAGTCGTCTGCTGCAGAATTGTTGTATGAGGGAAAGGGTTAAACTAGAATAAGTCTGATACTAGGTAGAAATCATTGTTGTTCATCAGCTGTTTTGTCCTTCCCCAAAAACCCTTTCCAACTTGCAGGTGCATTGTGGGGCATCTTAAGTAGGATCTTTCTTTCCTTATTCCACAATTGTTTCATTAATTAGACTTTAATTAGTAGAGAATTTCCATATTTCTGCGTCAATATGTTAAAGACATCTGCTTCAGATTTGTTGTATGTGGGAGAGGGTTTATTAAATATAAAGTAGTTTTTGCCCATGTTTTGCTCATATACTTATATTTAGTTTACACTTATTAATTTTACATCAATAGCATAACAAGCTTTAAGCTTACATTAATCAGCTTGATGTCTGCTTCGTGGAGACATAACCGGTACTCGCTCAGTTTGTGTGGAAAAATCCGAAATGCAGAACCCGTACATCACGGGTTTCGAACCCGGGACCTTTGGTACGATAGGCCGATGCTCTACCACTGTACCACTGTCTTCCACTTATGTTCGACATGCAGTGTCATATCAGAAAATATCATTGCAACAGAACAAATTGGAAATAATTTTAGGAAAGGAGAAATTACTCATGAGAAAATACAGATGAACTAGTTTGATATAATATCCTTTTTAGCTCGCCTATTCGAAGAAATAGGGGAGCTTATGTAATCACCCCGGCGTCCGCATTGGCGAACGCGTTGCCAGCTTGGTCAAACCTTTGTGTGCAAGTCCTTTTCTCAGACACTGTGTATGCTGTTGCTTTGAAACTTCACACACTTATTCAGGGTCATTAGGTGACCTAGTATGTCAAGTCCCATAAATGTGGAATTAATTTTTACTGAACTGTGCCCATTTTTGGACTTAGAATTTTGGTCAAACCTTTGGATGCAAGGCCTTTTCTCAGACACTGTGTATGTTGTTGCTTTGAAACTTCACACACTTATTTAGGGTCATTCGATGACTTTATATGTCAAGTCCCATAATTCTGGAATGAATTTTGACTGAATTGTGCCCCTTTCTGGACATAGAATTTTGGTCAAACCTTTGCGTGCAAGGCCTTTTCTCAGAAAATATAATGCCATAATGTTTTCCACTTTTTGTCATAGGTTATTTATTCAATTAAAGAGATTTTCTATTTTTTGACAAAATATATACAAAGTCGTCTGCTGCAGAATTTTCGTATGAGGGAAAGGGTTAACACAATATGTTTTATATTTTCCTTAACAGATAGACCAGGGAGTGGATGTTAACTTAGTGATGTTTATTCCGACAGTGATAATCGGTATAATAGGCGGTTTACTCGGGGCACTGTTTACCATTGTCAACCTAAAAATCACCCGAGGAAGAAAGTTCTTGCTGCACAAAATCAAAACTGAATGGATACAAAAGCTCATTAAACTGATGGAACCTTGCTTCATTATGGTACTAACTGAATTCTTAACCCTTTCCCACATACAACAGATCTGTAGCAGACGACTTTGAAAACATACTAGGCAAAATTAAGAAAAATCAAAATAAGTGAAAGTAAAGTTTTTGAAAATACATGTAGTTGAAAACATTGTGGCAAAAGGAGAAATTGCTCATTATGAGCAATTTCTCATTTTGTCACAATGTATTCAAAAGTCGTCTGCTGCAGAGGCGTCAGAAAGCGTCTGTTGGAAATTGGTTAAATATATGGAATTTATTCACCATTAAATTTGACATACAGGAATTCTATCCCAAGTGATATTGACATGCATGCAACCAAGGAGTGTGTTAGCACAAGTTTGTTATTGGTAGATAATATCATGAGGTATAAGAATAAGAGATCTCGATTCAAACATTCAATGCTATATAAAATATATATTACATATACGATCGATGGAAAATTATGTTATTTTCTCTTAGCTGACATATTTTGAAAAATGTAGCTGTGCTTTATCGCTTTCATGGTGTATAATTTTATGCCTGAATTGCGATGACAGTGGCGATGTTATATTTTATGCTTGAATTTTGATGAAGGTGGCGATATTATATTTTATGCCTGAATTGCGATGACGGTGGCTATGTTATATTGTTATATTTTATGCCTGAATTGTGATGAAGGTGGCAATATTATATTTTATTGAGTTATTTCATCTTGTCCGGGCTACTGATAACATACCATGGGAATTATTTCTCACAAGGATTTTTTTTTCTTTCTCATCTTTAAGTTTTAGTCATAGTTTAGTTAACCCGCTCCTTTATGTAGATACATCTGCTGTAGACAACTTTTAAAAATAGTGTAGCAAAATGAGAAGTAGCTCATACAAAGCAGTCTCTCGTTTAGTCACAGTTTTTTCTAATTTAACCCTTTCCCTTAACCCATTCCCTCATATAGACGCTTTCTGACGCCTCTGCAGCAGACTGCTTTTTGAAAACATAGTGTCCAAAGAAGAAATTGCACAAAACGTGCAATTTCATCTTTTGCCACAGTGTTTTTCACTTTTTGTCATAGGTTATCCAGTCAATTATGGAGATTTTCTATGTTTTGACAAAATACGTTCAAAGTCGTCTGAGGGAAAGGGTTAAACAACAATTCTGCAGCAGTCAACTTTGAACATTTTTTGTCAAAAATTAAAAAAATCTCTATAATTAAATGGATAACCTATGACTAAAATTGGAAAACATTGTGGCAAAAGGAGAAATTGCTTGTTTTGAGCATTTTCTTCTTTTGTCACTATGTTTTTAAAAAGGCTTCTGCTGCAGAGGCGTCAGAAAGCGTCTTTATGGGGGAAAGGGTTATACAATAATTCCATTTTAATTTGAAAATATTGCAGTAAATGGAGAAATTGCTCATCATGAGAAATTTCTCCTTTTTCCACAATAATTTCAAAAGTTGTTTGTTACACATTATGCATCAAAAATAAAAATATTTTTTATGTTAGAAATCTTTGACCAAAAGTCATCTGCTGCAGAGGCATCAGAAAGCGTGGGAAAATGTTTAAGAGATGATCTATGTAATCAAAGATTACGTCTATTTTTTTTTTTTATTTTCATTACGTCTATTTTTTTAGCTCACCTAAGCACGAAGTGCAAGGTGAGCTTTTGTGATCACTCACCGTCCTGCGTCCGTCGTCGTCGTCGTCGTCAGCGTCTGTTAACAATTTCCTACAAATGACTTCTCCTACTAAACCAATGGACAGATTTTAAAATAACTTCACAGGAATGGTCCTTAGGTAGTCCTCTTTCAAAGTTGTTCAAAGAAATTAATTCCAAGTAGAACTTTGGTTGCTGCGGCATCAGAAAAGGGGAAAATTGCCAAATCTTAAAAAATCTTCTTGTCCAAAAGTACTGGCCCGATTTGAAAATTATTTTGCGCAAATGGTCCTTGGGGTACCCTCTACCAAGATTGTTCAAATATTTCCAATCCATTAAAAAACATGGCCGCCAGGGGGCGGAGCTTATTTTCCTTATATGTGCATTGTTAAAACTTTAAAAATCTTCTTGTCCAAAAGTACTGGCCCGATTTAAAAATTATTTTGCACAAATGTTCCTTGGGGCACCCTTTACCAAGATTGTACAAATATTTCCAATCCGTTGAAAAACATGGCGGCCAGGGGGCGGAGCTTGTTTTCCTTATATGTGCATTGTTAAAATTTTAAAAATCTTCTTGTCCAAAAGTACTGGCCCGATTTAAAAATTATTTTTCACAAATGTTCCTTGGGGCACCCTTTACCAAGATTGTTCAAATATTTTTGATCCGTTGAAAAACATGGCCGCCAGGGGGCGGAGCTTGTTTTCCTTATATGTGCATTGTTAAAACTTTAAAAATCTTCTTGTCCAAAAGTATTGGCCTAAAAAGAGTAAAAACTTTGAAAACTATTGAAGTTCTATTAAATCAGGTGGGCGATATAGGGCCATCATGGCCCTCTTGTTTTCATTACTGTATGTCTAATTTTTATTTTTTTTCATTTTTCATTACGTCTTCTATTCTATGTTTTCTTCATTTCAGATAATCGTTACCATATTCTCCATTCTTATACCAAGTGCCTTTAACTGTACCCAGTTTACATGTATTCAGAGTCAAACAGGCAATGTGACGTAAGTCTCCTTCACTAAATATGTACCCGGTTTACATGTATGCAAAGTAAAACTGGCAATGTGACGTAAGTCTCCTTCACTAAATCTGTACCCAGTTTACATGTATGCAAAGAAAAACAGGAAATGTGATGTAAGTCTCCTTCACTAAATCTGTACCCAGTTTACATGTATGCAAAGTAAAACAGGAAATGTGATGTAAGTCTCCTTCACTAAATCTGTACCCAGTTTACATGTATGCAAAGGAAAACAGGAAATGTGACGTAAATCTCCTTCAATAAATCTGTACCCAGTTTACATGTATGCAAAGCAAAACTGGCAATGTGACATAAGTCTCCTTCACTAAATCTGTACCCAGTTTACATGTATGCAAAGCAAAACTGGCAATGTGACATAAGTCTCCTTCACTAAATCTGTACCCGGTTTACATGTATGCAAAGTAAAACTGGTGATGTGACGTAAGTCTCCTTCCCTAAATCTGTACCCAGTTTACATGTATGCAAAGTAAAACGGGCAATGTGACGTAAGTCTCCTTCACAAAACTGGCAATGTGACATAAGTCTCTTTCACTAAATCTGTACCCAGTTTACATGTATGCAAAGTAAAACAGGAAATGTGACGTAAGTCTCCTTCACTAAATCTGTACCCAGTTTACATGTATGCAAAGTAAAACTGGCAATGTGACGTAAGTCTCCTTCACTAAATCTGTACCCAGTTTACATGTATGCAAAGTAAAACAGGAAATGTGATGTAAGTCTCCTTCACTAAATCTGTACCCAGTTTACATGTATGCAAAGTAAAACAGGAAATGTGATGTAAGTCTCCTTCACTAAATCTGTACCCAGTTTACATGTATGCAAAGGAAAACAGGAAATGTGACGTAAATCTCCTTCAATAAATCTGTACCCAGTTTACATGTATGCAAAGCAAAACTGGCAATGTGACACAAGTCTCCTTCACTAAATCTGTACCCAGTTTACATGTATGCAAAGCAAAACTGGCAATGTGACATAAGTCTCCTTCACTAAATCTGTACCCAGTTTACATGTATGCAAAGTAAAACTGGTGATGTGACGTAAGTCTCCTTCCCTAAATCTGTACCCAGTTTACATGTATGCAAAGTAAAACGGGCAATGTGACGTAAGTCTCCTTCACAAAACTGGCAATGTGACATAAGTCTCTTTCACTAAATCTGTACCCAGTTTACATGTATGCAAAGTAAAACAGGAAATGTGACGTAAGTCTCCTTCACTAAATCTGTACCCAGTTTACATGTATGCAAAGTAAAACTGGCAATGTGACGTAAGTCTCCTTCACAAATTCTGTACCCAGTTTACATGTATGCAAAGTAAAACTGGAAATGTGACGTAAGTCTCCTTCACTAAATCTGTACCCAGTTTACATGTATGCAAAGTAAAACAGGCAATGTGACATAATTCTCCTTCACAAAATCTGTACCCAGTTTACATGTATGCAAAGTAAAACGGGCAATGTGACGTAAGTCTCCTTCACTTAATCTGTACCCAGTTTACATGTATGCAAAGTAAAACGGGCAATGTGACATAAGTCTCCTTCACTTAATTTGTACCCAGTTTACATGTATGCAAAGTCAAGCAGGCAATGTGACATAAGTCTCCTTCACTAAATCTGTACCCAGTTTACATGTATGCAAAGTCAAGCAGACAATGTGACATAAGTCTCCTTCACTAAATCTGTACCCAGTTTACATGTATGCAAAGTAAAACTGGCAATGTGACGGAAATCTCCTTCACTAAATCTTTTCACATGACACCTGAAGTTATTTCTAATTATTTCTAATATGTAGATCCTTTCAACTTAGAAGATTCTATTAGCCTTGACTTATCAGGTATAGGATTTAAGACAATAAAATCAGCTTATATACTTTGCCCAAAAATGATTGCATATTAGTACTATTTACAACACATAGACAAATCACTCGCACATCAAATCTGACAACTTTGAAATCAGTTTGCTACTTTTGTAGTGATTATTAGAACGATTTATCACTGAGTCAGCAGAACACATTTTTAACCAGAATTACAACATAGTTGAAACCTTGTTATTTGAATGACGATATTATTGTTTGGGCGGGCAGGTGGGCGGTTTCACTGTCTCGGAACGCAACAAAATCGCTAATACTAATAATAGAAAAACTGTTGAAAATGAATATCTTTAGTTACGGTTGATATATTGTTAACAAAGTTGATATGTAGAAAGAGTTTATGGAGACCTTTCAATGGATTGCGTTTGGGGCACCTTGGGTCAAGGTTAAGGTGGCTGTTACTAAAAATGGAAAAATGGTTGAAACTTAATATCTGTAGTTATGGTTGACATATAGTAACCAAAGTTGGTATGTAAAAGGAGTTTATGGAGACCTTTCAGGGGATTGTGTTTGGTGCCCTTAGTGTCAAGGTCGCTGTTACTTAAAATAGAAAAATGGTTGAAACTCAATTTGTTAGTTACTTTTAATTTATATTCTTAATGCATGCTTTCTGTCTGCTGTGTATATATTTGTTAGTTACTTTTAATTTATATTCTTAATGCATGCTTTCTGTCTGCTGTGTATATCCTCTTACCAATTCGGAATGTTCTTTTACACACACACACACACACATACATAATTCAACAAATAAACTTAATTTTAATACTCAAAACACAGGCTGAATTTCTTCTGTCACTGGTTTCGTAGCATTGCAGCGTTTCTTGTCTTCATTTTGTTTTCCATTTGTCCACCAATGGTCACTGTCATGTCTTGTCTTTTCCCACATCCAGACATCCTTTGAAAAACATGGGACAAAAGAAGAAATTGCTCATAATGGCCAACTTTTGCCAAAACAATTTCAATATCATTAAATTTATTGTGCTTTCATTTAGTGATTTTCCATATTTTTCCCTAGATGTTTTCAAAGTCTCCTACTGCAGATTCCCTTTATATTGGAAAAGGTGAACCCCACTTTTACACATTCACATCTGTGTTATATAGACGCTTCCTGACGCCTCTGCAGCAGAAGGCTTTTTAAAAACATATTGACAAAAGAAGAAATTTCTCAAAACGAACAATTTCTCCTTTTGCCACAATGTTTTCCACTTCAAGTCATAGGTTATCCATTCAATTATAGAGATTTTCTATTTTTTGACTAATTATGTTCAAAGTTGTCTGCTGCAGAAATGTTGTATGAGGGAAAGGGTTAATTCTGATCCTGATTTGGCTTTAGCATTTTTTTCTTTCAAAATGATAAAAACAGTTTGGATGTTAACACTTTCCCCCCAACAGCAGACGACTTTTGAAAAGTTTGTGGCAAAAATATGAAAAAATTCTGCAAATGAAAGCATAATAATTGGGTTGGAAATATTGTGGCAAAAGGTGTAATTGCTCATGAAGAGCAAGTCGCCATGTTTTCAAAAGTCATCTGCTGCAAAGGGGGTTCGAAAGCGTCTATATGAGAGAAAGCTTTGCTGTTTGTTTGTTTGCAGGACAGGTTGTATGAATGACACGAGAAACCCCCTGCATACGGACCCTTACGTTGTGAGATACACATGTCCTGTAGGCAGCACATGGTCGGATAACAAGACAACCACCTACACTAATGGAACTTATAATGAAGGTAACTGGAAACAGATTTGTTTTCCTTTTTAGGAAAGTGTAATCCCTTTCCAGCATGTAATACATCTGAAGCAGACAACTTTTGTAACATCTCTGTATCTAACTGAAACTAAAATTAATGAATAAAGATTGTAAACATTGTAGTAAAAAGTGAAATTGCTCATTATGAGTGATTTCTCGTTTTTCCAAAATGTTTTCAAAAGTATTCTGCTGCCTGCAGATGCATAAACAATATTTACAGGGGGAAAAGTGTTATAGTAATTAACTCAAAAAGTAACTGTTCATATTACAGAATAGTAAACTCAATAGCTGCCCTTTTTAGCTCACCTGTCACATAGTGACATGGTGAGCTTTTGTGATCGCCCTTTGTCCTTTGTCCGTCTTCCGTCGTCTGTCCACAATTTCTTGTGAACACAATACAGTCTTCAGTTATTATCCCATGTTTACCAAACCTATTCAGTAGCTAGATATACATGAGAGCTTGGTTCCATGCATGACGGGATTATGGCCATTTAAAATTTGCAAAATTGCTATAATTGACCTTGTGAACACGATAAAGTCATCATTTATTATCCAATGTTTCCTTTAGAAAACCAGCCAGATCCGTCTATGCATGATGGGATTATGGCCCTTTAAAATTGGCAAAATTGCTATAATTGACCTTGTGAACAAGATAAAGTCATCATTTATTATCCGCTGTTTACTAAACTTATTCAGTTGCTAGATATCCATGAGAGCTCGGTTCCTTTCGAAAACCAGCCAGATCCGTCTATGTATGACTGGATTATGGCCCTTTAAAATTGGCAAAATTGCTTTAATTGACCTTGTGAACAAGTTAAAGTCATCATTTATTATCCCATTTTTAACAAAATTATACAGTAGCTAGATATACATGAGCTTGGTTCCTGCTGAAAACAAGCCAGATCCGTCCATGCATGACTGAATTATGGCCCTTTAAAATTGTTATAATTCACTTTGTGAACACAATAAAAACTTCATTTATTTGTCACATGTCCTTTACATTGGTAATATTGGCACATTGGTGGATGATGCAGATATTGAAAACTAGAAATTCTACCTTTACATTCGCACCTGGAGAAGGTCAACGACCTCTCAGTATTTTTCAAGATAAAGATTCAGAATGTTCCTTAAGTGACCCATAATCAGATTCCTTCAAGACATGTTGATTGGTCGAAAAACATGGCCGCCAGGGGGCGAGGCTATTTTGCCTTATATGGATGGCTTGAGTGAAAACTAAAAAAATCTTCTTCTCCGAAAATGTTTGGCCGATTTTCAAATAATTTTGTAGAAATATTGCTAGGGTGACCCTCTATCAGATTCCTTCATGCCATGTTGATTGGTCGAAAACGGGTCGGGGCTTATATGGCTAAAGTGAACAAAAATAAAATCAGGTGAGCGATATAGGGCCATCATGGCCCTCTTGTACAAATAGTGGTCAGAAAACACTTTATTTTGGTGGGTATCAGAAAACAATTTATTTTAGTGGGTATCAGAAAGCACTTTATTTTGGTGAGTGTCAGAAAACACTTTATTTTGGTGGGTATCAGAAAACACTTTATTTTGGTTGGTGTCAGAAACCACTTTATTTTGGTGGGTATCAGAAAACACTTTATTTTGGTGGGTATCAGAAAATACTCTATTTTGGTGGGTGTCAGAAAACACTTTATTTTGGTGAGTGTCAGAAAACACCTAATTTTGGTGGTTGTCAGAAAACACCTAATTTTGGTGGTTGTCAG